>VMKM01000427.1:222500-351934 GCA_008360985.2 Macquaria ambigua | reverse complement strand
TTTAAATGCAGGACTTGGAGTATTTTATACATTACATTTACTTGAGTTAAAGATCGGACTACTTCTTCCGCCACTGGTTCACAACAGTGTGTGTGTGTGTGTGTGTGTGTGTGTGTGTGTGTGTGTGGCAGACTCAGCTTCAACATAAGAGCGAGTGGGCCCGCTCACATCTGTCTACTATTACAGTAAATTAGGTAGTTAAGATACACAACTGGTTGTTACGCTTACCTAAGTTCCCATGAAATGAAACCAGCTGATGTTAATATTATGAGATCTCAGTATAACAACGGATTTCATTAGAGCACAGAGAAGATCTGGTCAAAACAGAACATCATACACGTATGGATTATATTGATCATCTGGAGTCCTGCCTCTTACAGCTGCTCCACACAGGACGCGTTTCATGTGAACGTAGTATAATCTCACTGAAGACCAGCCTGACATCACAACACTGAGGGAAATAGACACAGGTGAACAACTTTGGCTCAGTATTGACATTACACTATTGCGTAATATCCAGGGAATGAAATTAGCACATGCCACCTGCCAGACAGAGACAGAAAAAAACAAATGAGTTTTTGAGACTATTTAGTGGGATTTGGATTTGATAACATTTTACTGAATCCCATCAATCCCCTATCAGATTAATTTAGGTTTCAACAGTTCTAAAAAGATAACTTGAAGACATTAATAACATTAATATAACAACAAAACTCAGATTAAAATTAAAAATAACTCAAATGCAGGTTTTGCGTTAGACAATTTAGATATTTTCTTTGTCTGAGTGTTTTGTACATTACTAATGGAAAAGAGAGAGAGGATATATAAAGGATTTGTGAGACTTTACTGAATCTGTGTATTTTACCAACCAGCAAAACCAGCTACAAGAACCCAGTCATACATCCCACAATAACAAATATGCCTTAGAAATACCTAAACCACAGATTTCTCTTCTTCTAAGCTTCAGAAATGAACAAGCAGAAAAATGATCAAGCACCGGCAACCCCATCCTCTCTATCTCAGACTAGCAACTCCAAACTAAACTACTCCCTTTTGTTAAATAACATAAAATGCATGAAACACACTCCCTGCACACAAGTACCCAACTTCCAACCACTTGCAAAATCTGTTCTCCCCCTCATCTCCATGTGTCACCGACACTTGTGCAAAGAGACAGATGACCGGGATAGCTGAGTCCAACAGCTGTCTTGACAGTCACCAATATGAGCAGTAGTCAGGGACAGGTATGAATGGCAACAGTCAGGAAGGGGAGGGAGGAGAGACAGTCATACAGTCAGTTCCCAGCAGGCTGTCTATGTGAAACATCTCTCGCTGCTTGGCTGATCGCTACTCCTTTTCACACAAGACAAACAATAAAGTTATTATGCTTTTTTTCCTGACTCAAAGTTAATCCCTGCTGTGAGATTTTAACAACAGAGTTTTATTATTGTGGCCCAGATTAACTTTGGCTCGGTCGCGGCTACGCAGCACAGCCCTGTACCAGAAGTAGTAACTTATAACTCTTGTTTTACGCACGACCAACTAGGAGTTCAAATACAATACAGCGCTATAAATGTGTATTAAACTCTCTATTTGTTGTCGGGAATACTCACTTTTAGTCACAGGTACTCTTTTAGCCAGCGGCAACACACTATCCACCTGATCGCATGTCGGAAACGCAGCTGAGGACGAGGGGGGAGAAAAATAGTCTCCCTGCCTGCAGCAACAAAGTTGTTTCCGCGAAGAAAATTCAACTCGGAAGCGTCGTTACGTCTTCATCAAAAAATTAAAAAGAAACCGAACCGGACACGGCGACAGATAACACACGTTAGCGTAAAAAACACACGCATACAGAAAAATAAAGTGCTATAGCTTTGGGCTGTAACTACAAAGTGTGTCGCATTCCTATGGTTTAAGCAAAACGCGGCCCAGTATCATGACGTCACCGGGAGAGCGAGGGAGGGAGAGCGAGCGAGAGAGACTCACCTCATGTCCCAAATACCAGACTCTGAGAAATGGACATTTTCCCAATATAATAAAAATACATGCTGGATTTTAACAGAGAAACTCCCGTATTTACTTGGCCAAATGCCCAAAAGTGAGATGACTGCAGCAACATGTTTCACCTCATGTCCTAAAAATACACCTTTATATTGACTTGTCTTTAACTTTTTTTTCTTTGTATGTATCGATCAACAAACCACACACACACACACTTCCAGTGTTTCACAAACACACACATTTTCTTCATTTTATTAATTGTACCCTTTACTTTTTCTTTTTTGTCATTGCATGCCAATAAAGCATACTGAAATGAAATTGAGAGAGAGAGCAAGGGAGAGAGAGGGAGTTGTTCTTTTTATTTATTTATTTTACTTGATGAATTGTATTTCTTCAATCTTTTTTTTGTCATCTCATTATAGAATGGTATTATCCCTGACACTTTTGGCAATACTGTTCACCTGACATTCATGCCAGTAAAGCATACTAAACTTAACTGAATTGATACGCGACCATTAATTAGCACGTGGGTCTATTAGTAGCCTGAAGTCTGTCAAATAAAAGTTAAAAATAAACACTGAAACCTTTTTCTCTCCGCTCTTCCTTCCTTCCTGTCATACATAATAAATCTGCCGTCGCAGGTGTAGCGATCAATATCAAGTGAAGCAATTAAAGGGGTTTGATGAAGAGACATTTGTTGCATCTCCAGTCAGTGATTTAGGTTAATGAGGAAGAGATATATTATTTTTACAGATTAGCTTTTAAAGTTTTTTTTTCTTGCTTTTGTCACATGACAACATGACTCACTTTGGCACATCAGACTCTGGCAGTACGGCTCAAATTATTGCTATTCACAGCAGTCTGATCAAGGCAGGCTAGTGTTAAATGCCATGCCTGCCTGCTAATATAAACAGATCCATCACCACAAGACATTACAGAGGATGCACAGTGAGCGAGTCGAGGCTAAATGACAAAACACATCACAACAAAACTTGAGAATTGTGTCAGCATGGTTGTTTTAATGCTGCTTGAAAAACAAAAAGAATTGATTTTTGAGTCCGTGTTACGCTTAGTTACTCACGATGCTGGGAGTGCTGCCAGTCTAAACAGCACAAATAGTTGCATCGTTTTAACACACATTAAATTAAAATGATTATTTCAGGGATACTCCAAAGAGATGTATTGTAGTGAACACAAGACGCCTGAAACACAAACCTACTTTTCTACAGAGTTACTTCATAAATAAAACAAAATTTAGTATACTAGTTTTTATGGATGTCTTGTTGCCATATTAACTCATATCTAATATTATTTCAGCCTAATGTAAGGGAATTAGTAACAATGAATAAACCTGCTGCTTTAAAATTGTGATAATCTTCCATATTCTCTTTGCACTTTCATCAGACATACAGATTGACATCAAAACATACATTAAAACACATCTGATCAGATTATTATAACAGGAGTTCCTCATCAAAGCTAGCCGAAGTGAGTATACAAACCGCTATTTAATCAGGTAATCTCATTTTCAAGAGAGACCTGAGTGTATCAATAAAACATAAAACAAACTATTAGTTTACAATATCAACCATGATAATTACAATAATACCATAGTAGTAACATAATAAGATTTAAAAAAACATAATAAAAGAAATATAGTACAATAATAAGTCAATTAAAAACAAGTTAAAAACAGCTAAGATCAATCAGGGTTTTGACCCATTAGAACCAGAGTATCAAGTATTAGTTTCATTATCTACTATTTAACAGACTACAAGGTGTCAGCGTCAATAAGGAAAAGGCCTGTTGACAGTACGTCAGGAACAGGTCCACTCAACCTATCCAAACCAGAAACAAACCTGCCAATCCCGAGGCCGAGTTCAAACAAAGCACGCAGTGTTGCAGCCAATGAAGGCTGACTTCCAGAGGTAGGTTGTGGAATGTGGAATGTGGAAAGGTCAATGATAAAGACGGCAGAGAGAGCGCTACGCAGAGCACACAAGCTAGCTTACACATATTTACACAGACGGAGCGCCAGCTGGTTAGGCTGAGTACAGGACCTGCACACCTTTGCTTCCCCTGCTGCACCGCTTACTGACTGACTATCAAGTTTACTGCAAGGAGTTCAAGAGTTACCTACAAGTTCAAGGATGTCAAAGGTCACCACACACACAAACAGAGAGATCAGGCTTACAAAACAATGCTTATGCAAAGACGTTATCTTCTGCTCTATGAGTTTGAGCACAGCTACGGATGCAAGCTGCAAAAACAACAAAGGTTTTGAGTCTACAGTCAAGACAAAGCATCCAAAATACAGACAGTCTGACAGTCTATATCACAAGTCACTGTATCACACAGAGTTTCATCAAATAAATCCGATACATTTAAAGACATTTTACCTGCCACTTACAATGCAACATTGGACCAATTTTGGATTTGAAATGAAAATGAAAGTAGTTTGCATAAAGGATATGACTGTATGATCACAGCCGTAATAAGATTCCCATACAACAGGAATAGCAAGGTAAAAAGTTGCCTCTAACTAGTGTTGATGTAACTAGTTAACTCTGACGGCACTGTTTGCCATTCTTCCCTTCTGTAACATTCAGAGATCCACCAAGGAAAGAAGCACCAACAACGATATCCATATCTTCATATAGACCCATTTTTATTGAACAAATTGGCTTGGTCACTAAAGGCTGCACTGTCTGTGGCTGCGTTTTACTGTTTGCAGATGAAAGGCCTTTAATCTGAAGCAGTAACATTAGCTTAAAGGGTAATTCTGGTATTTTGGGTCTAAATGACTAATAAGTACAAAAAGTTTTGGAATTGGTCCAGTAGATCTCCTCAGCTGACAGCCACGAACGGGCTGCAATGGCTGCAAGGTAATCCTTGGGGGCAACTGCACAACTGCACACATCAAAAGTCTGTCCACTAAAAGTGCTTGTTTTTGCCACTGACTCTGGCTCAGATTGTTATTCTAAGTGTCTGACAACATTATGGAAAGGATCCCTAAAGACAGACCTCAAGAAATACGTTGCAGCCATTGCAGCAGCCCATTTCCCGGCTTCCAGCTGAGGCGATCTACTGGACCAATTCCAAAACCTTTTGTACTTATCAGTCATTTAGACCCCAAAATTTGTAATAATAAAAAAATATATATATGCCGTATTTACCCTTTAACAGCCACAGGATTCAATACAGCTCTGATGGCGATGAGAGTAGATCAGAAAACTGTGAGGCTGCCATGTCATTATTTTCATCTGACGCTGTTTGATAAAAATACAGAAATAGAGGAGCGGAGGGGTCAAGTCTCCTGATTGTTGATGGTGATTAGCGGGTGGACTGCACTGATTGTGATGGTAGGGGGATACACTGGTGTTAAACAAGTAAAGCGGTTAGGCAAAGAGCTGCAGGCATTTATTGGAGTTTAGAGAAAGCTCCAACCTCCAACATGGATAATCAAGGTAAGCAACATGTTTAGAGAGCTGCTCACTCACCACATTACGTACTGCCTAGGCATCATGTTGAGACAGGTAAAATCCTAAATGTTTCATCTGAATGTACTCGAGCTCTTTTAATCCATTACATTCACAAATTTTAAATTAGGCCCAGCAGATAAGCTGATCAGTAAAATGTGACTTTAAAATCAGATTCCAGTCGACAGTCAGGTGACTAAAAACACAAATATCACATTACTTACTCTCATAATAACTTGTTGATGTCACATAAACACAAGGTGCTATTGCACAATGTTAGTGTCATGTTAAACATCAAAGCATACTGTGAAACACATGATTCAGTATAGCACCAGCTATCAGCTGCAGTACCATCATTATGTGGTGACGGTATGTTGTCAAAAAACTGAGAGAATGAGGTGATGTTGTTGTGAAGAAGTCAAACATGGCATCAATCTCCCCTGTCATTAGTGAGGCCAGTCATCACTCCTTCATCAGGTCTGAGACAGATCTGCCAAATACAGCAGAGTCGTGAATGTTATTCAGACTAGAAACACAGTGGAGGTAAGATCCTGTGATTAATCAGATTCTGGTAAATATCCTCTGTGAAACTAGCTGTGAAAATTTGAATTTATTTAAATGAGATGTAGCGTCTCGTTTTCGAGGAGGTCCTAGACGCAAATACAAAAATAAAACACAAACACAAACAGCATTACATAACAAACATAATCTGCAAATACACAGATACAGACAGCTTGCTCACCCTCTCCCACTCACACCCCCAGCCCTCAGCTGTTATACATAAAAATGAACGGATAATAAATCAATTGCATCAGCATAAAGAGCAAGTGAAGCAGTTTGTGCTACAAATAAACTGAAGATTGTGAGTACACAAGCATAAACAGGCTGTTTTAAGATGAGAAAATCAAGATGTCCTGAAGCAGCGGAAAGAGGTTTTAGATCTTAGGAAAAGAGGAAGATTATTTCAGTCGGATGGAGCTTTGTATTGGAATGACCTGCGTCCGACTTCTTTGAAAATTCTGGGGACAAAGAAAAAGGGATGTAGCATGTGTCTGAGTGGATATGAAGATCTACATGGTTTCAAAATAGGAAAGACAATATAGGAAACACTCTTCTCCTTCTTCAGCAGCTACCACTGTGCTGTCCATGAGCAAGTGAACAACATTCCAGTTGCATTCAGTGGTTCCCTCAGAAATTCTATCTTGGACTAAAGTGTGGAAACTACAACTTTGTAATGTAGCATTAATCTTATAGATAACAGGGTGAATGACAGTGGATCCTGATTCAACAGCAGGATCCTGAGAAAGAATCCTGTACTTATTTCCAGACAGAGCACTGCAACAAAGGTCCTGCCTGTGTCATCCAGACTATTCCAGTGTTATGGGAGTGCAAAAAAAGCAGCTTTTTCCCTCGTTTCAGCTCCCACTGTAACACACTGCCATTCACTAACATTGCAACACCAGTACAACCGAGGTGAAGCGCGGCCACTATCCAGATCTCTCTGTATTGTGTGCGTGTTTGTGAAAGCTCCATATCACTGGGAACGTGCAGGCCCCAGCTTGATTTTTCGGCTGTGAATAAAACAACCGTACATGCAAACACAAGAACAAAACTGCTCTCTGTTGCTGTGTGCAAAGAAAGAGAGTCACAGGGAAGAACAGCATAGAGTTCAACCTGAACACACAGAGTGCTATTATACAAGGCTCCACTGGGGATTAATGATTGATAATTCCGATGATTATATTCTTGATTAATCAATTAATGATTGACGTCCATCACAATTTCATAACGCCCAAAATGACATCTTTATATTGCTTGTATTGTCCAATACCAAATGATATTCAATTTACAGTAATATATAACATTTGAGAAGCTGGAGCCAGAGAACGTTTAACATTTTTGCTTGAAAAATTTTATATTTTATTATTTTCTGCCAGTCAACTAATCGATTAACGGACTATCGTTTCAGCTCTAAAGCAAATATCATGTTATGTCTTTCAACCACTGAATGATCTGTGGCAGAGAATCTGTATTTACAATTTCACTTTCCTCCTCCATGTTTTCTTGTCACTCTCTTCTTCTGCGGTCGGCAAACCAGCTTAGAGGTGCTCTACTGCCATTAACTGGTAAGTTAATCACGTGGTAAGCAGTCCTGCTGCCCAAGTCATGTTACCTTGCGAGGCAGCTGGATTTTTGAGATCACATGAGATCACGAGAGAATGCAGCCCTGATTTGCTGAAATACAGGAATCTTGTAATTTAAATATATCTTTACAGCATCTCAGCAACTCATGAGTTGAGCCTCTACAAACACCTTGCTGATTACCTAAAATAACCAGCAATGTACTTGCATGGTAACAAAAAAAAAAACCAAAACAGACTATATTGGTATTATGGGGTTTTGTGCATTGATTCATTTATTTTCAACTGAACTGTAAACTTCTGAATATCAACATAATTGATGACATTTGGGTCAGAATCTGTGATGACACAGAAACAAAAATGAGAAGAGGATTTTTTTAATCAAAATGTTTGAGCAAGAAATGCAGAAAAAACCCTTAGTTGTGTTTTTGTTTTTGCCATTGTGTGGTCTTGATAACAGCCGAGCTGATCTCTAGCTACAAATCAAATTCTTCTTCTGGTTTTTTAACTCTCTGTCCACTGTACACTCCGCTGGCCTGAAACCCAGACTTAGTGGTTGAAACTAAAACTGAAAAATAGGCTACTGTTATGATATTAAACACTTCTTTTATTCAGCCGGTGTTGTAGCCTCTGTTCCTGAGCACCTAGAGGGCTGTGTTGATGTTGGCTGCTGCCGTCATTCCAGAGAGGATTTTCTTTCCTCTAAGGCAATAAGCCTGGTCCTTTCTCCCTCATACAGGGGAGAATCATAATGTAGGGTCTGATATGACCCTCAGCATGTTTTTCCCTACTCCTTCTCTTCCCCACCCAGGGCTTATTCTATCCGTTACCAGTCAGCTTAGCTTGATCCTCTGTCTCCAGACACTTTTAAGTTGTTGGGTTTTTTTTGAGGGGTTGAATGCAACAGGCGATGTCATGAAACATCTTTATTAAGTCAATGGGCAACTGTAGCTGTTTTCCATTCACTTCTTTTGCTTCTGCAGTCATAAAATATCTTACTATGTGTGGTTTGATAAACTAAGTTGCCAAAAAATGAGAAATTAAAAAAAGAAATCAAAGAATAAACCAGACAATAACCATAAACACAGAAAAACAAGAGAGAAACTAAGAATCAAAGTTCATTTACACAGAAGTTTTTTTTTTGCTCGCTCTTCCAAAACTTTTTCCTCCATCACTCCCCTGATAAGAGGTGGAGTCGGGGGTTTTCACTTGCAGTGCTCCACTGCTGTGTTTTCTCTGCAGATCTGGTTGTTTGGCTGATGGCTTCACAAACACCCAGACCTACCTGCATGCAGAGAAAAAGTAGGCCTATCACATTCATCTTTGCTCTCTCGCCCTCTTTCTCTTCACTTTCTCCCATAACACTCGACTCCATTTCTCTCTCTCTCTCTCTCACACACACACACACACACACACACAGTCCCCCCCCTTCTTTTTTAAGCCAATGCCATCTTTTTCTGTGAAACCTGATACCAGGAGAAAGATGAGAGAGTTTTAATGTTTCCATGCTTGTTCATCCACTACAGCACAAACTCAACCAGCAAGGACACAAAGAGGACAGAACAAAACAAAAGACAATGATGGGAGGGGGTAATGCAACAGCACATTTAGGTACAAATGACAGAAAACTACAGTTACAACTAATGATGATTTTCATTATCAAATCAATTCAATAAACAAATGAATCATTCTCTTAAAAAGCCAGAAATTACTGTAAATGGCCACAAATTACTCAGCTAGTCTGACCAGCAAGTAACTATTAATTGATAAGAAATGAATCAATCAGTTAATTAACTTCTTACAATTCAACAATGAACTGATTTACAGTTTGCTCATCGTGTCATCACATTTAATAAATGTGATCAGGTATGATGGATCTCTTATATGTCTATAACATACTGAACATACTGTAATCTAGAGGGTCTCCAGTGTAAAATGTGGTTAATATATAAAAAGAAAAATTAGGAATAGCAGGAAAAGTGGTTGCTGTTCTCTCAGCAACTTTCTGATCTTTGATTTTTTTGGGAGTAAACCCTTCACTCTCACTCTCCCTTTATTCAGACCACACCAGGAAATTACATTTTCTCTTTCAACAGAGTCTCTCAATAACAAGGAACCCAACATAGAAAATGAGACTAACAATATAATGCTTGATAATAAATACAACAGGCACCTCAAATTTTTCAATGCTTATTGCTAATATGATCACAGCTTTAGCCTCTAGCTGCCACCTCATGTGTCGATGTGAAAGCTGTTTGGAGTTCATGGAAGACGCCTTAACGGCAGCTGTGTTTGTCTCTCTCTCTCTCTGTGAGGGACCCTCAGGTCAGCCTGCATCACACTAAAAACAACATCCACCCTGCCATCAGCTCCACCCCCTGCTGGACACGTCTGTCAACAGTCATCAACAGTTCCTGATTGTCTCTGCCTTCATGACTCGACTTCTCGACCCACCATAAACACCCCTCCTCCAAGCCTGGGTTTCAAATTTTAGTTATTGAGT
Source organism: Macquaria ambigua (assembly GCA_008360985.2). Lineage (NCBI taxonomy): Eukaryota > Metazoa > Chordata > Actinopteri > Centrarchiformes > Percichthyidae > Macquaria > Macquaria ambigua. Next base: position 341,810 of record VMKM01000427.1, on the reverse strand, counting down.
CACGATACTGGTTCCTTTGGCCAATCATATATGCTTGCTAGTGTCCTCCTCCATATTTATTTATTAGCTTAGTTTACTGATCATTGGAGCATGCAATAGGTCAAGCCTCTGCTGGACCACAAGGCAAACTACTTCAAACAGTCTGTTGTGCTTATAGACTAAATTTTGAATTCATACATGTCATTACAGTTCAAATATTACATTTCTTTCCCACGTTCAAACAAAAGTTCGAAATTTGAATAAAAAGTGACAGCCCTATTTTGTGGTAAATAACGTCAACACTGTTATTTATTGAAGCTACAGCTGATAAAACCGGCCAGCAACAGGTGTCATTTCAGCCGTGAAACTGATGGTCACTGTCTAAAACTGGCAGGGCTGTATAACTTTTCTTCACTGAAGAAAGAAAAAACATAAGTCTTGTGTCATCACTCACAATCATTAGGATTTTTTTGTTTGTTTGTTTGTTTTTTGGGGGCCATTTTATGCCATTATTACATAGTACCAATAGAGAGATGACAGGAAAAACTACACAGCAGACAATGTGAATGCTTCCACGACAATTACCACCAAATTTTACAGCAAAATGTTACGTATTTCACTAGCGTGAAACTGGATTAAGAGCAACCCCAAATAAATTATCACAACCAATTCCATTCCTAAGTGGCCTTGTTGCCTAATGTCCATCCCTCACTTAGTTGCTAATTTGACAGTTGTACCATACTCTTACAGAAAAGGATCACAAACACGCCTATTCCCCAATAAGCTAAATATCAGCGGTATAAATAAAATTACCTTACAAAGATAAACTTTTTAAAGCTGAGATCTGCTGATACAGATAGTAAGCTGATCTACCTGTGCAATTTATGTCATCTGACCTGTAGCTCCTGGTGATTTCCCAACCTGACACAGTTACCCTTGCAGAATAACTTGCAGGGCATGTTGTAGAGCTGGGGGTAGATTTTGATAAGAGTGCTGCTCACTGCTGGGGTATGGTGTGTACGTGAGAGAGAACAGTGACCCCTCCATACAGCTCTGGCATCCCAGGAATGTGTGGTGTGACCAGCAGTAATCGCACAACCTTGATGACTAACTGCACGCAAAATCTCTTTTCCACTCGCACATACACTGCACACATATGAACGCCTCAGGCGTAACACAGGTATTCATTTTCTGCCAGCTGAGAGAAAAGAAAGAGGGGGGAAAACATCAAAGACCAGAGGATGAGGTGAAATTATTTGTACAATAAAAAGTGGGGTCAAGGAGGGGAGAGAGCAACTTAATCAAATCTCAGACAGACAATATCCTCCTTTCTCCTTCAGCCTGGCCGCCAGGCTGAGACACACAACCCCATTCCTGCTTCAGAGGTGAAAATGAAAGTTTAACATGGTCGTGATTAACAGGAACCGGTTAAACTTACCCGTACATTACGCATTGTAATATCACTAATAGAGAAATGGCAGTGAAGACAAGTTGACTGCGGTGTCTCGTGATAGCTGGCAGACAGATAAGAAAAAACAATGTTACCAGAACCAGCTTGTCTCCTGGATTTGCCATTAAGCTGTGCAGTGAGCTTAGAGGGTCTTAGCAAAGAAACACAGCCTTAACGTAAAATTAGCTTGGTTAGGTGTCCAGAGCTGCGGCTTTTAATTGTTGAACAACTTTCACAAGTGACTCATCACCTTTTACCTTGGCCGTACCTCGAAAACTACAAGCTTTACACCTCACTGTAAGGCATTCTTCACATAACACACACACAGACCAGACGGAAGGAGGCTACTCTGGTCTCCTCAAACCCAGACTGGCCAGCCTTGAAAGCAGCTAACGTTAGCCACTGTTAGCAACTAAAAGGGGAGCAGAGAAGCGCCACAAGCTAGCGCACATCACGCTTTAACTACAGTTATTGTAACCAAATGTGCTTACTCACCCCGAAACTCCCAGGAAAACTTTTTCTGCTGCCACCGCGGTATGGAAACAAACTTTCCTCCGTTTAAAAGAGCAGACGCGGGCTAACTTTGGGCAAACTGTGTAACATTAGCCGAAGTCTCACTTTCCCGACGCCATGTTGAACGGGGGGAAATACTACATCCGGGAAACTGCAGCAAAGCACCATGGCAACCGACTCAGCGACGGGCCGCTGGGAGACAGTCGAGGGTAGAATTAGCATATTGTCGTGTATTAGCATTAGCATTACATTCTGCTAAGAGACACAAACACTAAATATTCTCTACATGTAGTAGATATTTATGTGCAAGTAAGAAACTATATGCTTTCTATTACACCTTAATATTGGCTACAGTTAAGATAAGCACTTTGTAATTACTTTGCATTGTAGCCCTACTATGGCAGGTAGATAGCCTATGGAAGACCAAAATGTTCAATATTAAATAAATAAAAAAGACATTATGAAATAAATAACATTGCATTGCATAGACATTGCTGATTTAAAATGGGAAATTGCTCATTTAAAATGTAAAAAGTAAAAATATTTTTGGAGTTCTTTTTTAGATTAACCCTACTTTCTTAAGTGTTTTGCCAGGTGAGAGCATCAACACCACACTCAAAAATCAAACTTACAAACGTACAAACCTACAACATGAATAGACATGGCTCAGTATTTTGTATGAAATTGGGAAAGAAATCATACAAAATTGCAATCTCAGAGTGTGACCATCAGGCTTTAACAGTCAGGGCAAAGGGTAACAAGGAGGTTAAAAGGGATCAGAAGTCAGCGTACGCCTGGGGGTCTTTTCCATCTAATCAATTTGTTATTAGGTCCCATGATAGCCTGATCCTGCACCCGACCCACATACACTCACAGAGCTAATCTGCAGTACAACAAACTGAAACATTTTAAACTACCGTGCATAGTCTACAATTTCTTGTTATGCACTACATGATAGCAAAAACATAGAGACTGGCAGAGTACCATGAGTGACTGACTGTTGGCATCCAGCTGTACTGACACTAGATGAGCACCAGATGACAGTAAGATGGAGAGACGGATGGAGGACAGAGGTGTGGGAAGACAGAAAAGGTTTCCAAACCCGACATCTTCTACCGTCTAATGTTTTGTGATTGTTTAAGTGGCGGTGTATTTTATATATCTGTATCATCATGTCATAACAGATCACACTGAAAGTTTCAGCCTGTAGAAAACAGATTTTCTGCTTCAACAAGCAGTTGTAGCCATCAAAAATATTTTTTTTAATTAAGTAGAAAGTATTTTTTTAGTAAATAAGGCACGAAACATGTTTGCAGCTCAATAAATGTGATTTCAGGTTATCTCACTCTTTAAGAGAGTGTTGAAGCTATGCTATGTTACACTGTCCATGCATCATTTTCTCCATGTTCAATTCAATATACCAAAGACACATTTTGTCTTATGGTCAATTAATCTTTTCTTTTCCTCAGGCAGAAGGACCAAAACTGGAATCAGCGGGGGACAAAAACTCGACAGGCTGGCAGGTTTTATCCTACTTTCACTAAGTAAAATTGCGATAAGTAGCACGATCACAGCTGAAGAAATGTCAGGACTGGTTATTGATTCAGCAGGAGAGACTGTGGAGGGACAGATGCTGCTGATGTACACTGCCAGGCTCCCTTAGCCCATCCATTGTGTCCATTTCCTGTCTATCCTGCTCCACAGAGGAGCGGAGGACTCACTGCCCTGCAGGCCTCTGAGAACAGATATTCGGACGCAGTTCGACTGACAGTCCATGAGAGGGGATGATCAGACAGAGAGGCATCCAGGAGAGGCCTTCTGAGGCTGGGGACAAGAGAGGAACGGTTCAGGGTCAGTTTAGAGCACTTGTGGAGTTTGTAAAACCAGGGAGTGGACAGCAGTCTCTCCCTGAGTTCGATCATTCAGATTGCTTCCTGCGTGAGACAGCGGGTGACCTGCTTTGGGCCGAGCATGTGATCTGCAACCCCTTCGCCTCTGAAACTAAAGGGAGAGCAGGCTGGGGAGAGGGAGAGCGGCGGAGTGGGAGCTGGAGGAATCATACCACATCTCCTCCTGCTGCTGCTGCTTCCTGTCTCCTTATCCATTCTCTTGGCAAACAGGTCATCCCAAACCCTCTGCTGCTCTGCCAGGATCAGGCTGGGGAGGAGGAAGAGGAGGAGGACAAGGGCTGCAACAGCATGCTTACCATCCAGGAGGAAAAACTTTCTACAGGAAGAGACGACGCCAAGCAGCACCCTGACTCTCGACTGGGCTGCCGAGTCAGAACAGTCTGGAGAAGGTGGCTCTCTCTTTGGCTGAAGAGGAAATACACCTCTAAAACTTTTACAAACTCCAAAGAATCCACCAAGAAACCTCCCGGCGGTTTCTGGAGGTGGTTGTCTCTCAGACATCTGCTGCTCCAGGCTGGATCCGGATGTCCTCACCTTGTGGCCTGTGACCACCTGCACATGTGTCAGTGTGCTGTTGGATCCCTGCAGCCTTGCTTCATGTCCAGCCCCTTGACGCTCAGGAACAGATGTTTCCTGGATGATGGAGAGCTTGTTGTGTCGCCACGTAAAGGCAGAGTAGTTGGGGGACCTTTCTTGGAGACCAGACTAAACCCTCTTGAACTTCCTGATACAAGTCAGAGAGTTAGAGAAGGTGAGAATAAAGATGAAGATAGGGCACCAGGCACCTGTCACATGTTCAGGGCTTTTCAACTAAGACTCCACTTTGTGGAGGAATCTGACTCCGACCTGGAGGAGCTGCTGGTCGAGGATGATGAAGATGATGGCGAGGGGACCGACACAGACTGAGCGTGAGAGTAATAAGGACATTGGAGTGATTGTTTCAGTTTTATTTGGTATGAAGCCTGTAGAAAGCACACATTTAACAGTTTTAAAGGGAAATAGCATGAAAAGAATCTGACAAACTTTATAATGTATTAGGTGAGTGTTGTTATTGATAATGCCACATGTTAGATATCATGTTAGAGGGTAAAAACAACCCAATGACACCCCCCCTTCCCTGCTCTATTTTGCCTTTGTACGTCACCAGGACAGCTGTAATTATATTGACTGTTTCCTGGTTCACTGAATCAATACAGTGATGGACAGTGTGAAGTAGTGCTGCCTTCACTGCTCCTCGTAAACTCCTGCTTGTGATTCAGACAGATTTTAGGTTGAGACATAAAAATAATTACTCTTAGCTGTTATTTTGTTGAACAAATCAAGCTGCACAGCACTGCAGACAGTGGTAGAGTGTAACCAGGTATATTTACTCCTCCACTATAAGTTTCCATTTCATGCCACTTTATACTTCGACTCCACTCCATCTCAGAGGGAAATGTTGTGCTTTTTACTGCACTACATTTATTTGACAGCTTTAGTTTCTGGTTACTTTGCAGATTAAGATTTTGCATACAAAACATGTGATGAGCTTATAAAATGTGATGCACTGTTGCAGATTAAACTACCCAACAGTATATAAGATCGACAAAATGACTTTCACCTCGACCAGCTACAACAGTACTAGTGCTACTTAACATTTTAATGCAGTTAATCAGTAATAATAAGCCAATAATGTGTACATACTTTTATTTTGATACTTTAAGTACATTTTTCTAATACTTACATACTTTTACGTAAGTGAGATTTTCAGTGCAGGACTTTTACTTGTTATGGAGTATTTCTATATTGCAGTATTGCTACTTTTACTTAAGTAAAGTATCTGAATACTTCCTCCACCACTGAAGACACAAAGCACATCTCTGGTGTTTTGATTCATCTATTATTAACAACGTGTTTCATATTTGAGATGACCAAAAGTGACACATTAAACGCTGCATTTTACAGTGATGTGGTGTGAAATATTGTAATTAAGATATTAGGTCACATGACCCACATAGAGAAAGGTACATGTATGAGTTTAAGTGTATACTGACATTAACTGATGATTCACTGAAGTCTGTTGCTGTAAATCTCAGTCTCAGTGCAGTTTAATCTGTGCAACACTGACCTCTAGTGGTCAAATACACACACTGCTCTGTAATGCCAGTAGATTCCTAACAGGTGTACAAACACATGCAGTGGCTCAGTGTTTCAGGTTAATGTGCTCTGATGACCAGGAGCTGCCCTGATGAGTGAATGTGTATGAATGAATGAATAGTTTTATTTTTGTGTCTGGTCATTCTCATTCTGATCTGTTTACCCACCAGCATCTATCAATATACTGACCTCATACAAATATGAATAACCTACATGTAATGTCTCAGGAGGAATCCATCAGTGGAAATGAAATAAATACATGTACACAGCAATACAAATAATATACATATATAAAGAAATATAAGAACAAAAATGTACATTTATGCACCAGTTCATGTCTGATTCTGTTCATGAATAAATTGTCATAAAGTCTGAGGATTTTATATATCATAACTTATTTTTCTCCTCCTGTCCCATGCTTTAAAAATAAAAAATAAAAACACAAAGGCTTTGTCTAAAAGGTATTCAGCATCATCCTCACTTCTAATCAGGTCTAAATCTGGAGCTTAATTCTGGCTTTTGACAGATTTCTTCTGCCCATCTTTGTATGCATTCACCCCTGACGTGCTGTTCCAACTCCTCCACCTCCACATTTGTTTTCTGGACATCATTTTGTAACTTCAGCTTCTCTCCTCACTGATACTAAATCCTAATTTTAGACGGGGTCCCTTGGTGAAAACCTTAACCATGTGGATTGTAGTCTTAAATGTATTTATTAACATGAAAAAGTTCAAAAGAAATAGTGCCCAAAAAATCTAATAACCTGCCAAACATCTGAAGACAAACAACTGATACTAACTTTAAAATGCCTATTTATGAGTTTTATTTTGAAATTATACATTTGTACAGTTCTGGCAAAAGAATCTGTCTTTACTGAGTATATTACAGTGAGTTTATTAAAATAAATAGACATAGTTTGTGCACACTACCTGCTTTTCAGAGGATAAAAAACATCTCTATTTTTAAAAATATTAAGTTATGAATTGAGCTTTTCTAAAATGAGTATAAAACAATTTAAGAATGAGCCCTTTAAATGATACATTTAATGTGTGTGTGTGTTGTCTGGCTTCATTTTAATTAATCCTGCAGTGGGAGCAAATTTGGCAATTCTCGAGTATCAGCGACTTTTTTCTTGTCACCCTGCAAATTCAGATCAATACACTCTGAATGTGCTGACGCGGCTGATTCCTCGTGTACGTTCTCTTCTCATTTATTTCCAGTCTGTATTTATCCCGGGAGACGTTCTGCTGAGCACGCTGAGCAAGCTTTCCCTCCCTGTCGTCTTTACTTTGCTGCATCCAACATGTTTCCTGAATGTATTTATATTTACTCTTCGATGCCCTTTTACTCTGTGAATTGTGTTTGTCCTTTAACGTTCCTGCTTCTTGTCTTACTGTGTTTTCTGTTTTGTGTGGGTGAACATAGTTTCTCTATTCCCAAAGCTGTTATTGTAAATGTGAATTTATTTGGATGTGAACTGGCTGGTTGAATAAAGGTCATGTTAAAGGTCAAAGGTGAAGCAGTCATATGTAGTCGGAGGCTGTAAGTTCTGAAATAACGGGCCGAATCTGTATTATCCTCCTTTAAAGACCTATTTTTATAAACTTTTTGTCTGTAAATATCACATAAAGAGAATGTCTTGATCTCTATTTCCTCTTCCGCTTTACATAGAAGAGAAAAACAAGACAAAAAACAAAAAGTAAAGGTGCTAACATCAGTCGAGGTTACAGGTTTGACTTTTGGGGAGGTCACCTGGACAAAACGGCTCAAACAGGAAACTCTTTCCTAAATTACTGTGCAGCTCCGCAGCTCAGCAGTCTGCAGAGCGGCCATCCTCCTCTGAAGGAATCAAAGTCCTGATTGGATCGTATAGAGCAGAGCTTCATCATCAATCCTACCGGTGATCACTGACCGGCTAATTACTTTAACAAGGGGTCGAGTGTGTCGGACAAAGATGGTGAAGAAGAGGGAGAGAAGTCACTGTAAAACACAGCCCGGCCTGTTTCATCACACCTCGTATATTTCAGGTTTTACTGCCTGAAAGCCTGAAATATAAACCCATTAAATCAGACATGTATCACTGTTGTTTGAACAGTAATCATCCAAAAAATTAAAATGGTGTTACAGTATTTTATGTGCTGTTGTCGGGCCAGGCAGAACTTTATAACTCGCCAATAAAAAAACAAATCACTTGACAACAAGATGTTGTTTATTTAGAGCTGCTAAACAATCCACCAATCCAGCTTTAACTTTCAGGCGGATTAGTGCTGAAGTGAATTTGGGCAAACAGAGTGAATCTACAGCGTCTGATTTACTGCTGTAAGATACTCGATAAAACGTGTGTTTACGTGCAGTAAACATCTGTCCTTTTGCAGCTTTATGCCTGAAGGTGACTGAGCTTTTGGCTCTGAACCAACCAGCATCATCATCATCATCCATATCACTTCTTTCACTGCAAAACAAAATGTCCATCCTGATCCCCTGACTCTAGTTTTAATATTTTGAAATAATCAGCCAATGGGGAAAGAATATTGCACCAGAAAATGTCACTTGTGTAATTTATTTTATTTTATTTTATTGATACAAATTCTTAATACTGTTTTTAATCTCTTAAGGCGTCTTGATTTTTCAGAATGTGACTAGTTTAATTCAGTTTTTATGATAATAATAATTATAATAATAATCTTTATTTATAGAGCACTTTTTAAATCCAGGTTACAAAGTTCTTCACAAAGGCAGCAAAATAAAACAGACAAGTCATAAAATCACCAGGTTTTAGGAGAAAACAGACACCAGCACAGTGTCGGAAAACATTTTTAAAGGCAATAAAAGACTTTTTCAAGTGAAATCAGGAAAGGCTCTCCAATAAAAGTACATTTTAAGAAGTGACCTAAAGGAGATCACTGACTCAGCCGACCTGATTTCCTCAGGCAGATCAGTCCAGAGCCTCAGGGCCCGTCCCCTTTAGTTTCCAGCCTCTGGAACAGACCAAAGACCTCTGCCCGCCCCGAGGATCTCAAGGTACGTACCGGAGCATAAGAGGTCAGAGATACAGCAGGAGGAGAGGCCACGAAGAGCCTTAAACATAATCAGTAAAATCTTAAAATCTAGTGTGAAGAGGCTGAAACAGGAGTGATGTGACCCTGTTTCTTGGTTCTGGCAGCTGAGATGTTTTAAAATTGTTCGTACCTGTCAGATCCTGATGAGGTGTCGTTGGTGACTTTTCCTCCGCACATGTTCATCCACACTTTGAGCTGCTGCTCTTCTGTCCCACAGAATCCTGCTCTGCACCTCAGACACACTCCCGTCACGCTGCAGCTTCGGAGGCCTGAAATGGAAACCAGCTTTGTGTTGGTTCGGTTTTTCACACCTCCTGACGCCCTCCGACGAGTTCGTGCATCTCAGCAGAGCGAGAATCACTTTTCTTTCTCACGCTGACGTTTAGTGCAAGAAGACAAAAAGTTACTAATTATCATCAATGTGTGAAGAAATAAAAAAGCCTCAGAACTACATCTTAAACAGCTGTTAGAGTTTCATGTTCTCCATTAGACCAAGAAACCGTGACTGCAGGATAGAAACGCATTGATTTTACTGTGAGGTGACACAGAGCAACGACGTGAGGCTGAAGTCAGCAGATAGGAAGAGTTTGATGTCGTGAGAACAACAAAACTAAAAGACGAGAGCAGCAGTGCTCACGTTGTGAGTCGGGATCTCCTGTGGAACAAGACTGTCCTCTATTTTAGTGTCCAGTAATCTTTAATATGCTGCTTCAACACCAGAGAAACACATTCCTGCACTGTTACCGTGAATAAAACAGCTCTGTGTCTATATTAGTACATTATAACAATAATTTCTTTCCTTTTCTTTCTCATCTGTATCTAATAAAGATGTCTTAAAGACAAAAAAAGACCCTGAAAGCTCTCAGATGGTGTCGTGGTCGACGCTGCAGGCCAGACTCTTCTTCTCCTCCACTTCAGCTGCTTTCACTCAGACAGAAATCCTGAGATCCTCTGAACCTGAGGGTTTCTGTCCTCCTCATCTGCAGCTGACTGACCCTGAACCTGCTGCTGTGAGGAAGAAGAGTAATTACTTCCCTTGGCCAAGATAGAAATGTGTCCTTTAGTAGCCTCCATATAAAGGGGTGTGAACAAATCCACACGTCAGGCTTGTTGTCCAAATGTGAGGCTTTGGTCAGGATTTACACCTGAGGATTATTTTCTCAATAATGTTCAGATCGAACAGAGGCTTCAGCTTTGGATTTAACAGAAAGAGAAGAACGCCTGAGGAGAAAAAGTCAGATGTTTGCAGATTGTAGATCCTGTGAAATGCTCTTAAAATGATCCACCAAAGGTTTGTGCAAAGCCTCAGAGTTACAGAGTAATGATGACTGATATTAATTGATCAGTGTGTAATCATTTATCAGTCTAATGATGAAACCTGCAACATCACTTTTGATAACTCATATTTTAATTCCTAAAAAAAGTGATGTTAGACTCTTATTTACAAACTCATAAAATTCATTAATGAGTAAAGATAGCATGACGACGGCCCACACCGTTCTGAGAGAGGACGTCACAACATGGCGGCCGATCTTCTGCAGTCAGCTGATGCAGTTCCTTTATGGTTGATTCTTCTTTAAAATAAATATAACTGGATTTAGCACCGACATGAGACGAGTCTTGGAATTCATTCAATAACCTTTACACATTTACTTAGAAACGATCATGAAGCACATTGTTCCTATTCTGAGTAACTGTGGATTTTATTTTGGACCAACAGAACCTGAGAGAGGAGGAGAAGAGGCAGGATGATGGAGAGGTGTGAACAAACTGCAGCACAGTGTTTGTTGTCTGTTGTTGCTGCAGTCCGACCGGACCGACCGGACGGCGAGCTCTGCTGAGTCATACGAAGCTCGTCTTCAGCCTGCGAGGAAGAACGACTGCTGATAACTTCAGCTGCTAATTTAATTATTGATTGAAGGAGGCACAGCGACTCTCACACACAGTGTGTGTGTGTGTGTGTGTGTGTGTGTGTGTGTGTGTGTACTGATTTGTTTCACTTTGCGGGACATTTTAAATTGTTTCCACCTCCAACAAAGAAGTTATGTTTCCTGTGCAGTTTGTTTGTTTGTTGAATAGAAAATCAAGATTTTAAGATTTAAAGAAAGATGAGGAGTCGTCACTGATGCAACAACATGGACGTGATCCCTCACCGGCTTCCCACCAAACAACTGGCACACGTGACCAAGCCACAGGGAGTGTCGACAGGTCTGGTACTTCCCGCCAAATTCTGGGTGGTTAGTACCAGACCTGCCGACACTCCTGTGTTTCAAGGCCATCTCCCGGCGCCTTCCCGTTTTGTTGTTTCTCTCAGGAAACTCTCGTAATTTCTCAAACTTTATTATGAACGATCGTCACACACGGATCCATAAGTTTTGTATGTTTGTCTGATGTCACCCGAGTTGCCAGATCGTCTATGAAACATAATCCACACACTAGGGCAGGACGGCGTTCCACATAAAAAAATCAAAATAATCTAATAATCTACCCCGTGAAAAAAACTCGTAACCGTATTTTGACACCTAAATGTTGGCAGGTACGGTTAGTACAAAATTAGCTGGTACAAAACTCCCTCTTTGTGTTACTGTCCCACACACAAGGAGTGTGTTCTGCACTAAAAAGACTGTAACTTTGGAAGAAAGTTTATTAACCTCAGATAAACTTTGGAATATATTTTTGCACAGAGCGAGGAATGACTACGTCCAAACCTGTTTCAGCGTTCATGCTGACATGTGAGTATTTCCTTTAAACATTTTCTATCATTAAAACTACACATTTAGAGGACTGGCAGACGTGTGTACTCTGCAAGTGCTTTCTGATCTTTTTAAAGTTTCTGAAATGGCTTTGCAATATTAAATCTGTTTAATATTATTATTAGTATTTATCCTGCAGCTCCAGGATCAAGACTTCAGGACACGGTTCTGTAAACTGACAGGGTGTGGACACAATAACAGAAACAGGCCTTTGGATTGCTTCACACTGTGCAGGTGTTCAGTGTGCATAACGCTGTATTTTATGTGTTTATGTGTGTATTTGCATTTTAATTGTGTTTCATCGATTAGTCTCTTGTAGAAATCTCACATTGATGAACCATCAGAGAAAAATCATTATCTTAAACACCAGCACTGTGCATCAGCATAACTTCACACCATTACCATCAATAGATGATAACGCTGGAATATTGATCGGCTCTATTGAGAGGTAAACACTGCATTCTGAGCTGCGTTTGGAGGATGAAATTAACATTATCTGACACAAAATAATATATATCAATATATATATAATATAATATATATATAATATTTTTTATTTTTACAATTATTATAATAATAATAATAATATAATTTTTCAGTTTTCTAATTTTATATTCATGCTTCTTGACTCACAGTACTTGTGTTATCTGTCTTTTTATTTTCTACTGACTATGTTTATTGTTATGCACCAATAAAAACCCTCTTACCATTTAGAGACCTCTCTTTCTAATTTGGCTTTCAGTTTGGATGAACTTTGCTGGTATTGTGATCAAACTGTTTCTGTTTGCTTGATTTTCTCTCACGTATTGATATGGCTATTATTGCTATTTTCTATTTTATTTTCTTATTTGTATTTTATTTTATGGGCTGCATCTTTGCATGAAAGATGCTCTACAAATAAAGTTATTATTAATATACCAGTCAAAACCTCCTTGGCAATAAACCTGATTCTGATTCACAGAAAGAGAAAAAAAAACAGAAAGTGAATGTGAGACCGACAACAGAATCAACAAACTACATGATATATCACTGATGTAACTGCACACTGAACTGCATCCTTTCCTCGTTACTGCAACTGTGAGGAGAGTTTGACTTCACAAGCACTCGTCTAGTTACCAAAGCATAATAATTAGATAAACATAAGGAGAAAGGTCAGTGGATTTCGAGGGTTGAGGAGGAGGCCAAGCAGCTGCAAACGTACTTATTAGTATTTCCTGCTGTAATTTAGAGGATCTAACCGTGGATGTCGGGAAATGTCACCGAGGGTTATTTTATAACAGCAGAAATGTTTGAGATGTAAAATTCAAAATAGCACTCGGCTGACGTCAGCTTGGCCTTTTCCACTGAAATGTCCTCCGACCGTCTGCGTTTGCTCACCTGCTGACAGCGGGCACAATGACGACACCCACACTGGAATAAATGCATAGTTTATCATATCATAACAATAACTTCTCAAGGCTACATCGTAAATAAAACAGTCTAGTAGATTTAGGGACTGTAGCCTAAATTATGAACAGGAAGTGAGGTGAATGAACCGTGTGGTCGAGAAGAGGTACATTGAATATTTATGCTCCTTCTGTGAGGAGATGCAAGACAAAAGTTGCTCTAAAAAGGTAAAACTGCTGCCACTACTGAGAGTATAGTGAGTGATCGCCTTGCATTTCATACAGCTACGAGCTACCGGAGATCACAACTTTAGGCTACGTCTGCTACAGTACAGTATCGCTTTAAGTTCCTCTAGATACCTGAATACAAACAGCATCCTGCTGCGGAAAGAAAGACAGACAGAGAAGAGTCAGTCGTTCCTCTGTAGGCATGTTTTTAAAAAGAATAAGTCTCCATTAGTGCAGAGCAGTGGGTCTCAGAGGGACGTCCTGGAGGGGTCTCAGAGGTGAGATCAGCAGTTCTTGAAGAGGTTTTAGAGGCGGGGTGCAGTAGGAGGGGTTCTTCAGGGGGGTTCCAGAAACTTGTTTCTGTGAATTTGAAGGGTTTATATGATTTATTTGGGGTTTCAAGAGTTCCTGGTTGGTTGCAATGACTGTAGACCTTCATACGAGTTTCCTAAAGTAGTTTGAGGGTTCAGTAGTCCTTGAGAGGGTTCCAGGGTCCCTAGGGATGTTCCTCAGGGAATTCAATGTTTTCAGGGTGGAATCAGGGGTTCTAAGTGTCCTTGAGGGGGTCTTAAGTGTACTAAGTGGTCTTGTGTGGGTTCCAGGTTTAAAAGGTTCTTTGGGAGGCAGAAATTATATTTTAAAATTACTAGAAAGTGCGAGAGTTAAAGCATGGATGGATTACTGAGCGGGGCCTACTGGGCACAGGACCAGGGGCCCAAGAGGTCACAGGGCCCCTGGGTCAGAGCCTCTGTTTGAATTCCTGTTATTAAAGAGGAACTCAGAGTCTGTTTACAGGTTTTATATGCATATGTGAAAAAAAGTTGTATAAAGCCTTCAGTGTCTCCAGAGAGAGCTGCATGAAGTCTGATAAACGTCCTCGAGTGATGTCACCTGTCGAGCTGCATTGTGGGTAATGTAGGAGCCAGAGTTGGACAAGGAAGAAGAACATGTGGAATAAAAAAGACGATATCTCTGGTGCTGCATCGAGTCAGATCCTCTTTTTTTAAACCGTCCATCGTGAGTCAGATGAGGTTTTAGAAGGGAGATGAGAAATCGATGGAGAACTCTTAACATTTCTTGTTGGAAAATCACAGAGCTCCGTTAAAAGTAGGGATGACCTGATCAGAATATTTGTTTTTTTATTTCCTTCATATGTTACAGCTGCGCTACTGAGGCTTCGAGCTGCATCCAACGATTCTTTTCATTCATCGACTAAATCTAGTTATTATTATTTATTCGACATGTTTCGACTAAAACATGCCAGAAAATAGTGAAAAAATGTGCAAATGAGCCCGAGGTTACGTCTGACCTACTGTCCAAAACCAAGATATTCAATTTCAAGTGAAATAAAACAGGAAACCCTGACATGTGAGAAGCTCGAACCGGACAGAATAATCGACTAACCATTTCATTCTAATACAGCAACATTATAAAGTCATTTAAATCAGCAGCAAATCAGGCTCTTTGATGGCTTCCTGTAATATTTTGTAGCATGCTGTAGTATTTAGTGTAACATCTGTCAGACAGCCTCCAGCATGAACTAAATACTAAAGTCCAGCTGCACTTAAAGAGTCTCTTTCAGTCTGTGTCCAGGGGCCCACCGTCTCATAATCCATCCATGATGTTAAAGGATGTATGTTTGACTTTCAGAAGAACCACCATCTTACCCCTCACATACAGTGAAACATCCCAACACTGAATCAAGAACAGTAAAGACGAAAGCTTCCCTTCATGGAGGTTTTTCAGACTTCCTGTTGTTGGAAGCTGAACATGTCTGACTCTGACAAGAAAATGCTAAAAACATATGAACCCCTCAGGACTGGCTGTTTGAGTAAAGCTGGCAAAAAAAAAAACAAGTCACCCCCCCCCCACCTGCATCCTACATGCAGCACTTCTCCCCTCTGTCCTCATTCAGGTCCTCAGTCAGTCCACATCCCAAACTCTGGATGCAGTCATGTCTCTCTGCGCGCCGTCCTCTCCCCTCCACCCCTGCTGCAGCCTCATGTCAGGTGTGTGCAGTCACCTACATAATGTGTGTAGATGTGTGTGTACGTGCGTGCGTGTTGTATAGTCATCCAATCCTCGGCGGGCACTCGGTGCGGTTCGGTGCCACGGTGCTGGTGATGTTGTACTGCGAGTCCGGTCTCCAGAAAAACACATAATAAATTACCAGGATGAACGCAGCCACGGACACGCAGAGGAAATAGACGATCGCCATCGCTACTTTCACCCAAATCTTAGTTGACATGTTGGTGTGTTTGGCCCGCAGCTCGCCGGGATAGCTCGGCCTCCGCTTCATGTCCCCGTTCAGCTTCTCCGCGGTCACGGTGACTTGCCTGCCGGCCGCTTTCATCTTGGTATTAAAGCTGAATTCGTATCCAACGATTTTCCCTCTGCTGAGTGTTGCGTGTTCATTTGAGTCCGGACAGCAGAGCCAGCTGTCCCCCTCTCTCCTCCGGTGCGGGTACAGGATGCGGTCTAAACCGCAGGGCAGCTGCTCGGGTCCCGCAGCCTCCTCCGGTGCCGACGATGAAGCTCCCTGACCCCTCTGAGTCCTCGGTGCGCACCGGGCAAACTGAACTCAAGGAGGCTGGGCATCAGCTGGATGGGACCGCTGTCAAGCCGGCCAGGGTTAAAGAGGCCGTTTCCGGAACGACTTTTCAAAATAACACACACTAACTGCAAGAACACAAAATATCAGCGTGGATGAGTTCAGTCTTTATTGATCCGAACAGATAAAAATAAATAAACAAGAAGTATCATGAAATAATAGTAATAATATAAGGTTATTTTTAATTCATTAAAACAATACTATGTCTAGGCCTATTTCACTGATAATTCAACAGAGTAATTTAGTTATGCCTATTTCTGTACATTCAGTAGGCGTATCAGCTATTTGCTTCATAGGAGCAAATATTACTAACGTGAGAACTAGGCAGACATTTGCAAAATAACTGCATCAAAACAAAAACATGGAAACATTTAAATGTGAATGACCAGGTTTGTTTCTCAAGATTAATGAGCGGATGAATGGTTTGTCTTCAGCTCCACCTGAGCTCGATTAACTTGAACATTAATAAAGTTATACACAATAATATCCAGTGGGCTAATTTGACAAGTACCAAGTACCAAGTACCACACTACAGAGTGATTCCAGGTGACTGCAACATGACAAAGACATTTAACATGCCACAATTACTGAAATTCAAGAGATTAAACAGCAAATAAACCTGAAAAGTAAAAGTATCTGAGCACTAATCTTGGCATTTAATGATCTCCATCATTTTTAAACACTCTGCTAGACAGTAAGCATTCATGTTGAATACTGTGAGAGAATCACGAGGCTACAGGCTGCACCTGCAACATTAAATTAAATTCACTGTTCTGGATGTGACGTTTCTGTCACAGCAATCCTGCAGAAGATCAAGACACTAGCCAGCAAGTGCAAATTAAAGTTGGAGTTAAACTGCCTTAAGCCACAGATCATTACACCTGTCACTGAGATGAAAGCACAGTGGAAGAGGTCTGTTTGTTTCACTTGGTGGGCCATTATTTTGAGATAAGGATGGGGGAAAAAATCCACTCTTATTCTGAAGAACTCGCCACGTTTCCGGCGTCCGACTTTCTCTAGCCTCTGACTTGACGCAGCTTCGGCCGAGGAGGGGCTGAAAGTACGCAACACCCAACGATTGGGTCATAGTTTGGGAGGAACGTCCCGCAGCAGAAGATGGGAGAGATGCGCTCTTCACCCACAAATTACCACCGACTCGGATTTTCTCCTGCAGCCTGCAAACTCTGCACAGCAGCAGGTCTCCGGAGCCCATAAAGGAGACATGAAAACCATAAAAACACAGATGAGTCACAGGCTGCAGCCATAAAATGCAGGCTGTGCATGGGGGGGGTGGGGGTGGGGGGGGGGTGCTGTTAACAGGGGATGAAAAGAAGAGCTATGGGTCATTCTTCTTCTCCTCCTGCAGTAGCCAAGGTCAAAACCAGGAACAAGACCAGATTCAAGCACAACAACGCAGCACTCTGAGTATTCAATATGTGCACGGAGCAGAATGGTTTTATACTGAGCAGGACATACATTCATGCGTCTGTGCTGCATGAACAGCACATATTTCAGTGGGTGTAATCATCTGCACTTGAGAAAATATTACAAGCATCAGGCATTTTTTAATCCAACATGGATGCAGCGACACTGAATATTATTTTTATCTACAGAAGAAAAGAAGAAATCAGACCTGACATCAGAGGAATACATTTATTGGCTAAATGAGAAAAACAAAAACTGACACGTGCTTTACATTTTGGAAAGCTGTAGAGACATCAGGACTCTTCTTCTCTGACATGCGAGAGCTCATGGGGACATTTATTTCATCAATGGCTTTGACAACATTTAAAAGCTACAATTTCATTTTCATGCTAGTCCTGATACTTTTATGAAAACAGCTGCACACCACTCCAAAAAAAAAAAAGAAAAAAAAAAGGCAAACCCCCGTGTTAGTCCTCAGATCGAGTTCATGTATCAAACAGGAAGACATTGTAGAAATGGATGTACATTAAAATATCTACTGCGGTAAATACAATCAGTCATCGAAGCTCAGAAGAAAACAAACATACATATGCAAAAAAAGAACCTCTCTTCATAGCTCACAGGCTATTTTGCACAAACACCCAACTGTGGAATGTTCTTTTCCATTTAAAAACTGTACATATTGCAGTTCCTTTCAACTCAAATGCATCATTTTTATTCCTCTGATACCGAACACAAAGACATTAAAGCATCCCATTTATCCCCGTGTCTTCAAACGCCACAGGAGAGCTGCTACAACTAAACATGATTCAAAGACGGAGCCGTCTGCAGGAAACAAAAGCACAGACTCAAAAAACCAAACCAAACTAAAGCCCTTGGTCTGCTGAGGTATGAGTGAAGGGTTTCATTCCAAAATAAAGCTGCAGCCCAAAGCTCATTACTCAAATAGTAATTCATGGTTCTCTACTTTAGATACTTTATTGCAAGTCTGTATTTCCAAATAAGAGAAGATTAAATCCCCAAAACTGTTTTAAAAATTATATTTAATATAAAACCAATAACTAATATCTTTTTTCATACCATTAAGCCACTTTGGAATGACACCCTTGATTTTAAAAACAAACTTCCCATTTAAGAGGCAGTGTGTCATCTAAGGTTGAGAGGGGAACTCTTATCAGACGGATGTGACAGATTTCTCTGATGATTCACATCCGAATCACAAAACGACAGCACAGTCTGCGTCTAATGTTGTCTGATTATGACACAGATTTACATCATTAAAACAGCAAAAGCACATAATCTGTATTTGATCTGAGAGGAGGAGGAGGAGGAGGAGGAGGAGGAGGAGGTGTGAAGAAGTCACATGGTGTTCTCTCAGAGTGCCCTTAAGGAAGACACCTGATCCTAGAAGTTAAATCGGGCGACAGCATCAGCCAAAACGACTGAATGCGTGTTGACAAAGCCAGTCGCTCACTCTGATTCACATCTGACCCACATGATCACACACACACACACACACACACACGTAAAACATGAAATAAATTACACTTAAAAACATCATGATCGTCTAAACAGTCCGGCTAAAGGATTCTTATTTTTGAAAGATCTTTAGTGTGTCAACATGTCTTTATAGTTTTCTCTCTCATGACAAAAACAAAATAGAGTCAGTGGGGTTTGATATGAAAAAAAATACAATCTAACAAAGCAAGAAATTAAAAGCCACAAAATAAAACCAAAGAGCAGGACAGGCTGGAGGGTGGAGCCCCATTCCTACATTATGGAGACTAATGGAGCTGAGATCACTGTGGGAGTAAAGTCACAAGATGGCTGCCACAATCTCTCACAACAGAGGCTTTAAAAGTTGCAAGAGGATCTGGTGCCGTGATGAGTCAGTTCAGAAAAGACTGTAAATAAAACCTGTCCATGGTAAGATTGTTAATCAGGTATTGTTCTGCAGGAAAATTAAGTCCAATAATGTAGATTTATTTCCAAATGTAGCTCACACTAACAGTCTTGTCACTAATCGAACACTGGAGCGTGTAAGCTAGCTAATTAGCCAACAGGCTAAATTGGCAAAGATTTTACACACGAGTCTGTTTACAGGTGTTGGGGAGTACTACTGCATATGTGAAAAAAGTAGTATAAAGCCTTTGGTGTCTCCAGAGGGAGCTGCGTGAAGTCTCGCCTCAAGTGATGTCACTTGAGTCAGCGTCAGTCGGGGCTGAAGACTACGAGTTTAAAACTGAAAACAATCTGTTGGTGCGGAGTTAGAAAGAAGTGAGCTGACCAGACCTCTGCAGCCCAACGCTCATCTCTGCTGCAGGCTAGAGGCTCCAGGCTACGTTAGCCGCTACTAGCATAACGCAAATGTTGGTGGTCAAATTGCATTGTGGGTAATGTAGGAGCCAGGGGTTTGACAAGGAAGAAGAATGTGTGACATAAAAAAGGCGACATCTCTGGTTCTGCTGCATTTTTTTTTAACTGTCCATCGTGTGTTCAGCAATGTTATAGAAGAGCGATGCTAAATCGGTGGAGAACTCTCAACATTTCTTGTTGTAAAGTCAGAGCTCAGTTAAAAGTAGGAAGGACCTGATCCAGGTTTTGACAAGGAAGGAAAAAAAGACAATATCTCTGGTTCGGCTGCATTTGAGGATTTTGATCCTTTTTTTAAAAAAAATGTCCATTGTGAGTCGGAAAATGTTACATAAGCACAATGCTAGTACTCTTAACATATGCCTAGTGGCTTCTAGTAAATATGTCAGCCAGGGCACAAGTCAGATGTGTTTACAACAAGACCGAAGGTTGGTTAGGCCACCACATGCTAAGGTTAACTAGCTAACAAGCTGGCGTCATTGAGAGACAAAATGAATCCGATCAATCATTGAAGTAATAATTATTTTCCAGCAAAAACTAACATGTCTGTTCTGTTCCTGAGACAGCCGAGCATTATGTAAAAATAAAAAAACAATTAGACACTGTTGCTAAAAAGATGCGGCCCTCCAAAATGCTGAAAGCCTTTTATAAACCGATATCAGACCAGTTGGGGCTTGGTGTGGTGATTTGTTTCTACACGAGTTAATGGCCTTGCAAAGCCAGCTTGCACACAGTGGACTGTTCGGGCTCAGCAGGCGTCTGCTTGGTTTAATGGGCAAAAAGACTTTGCAGGAGACTGGATCAGCCTGTAAGCAGTCAGTGGCACATGAGCTTCAAATATCAGAGGGATAAACTGATTTCTGTGAGCTTCTGAGGGTGTGAAAGTGATTTTTCCTGCACGTCTTAAGTGATCTTCTGCAATAACATTTCTAACACATGCAGTCTTTTCGGATCCTGCTCGGTTCATACTCCCTGAGCAGAAAACCTCGAGACCCCACTGAGAGAACAAAACATTTTGGAGCTTTTCAGTATTAAAAACCAGTGACTGACTGTTACTCTTCATATCCTGAAACTGAACAGAGTGAGACAAAACATGGCGGCGGCACAGAGGTGATCAGACCCAGTGATCCAAAGACTTAAATACAGCTCAGAGAGCGAGCGAGCGCTGAAGAGGCCGTCCACGGCGGCGATGCACAGTCTCTCCTCTTCCTCCTCCTCCTCATGATGGTTTAAGTCATTTTTCTCTCATTGTATTTCGATGTGTGACGGTCACTCCAGTGATGAGTAGTGTGATGCTCTTCGTCCATCCTCCTCAGAAGTGAGTCCGTTTGTTGCCTGCAGCTTCAGCCTGTTGATACAAACACAGGGAGGAAGTGGTGGTGCGGGGGGGAGTTACACACGCTGACCAAGAACGTGTGTGTGTGTGTGTGTGTGTGTGTGTGTTTAATGCCTCTATCCAAAGCCCATCACAGTACCATAAGTGCACATTTCTGGAGCGAGACGCCCCGGGGGAGAATCCTCACTGTGACTCCGGCAGCATTACAACCGTCACTCTGCTCATTCAGCTCCTCTGCTGCTGAACGGGAGAAATGATCGCATGCAGAGCGCCTGATAATCAATACTGAATCACGCAGCTGCAAAAACTGCTCACGTACCGGATGTCTAACAACTCTTTCCTGATCTTTAAGTCACAGCCAGCATTTTGGATCTTACATCCTCAAAATACAAAATGTTCTAGCTGAAACGAGGTTTTGAGGCGAGATGACGTTCAATAACACATAAAGAATAATCCTGTCATAATATTCAGTCACGGACACACAGATTTATGTGTCTACTGCTTCAAGAACATGTGGCTTTCTGAGAAGGTCATCTGTTGCATGCTGTTCTCTCTCTTATCATTTCCTGTCATCTCTACTGTCGATGTCCAATGAAATCATAAAATGCACCAAAAATAATACAAATACATAAATAATCGATCAACAGAAAACAGATTTACTGACTACAGTTGTTATAACAGATGAGCGGTTTCTCAAATGTGACCTTTGGGATTTGGACTGTTGGTTGGACAAAACAAGCCATCAGCTTTTTTCAGCATTTCTTGACATAAAGTTTGGAAAAGTTTGACATTTTGTGGATTATACCTGATGAGAAGATTGATGCCACTCTCTAATGTCTGTACGCTAAATATGAAGCTACAGCCAGCAGCCGGGCTAAAGCAGATTAGCATAAAGACTGGAAACAACAGCTAGCCTGGCTCAGTTTGAAGGTAACAAAATCTGCCTGCCTGCAACTTAAAGTTCACTAAATAACACGTTACATCTTGTTTGTTTAATCTGTACAACATACAATATTGCTGCACGGTTAATATGGCATTTTTGCCCAATGACGCCAAAAGAAAACTGCCTACCAAACCTTTAAGTTCTCCCTTGATAAAATAAAACAATTATTTATTAATTTCTTGCAGCCCTGGAAAATTACTCAAATGAAAAGCTAGTTTTCATTATGTTCTGGGAACTTTAAAAACACTTGATCTTCTCAGATAACAGAGACTCGAGTGAAAGTTAACCTGTAAACTGCTGTATTTTTGGATGAAGTCAGTGGAGCGTGATTCGTTTTTCTTTGATACTCCACGTCTTCGCCTTCTGAATTTCTACAACACTGACTGCAAGATCACCGGAACAGTTCAAGTGTTTTTTAACAGGGGTGTTTGCTGGTACTTGAGTGATTCAGGTCATTCATCTGCGTCCACAGTCAGATACTCCACTGTGGAGTCTCACCAACATCACAAGATTTAATGCAATCAGACCTCAAACGGTCTCCGTTCTGTCCAGCAGGCTGCAGCTCATTTCCTCTCAAAAGCCTTTTAAAAACTTAATTGTGCCTCTAATTTTCCTGGTTTCCTGATCTCCACCCCGACACCAACACACACAATAACAGTCACACAGTCACACACACACACACACACACACAACGCCCACATGAGCTCATCTGACTTCTGCTGTTTATCACAAATGAGTCATCAGCAGAAGCGTAAATGCAATCTGAACCACACCATCACCAAAGAACAAGAGGAGACAACAGGAATCTGTCCTCACGATTCAAATGGCTGTTTTCATCTGACATTTTCTACTGAACAACAAAAACGAAGAATTCAAAATAATTTTCGACGTGTTTCAGCCACAAGTCTTCGTTAGAGGGTGAGTAAACTACAGACTGACGGACGGACAAGTACTGGAAAAGGCCTCTCACACAGTCCTGCAACAATCATTTTCATTATCAATTAACCTGCCAATTATCTTCTCAATTAATCGATTCATTGTTCGGTCTATAAAAGAGTCCAAACAACCACAAACCAACTTAGTTTTTTATCTTTTAGCATCCTGGTTCTTCGATATTCTGTATGTTCACGTCTCAAACTCTTTAATGAAGACATATGGCTGAAATGTGTCGACTTCAGTTTAATTCTCAATTTTAAATGTTAAAGACGACTATGGAGGAGCACTGGGGGCATTCTTAAGAGTTTAATGACAGATTAATTCAGTCCTCTTCCAACCAAAGCCGTTTGCATTTTCTGATGTTTTTACTGTGTGAATCTAAGCAGCACATCCGGCTCTAACATCTAACTGGGTTTTCACACTCTGGCAAGCCGACAGCAGGAACAAGTTGGTGTAAAATAATTTGTTTTTCAAAACTTAGCCATTAGCCAAAGTGATAACGCCACAGCCACGAGCTAAGTGGCTGTAATGAGAGCGTCTAAGTCTGTGGTTTATTCACTTAGCTCACTTTTAAACGCCTGTGTGCAGAAACTAAAAACGGGCCGACGGATCACGAGGAGATGACGAGAGAAAAACACTGATTCTAACCAAAGTGAGTGGCTCCTATTCCCATCGGAGGCTCCCGCGCTGAAAATGTCCACACTAATGAATCATAGTACCATGAAGTGCTTTGGATCCAAGTGTTCCCCAAGTAGAAATATTAAGTGGTATTATTTTCAGGAAGGGCTTGTTTCTGGCTTAATCTACTGCATCAACCTCAACAACAATAAAGGCTTTTTATGGCATTAAATACAGAAACACAGAACAGATAAAACACAGGCCGGTTCAAACACAACCAGGATTTTAGAAATACTGAGTCTTAATATTGCAAGTATTTCTATTTTTCACACTTTATATATTCATTTAACTGTTAAAACCTATTTTCTGTAAACTTTATTTCCTTATTTCAAAGCCTCTGCGCAGCCGCGCTGCAGACTCCACACTAATTCTTGTGAAGAAAATACCAAATTTGTTATCATTCAATCATTTTGGTCGGCCCAAAAGTAGTCAAATTTAAAAACTATTGAGTCTAGAAATACGGGAATCTGCCTGCAAAATGCTCAGCATGTGTAAGTTCTTATGTAGAATAGAAACTTTACCCAATACATGTCCTCATCAAGGAGTCAATATCCTTAAATACAACAGTTTTTTCACTGCTCTGTGGTGACCTTATGTGTTTATATCTCCTGTGGCAGCATTTAACACTATAGTTCAAACACACACAGGAAAAAGCACAAACACACTGTCAGCCAACATGGCTTCAGTGAAGCCGTGCAGAGAAACCAGTCAAGTTCTGACAGGAAGGTTTTATGAACCAGTCCATCAGAAGCTGAGCAGGAAGCAGACTGAAGTTTACATTCATGGCAAACAGGAACTGGAAACTCTCTCCAAGAACTGCTGGTGTGACCGACGACCACTGTGTGATGGTTTCTTTTAGCTATCACAGACATTTTTCAGGAGTGGATCAGGGGCTCACACCCCTGTAAGCCTCAGTAAATTTCTCTTCGGCAACCATCAGAAACTACATCGTAGCCCAATGTCAAATTTTAATGTGTATTTTTTCATGTTTCACCTATGAGTCTGTGCTTTCTGGTCAGTAGGAGTAAAACCAAACAGAGGTGGTAAAATATCTGGGCTCGTATTTATCAAGTGTCTCAGAATCACTTCCGACTGAATCTCACCGACTCCTACCTCCGTTTCCTGGCATTTCTTACCAGGTTAGGACACCTAAATATTATATATAGTATATAATTCTCCTAAATATTGGCTGAGATAAGAGTGGTTTGAGATGAAATGGCATTTTGAGAGTATCGAGCTTCCGTATCGTGACGCATTTCCGAGTGAAACAGGATCAGCAGGCGGGACGTAACGTTGGGAGGAATTTGATTTGAACGTTGAAAAGTGGGCGTGTCCTAACAAGCGAGAGTTACAGTGATTCAGAGTTGGATGCTAGCCTCCATTCAATTGTAGCCGTCTACTCGCCTCCTTCAACACCTTCATCACCACCGTTACCGGAGCAGGCAGACGTACCCCTCACACTGCAGGAGGTGGAGGAAGACGAGGGAGAGGATGAATGTTTCGTCCTTGGATGAAAGTAAATCTGAGCTCTGTGTGGCTGAAAGTTGAAGATTGATTGACGGGTGGAGGTCATGATATAATTGGTTGGTTCAAGCTTATGTAAGCACACGTCATATTTTGTTTTACAAGAAGAAAACATGATTGGATTTTGATATAAGAATTAAAAGAAATTATTCTTTTCTGCATAGATTGTTAAATAGGTGACCGGGGAAGTGATCTTAAAAAAGGGTTAAAAAGGCATTTTTCATTCCATCTCGACTTTAAGAAAGTTCATAAAACACTTCTACTTCTTGGACCAAAACTGCATCGGTCTTTGGACGGATTTCCTGCTCTGAGACGCTTGATAAATACAGGCGCTTGATTTGTGAATAAATCTCCAAGCTCTCATTTGGCTCTGCTCAGATACACGTGGTCATCCATGTTGGCCGAGACATCACCCTCTCAGTCTGTGGACCATCTCAAATCGAGATTTCGAAGGTAATTCTTGCCAGCTAACACATTAGCAGCAAACTCTTTTGAGTCCTAAACATAACAGGTTTATCTCCTTGTTGGACCTGGATACAGCAGCGTATTAAGTAGCATTTATGAGTGTAAAACCTCTGACAGGCAATGATGTAGCTTTAACTGATGATAAAAATAAAAAAACACAAGGTAGTTGTTTTGGGTTGTTTGTGGGCAGTTTAGCTGGAGACATTCTGGTTCCCAAGATGCCATGAATGTACAGAAAACAGGCTACACACAACAAAGACACACATTTTACTTTCTCCTCAGCAGTAACAAACTATCACTTGATTAACAAACACCAGGGAAACTGAAGGAGGGAGAATGAGAGGCATCACACCAAGGCAGCATGCCATGCAGCACTGAAAGCATTTTCATCACAGCCACAAAAAGGACGAAAACAAAAAGGGAAAAGGTTTTACATGATGAGGAAGATGAAAACAGGAGGAGGAAGGAGAGGGGCAGTGTGCACCACACAGGGAGTAAACACAACAAACACCATTACAGGAGGTGGAGTTAGTACTTTCAGTCCATCACAGGAGGAGCAGGAAGACAACCAGGAGGAGTTTCAAACAGGAAGTGGGGTCCTGATTGGTTGGAGGAGGCAGTGGCGCTGTGGCAGGCTCGTGTCAGATCCAAAAACCAGGCAAAATGCAGCGCTTGTGTATGAGTGTATGAATATATCTTTGGATTTGTCATGCCACCAAACAGCTCCCATCGTTATTTATTTAGAGGTGGAAGGAATCGAAAAAACAAGCAGTGAGGCTGAGGGAGCGAGAGAGCCACACCACGGAAGACGAAGATGAGGATTTCAAACCAAGACAATCACAAAAATCAAAACAAAGAGTGAAGCGTGAGAGGACGTTAGAAGTGCGCAGGGGATTTCTTACAGTAAGCCACTGTCTCAAAGTCACTGATATGGACCGCACCTGAGGACGTCTGCTCCGAGGACTCCACTGTTTCTGCTGGCGGAGCAGCGTCGGTCCCAGCGGGTGCCATGTCGCCATCGATCCCTCCTGCTGGTTCAGAGGAGCTCTGTTTGGCTTCCAGGACGGCTGGAGAGGGAGGGGTGACCAGTTTGTCTGCTGTCAGAGATAAAAACATTACAGTGTCTGATCTATTCAATTGATCTCTTCAATATTCACCGTCCAAGAACACATGTCTATTAAACATCTAATAAATGTTTATGCTCAGAAGGAATTTTGGGTAAACTCATTGTTTAATTTTTAGTGACGCTGAACACATTCATAAACCAAAATAACTTTAGTGGTCCCTTAACTTTTCCTCTTAACACCATCATCAGGTCCAATATTTGGGTTTATGACCAAATACCTGCAAAACTAATGACATTCTCATCAGCCTCAGCTGTGCTTGTGTGTGCTTAATGCTAATTAGCATGCTAGCATGGAGCTGCAGATTTGGGTGATAATTCTTTATAGGTTCATCATTATGAGCGACCCCTTTCACATTCTCATTTCATACATTGTTATTATAAAAATATAGATTACAGCTGCTTTAACATGAGCGTGTTAGCATGGTCACTCTGAGCATGTTAGCGTGCCGATGTTAGCATTTAGTTCAAAGCACCACTGTGCCAAAGTACAGCCTCACAGAGCCGCAAGCATGGCTGCAGAGCCTTAAGCCGAATTCACATTGAATCAGGCGCTGCGGCGAAAACGCAGATTTTCCCATTCATTTGAACCAGGGTACTGCGTTCAGGCTGCGGCGGTGCGGGCCGCAGGGGGTGCCGCAAAAAAAACACAGCAGCCTGCGGCGAACAAGTTGAAACGGATTCAACTTTTGGAGAAACGCAACCTGATGTCACGCTGCGGCAGCCAATCACGCCGGCGATCAGACCGGCAGACGCCCAGGTGAAGAAGAACTTTGTTTACCTGTAGCATTGTAGCATTAGCTGTTTACCTTAATGTTCCGCTGTTTACTGAGCAACTGTGAAGATGGAAGAGAGACTGATCGATCGGCTCCGTGATTACTGTACATCAGTTGTTCAGTCCTGCCACGAGGGAGTATAAAGACGTTAATCTCCGTGCAGATGCTTGGCTTGTATCTGTCTTCAAGCTGGGATTGCTGGTTAGTATCAGACACTCCCACACCGCCGCACATCCCTGCGGCGAATCGCCGCAACACCTGATTTAATGTGAAAACGGCCTTAGGCTGCGGTGGAATAGTTTAAAAAATAAAAAATGACATCCTCTGTCTTTTCCTAAACACTTTTCCTTGACCTCAATGGAAAACGTCATGAGATCAAGGAAAGATGTGATGCACTTACACCAGGCTACGTAATTATGCTACGGTGGATGTTATTGACGTGGGTCTGCCGTGGTCACTTTAAATGCTGCTGCCGCAAGGAATTGTGGGACGGCATTATCTCCTTTCCTTTGGTAAAGGATGGTCCAGTGTACCCTATGCTAAAGGAGATAAGAAAAGAAGCACTGAAGCACCTTTCCTTAGCATTTAGAGGATTTGACCAGCTGTCATCATGGCTGCCACTTCACTCAGTTAGGAACCTTCCTAAGCAAAAGAAGACTGGTTTTATTACCTTGTGACGGAGCAGCAAGTGTGTCCTGGTCCATCGTCACAGCAGCATCACTGTCCTCAGAGGGGGCAGGGTCAGAAACCTCAGACGGGACTGGGACAGAAACCTCAAACACGACTGGGACAGAAAAAGCAGAGTTGGCGGGGTCAGGAACCTCAAATGGGGCGGGATCAGATGGCGGTGCAGCAGGGGAGTCTGTGGGGACGGACTCTGGTTCTGACACTATCACAGTCTGCTGGGCTTTAGTCTTTTCTGAAGGAGAGGAGACGTCTATGGCTGAGCATGGAAGATGGAGGGGGAGGGAAGGGACAGAGTGGGAGAAAGGGAGAGGAGGTGAAGAGTGTGGGAGGAAAGGATAAAGAAAGGAGAGGGAAGAGGGTGAGGAGGAAAAGATGAAGAGAGCAGGAAGAAGGGAAAAAAGAGAAAGTAGAGATAAGACACAGGGAAAGTCGAGCAGAGAACACGAGACACTAAATCAAAGAGACAGAAGAGGAGAGCTGCATTTCAAACAGCATTTTCCTTCTCCAACCAACTTCCTGTCCTGACAGCGAGACAAATCCAGGAGAGACATCAGAGAACAGACAGAGAGTGATAGAGAGGACTGCTATCAAGAGTGAACACTTTAAGACCTTCTTTATGGACTCTTAACCAAAATATTCACTCATTTATTACACTAAGGCTGGATCTCAAACCTCTAACACACATAATAATAATAATAATAATAATAATAATAATAATGCCCTTCGCCGTGCCGACGTCCTCACTCTGCCATGGAAAACAAAAATTGTGCACTCTACAAATACTATGTTTAAAGAGTGAGAGTGTGAAAGGCCTTACCTTTTTAACATGGCTTTTAACTAATTTAATCTAATTTATTTTCTAATTTATTTATTACATTTATTTGAAACTCTGGTGGAGAGGAGGCCAAGTGGATGTTGCTCGACGTCCTCCCGGATCAATATTCTTCATATATGTTTAAAATATATCTATAATTTTATCATCCATGACTGATGACAGAACTGTCGCACCACAGTCTCAAGACACTTGGTGCAGTTGTAGGACACCACTGGAAAACGTGTGGACTACAGTGAGAGCAAGACACCCTCTCTGATCCTACCTGGTTCCTCCTCTTTCTGTGGCTCAGCAGGTTTGGTGGAGCTGGCAGCTCGGCTCTCTGTCTCCTCCTCCTCCTCCTTCTGGGGCGGGCTGGCCTCCACGCTGGGGGGTTTCAGTGGGCTCTCACCTCCCATGCTGCTCCGGGGCGACTGCATCTCCATCTCCTCCCCCCAGTCTGATACAGGCTGGTGGCTGTCCAGCGGGGAGAAGGGGCTCAGGGGCTTGCCTCCCTCTGGTGACTCCTGGACCGCTGCCGGCGGGGGGATGTGGACCTTCGGCCTGGGAGTCCGCTGCTCTTTGGGGCTTCCTGCTGATGTTGATCGAGAACGAGCTGCGGGAGACGTCGGGGATTTGCCTTTGCTCTTGGCTGGTTTCTCTTTCCCCTCGTCTTTCTTCTCGTCGCCCCTGGAGTCGTGTTCGGAGTCGCTCTCTTCGTCGTTGTCTTCTTCTTCTTCATCACTGGCATCCTCCCATTCCTCATCATCATCCTCTCTGTCTCCGTTCTTCTCCACCTGAGAAAAGATGGGAGGAGGGGATCACTGGGAAGTAACTGCAAAGAGTTTGCAATCTTAAACCTGCAATATGTAAATGTAAAAAAAAAAAAAAAAAAGAAGACAGTTCTTTTCCCTTTTATGTATAACCTGGGAAACCAGGACCGAACACCCTAGTGACGTATTTATTTAAATACTTTTACTTTCTTGTTAATCTGAATGAATATACTGTAAACGTTGGATCAAATTATCCATGTACTTATTTTGTAGATGTGTTCTTGTTGCTCCGCATTATAATTCATTCCTTGTTTTACATCTTTTGTTTTGTCTACTTGCTTGATTTGTTCTACGTGTTGTTGTTTTTTTCTATTATTATTATTATTATTATTATTATTATTATTATTATTATTATTATCGTCTTTATTATTGTCCATGTTATGGTCTGCTAAAAAAAAATCTGTAAATATATTGTGCAAAAAATAAAACCTGCAATAACTGATTTTTTGGGACACTTGGGGGCAGTGAAATGTGCTAAAGTGGCTAAATGCTGCACTATGTTCACCAGCTAGTCGCTAACTATGTATGTGCTCTAGATGATTTCACTGCTGGCGGAGAGTTCCACTTTTTTCAGGATTTCTCTTCATCAATTTTCACAGAGAGGACTCTATAATGGAAACGTATATCAAACATGAACATGTCCAGTTTAGTTCCCTGCGTGGGTTTGACTCCTGTACATTACAGGTGAGGCTGCTTGCATTATTGATCCAGATGAAGCCCCCTTTTACCTTCTGTGCTGTGGGAGGTTTGGATTTCTCTTCCTCCTTCTCCTTTTTTTTAGTCTTCTCCTCCTTCTTTGTCTTGTCCTCCTTTTCCTTGACCTCCTCTTCTTTCTCTCCTTCCCAGCGGTTGTCATGCATGCTGTCAAAGGCATCCAGATGTGTCAGTCAGGTTCAACGCACGTTAGACATTACATCAGCAAACTCACAAATAACCCTTAATAAAGAAACATATCAGTCTCCCCATAAACACACATGCGATGCATTTTACAGAGTAAACTCAATAGTATAAATCAAGAAGAACTTGTTCCTAAAAAAACAACAAAATTAGATTGCAATGTTAGCAGCAACATGTGTAAACATTAACCAGTATGGAAAACAGAGAGAGCCTCAGTGGGTGTAAAACAGTAAACTGGCCCCCTGATGCAGAGAACCCAATTTACAATAACAGGCCAACAAATGGAAACTGTCAAAAAATAAATACATTTTAAAAATAATAATTAGGCCTAATTGCATTATTAATAACATGAGCACTGTCTCCTATAAAAAATACTGGTGTTAATGAGTGATAAGCAAAAGAAACACCTTCAACATCCTATAAGTTCTACAACAGATTTGAACTATGAACTCAGATGTACCTGTAACTCTGTTTCTGTCCTCGGCCCCTCCCTCGGCCCCGGTCCCCTCGGGGCCCCTGGGTCCTGCCCTGGGACAGGAAGTCGCCAAATGTCGGAGCTTTAGGAGGCCGCTTACTGTCGTCTGAGGGAGAGAGTTAATCACGTTGTTTTGCAATACTTGATCCAACAGTAGGGTGACTCAGAGAGGAGAGGGACTGAAAGATGAGGAAAGAGGTGATGGACGTGTGTTTATGGTTGCTTCTCAGACCTCGGAGGAAGTGATATATAAAACCAAATTTAAGATCAAGACTTAGTTATAAGACAAGAAATCTATATAAAAATACTATTTGTGCACTAAATTGATGTCACACTAACCATGTTCTGTATTAATCCAAGAGTGGAGTCCTCTAATAACTGTATTTAAGAAATCTAAACGAACATTTAGTAAAAACCAAAACGTTCCTCCCCCTCTCTGCTGCTGCAGTCTAAGAGTCGACGTCTCGAAGTGTTAAAGTATACAACATGCAAGCTCTGTCTTGCACATTGCAAATATTCTTTAAACTTAATAGTGTGAACTTTAATATTTTGCACATTCCTGCATAAAACTGTGCAGCTCTTTTATTTAAATAACGCTCATATTGTACATATTGTTTATTTTATTTTTTTTTTCATATCTTATTGTCAGTTTTCTATTTATGCTTCTTGACTTGCAGCACTTGCTTTCATCTTTACTTATATTTTCTACTTACTATTGTTATGCACCAATATACCAAGGATTCCTTGTATGTGAAAACCTACTTCTGATTCAATGGTTTAAAATGTTCATACAAGTTAAGTTTCCTTTTTTATTATCAGTTTTTTGTTGTCTGTTCTTTTGTGATTCCTAATCATGATGTTAATATAAAAACAAAACAAAACAACAAGGCAAAGTCAACTTCTTAAAAACATCAGGTAGTGTACAGCTCCTGAGGTTTCTGAAATGTTCCACGTAAGAAGCTGTGAATACCACATCAGTGGATTGTACATTTTAAAAACCCCTCTTAAAGTAATAAATGTAATTTGGAATTATTATTTCAGTCGCAATCAGCGTGTTACAGAGGGAAAGACCACTGATCTCTCATCTGATTTCATCATGGAGGAATAATGAGAAAGAAAAGATGGTGGTATGGAGGGGATGTGACGGAGAAAGGAAATGATTGAGAGTGGAAGGTGAAGTAAATAAAAAGCAGTCTAAGTGAGAGAAATAGGATAGATGAGCAGCTGATGGAGGAGACAGAAAGGTCAGAAAGAGGAGGGAAAAAAGTCTAGAGGTGTGAAGGAAAACAGTCGAAGGGAGGAAGAGGAAGAGCAGCTGGAGGAAGTGAGGAGAGAGAGACGGTCAGAGACTGAGAGCTCCAACGGGGGGGGGGAGATAAGAGCATGGAGGGGGAGAGAGGAGGGGAGGAAGAGATAAAAAAAGGTCAGAAAGAGAAAGATACAAGTACAAAAGAAATGAAGGGATCAGTGAGGAGAAAAGAAAAAACAGAGGATGAAGATGAAGAGATTGAACTGAGCAGCCCCGGGGCTGCGAAGAGGACACTCGAGTCATTCCAGAAATTAGAAATGAAACACACACAAACACACACACACACACACACACACACACACACACAGCCAGCCAGCCAAAGTGAGTGCAGGCTTTAATGTGGGGCAGGTGTAATGTCATAATCTCCAGTTATAGTCAGACACAAAGAAATGAAAGACACCAGGACTGAACAGCAGTTAGAAATCATTCTCAGCTTTTGTTTGAACCTCCTCACAGTTGATGACAGCGACTGGTGGTTCGACTTTCCAGTGAATCTGTGGCCCCAGAAAAGGCAAAACCGGACCCACGAGGTACTGAGCGAAGGCCACACAAACACTAAGAACTATTTACAAACGCTGTCTGACATCCTGAGGTTGCTGCGTGTGCAGTCGGAGGCTTCTGAAGTGCTGCCAGCCTCAGGCGAAACATCAGCAAATCCTTACAGACGCTCACCCAAGCCCAAAGCAAAACCCTGAGAAGGACCGGACGGTGTCTGAGGTCAAACCTCCACCTTCAGTCTGCACGGCCGGGGTACGAGCTGACTGATTTTAGAGATACTAATGGCTCAAATCTAAGCCCTGCGTAGGTTAATGCGCAGAGCACAGCCCTGTTGCAAGAGCCTTTAAGACTATTACATAGCCTGATTAGACAACAGAATATGGGACTAATATTAGGCAGAAAAATAAATAAATAAATAAATCAGTTCTCTATTAGTTTGTTACAGTTATGTACTAATTTAAGACTGTCGCATTAAAACAGTCAAAATAAAATCAGTAATAACTATCTTTAAGATGTTTTCATACTTTTAAAACCTTAAATGAAAACAGTTGAGCTGCAGTGATTAGTCTATTGAAAGAACTATTATTTATTTATTTATTTATTTATTTATTTATTTATTTATATATATATATATAAAAATAACTATTTTGATAATCTTTGAGTTTTGGACAAAATAAGCAATTTGAAGACGTCACTTTGGGCTCTGATGAGCAATTTATTGACCTTTTCAATGAATCGATACTGAAAATAATCGTTAGTTGCAGTCCTAGTTTTAAGTTTCTGATACTTCCACGTGTACACATGCTACATGGTGAGCCAGAAGTGAAAACTACAATTAAGTAATAATATGTGGACTTATTGATGATATGATCACTACAAAGGCTGGTCTTTCAGGTTTGTGAGTTTGGTTTTGGGTGCAGCTGTTCAGCTTCAGACACACAAATGGAACAGAACACACACACACCTGGAGTCATTAAAGGAGAGTGACTCACTGAGCTCAGTTCAAGTGTAGAAACCCTCAGTATACAGAACACACACACACACACACACGCACACACGCACGCACGCACGCACACGCACACACACACAATAATGTAATCTCAGTCCCATGCTGTGGTCTAACCTGAGGCCCTGCCCCGAGGCTCTGTACGAGAGTTACGCCCCCGGGCTGCAGAGAGGACACACACACACAAACACATTACAGAGCACACACACACACACACACTTTGTCCATGCGATAAATCAAAGACATCATAACCATGTAAACATCATTACTCTTTTATGCAAATGTTGATATCATAATTAACTTATTGCAATTATTTAATAACTGTATTTCTCCATTTTAAAGTTTTTAATTGACATAAAACTGTTTTAATGTGCTTAATAAAACTACAGTTTAAGTAACACTTCCTTTAAATGTACATATTTATAAATGGATTGATGGGTTATTTTTTTTAATTCAGGACAACATTTTATCCTGTCTGCACTGAGCTGCTACAGCAAAACTTCAAAAAAAAAAAAAACATTGTGTTAAGAACTCACTCTAAACACCTTCATTTGTTTTATCTTTATTATCTTTTATATCTTAAATCAGTCCAGCTTGACTTCTGATGTTTTATGAAAATATCTAGTTCTGATCCTTAAACCAGCATTGAAGATGTACTCGAACAGAGTTTGTCTTGTTTTGCTGCTCTGTGTCTGACGTCCTGGGATTACCACAGTCCCACAGTAAATTATTTTATCGTCCGGATGACTGACTGAAATTACCAACATGCATGAGATAAATCCAGCCATAAAGCTCCCCTGCTGACAGTCAGGAGACGACTTCAGAAGGACCAGGCACTAAAAGTTTTACTTATGTTAATCTCGCCTCATAGCAGATTATCACAAATTGTCTTCATTATTAAAGCCTCGCATACTGCATACTAATATTTGCTTGTGTTTTAAATTCAAATCAATAACTTACTTGATCCCCAGCAGAGCAGTTTAAAAAGTATACATAGCAGAGAACACACACACAAACATGTAAGTAAAACACAAATGGGGATACGTCACGATCTTGAACGATTATGTCTCAATGCAGAAAACTCAATAAGTGGAAATTAAAAACTCAATTCTCGACATTATGATCGCCTGTAAGACCGGGCTGTACGTAGTTCGTTCCTTGCGGCTGAACCAATTAGATGGTGACTAAAATGAAATATTTTGGGAACACAACAAACGTGTGTGTGTATATATATATATATATTTTTTTTTTTTATTTATTTGGCTGGTTTATAGTGGTCGGGCTGTTTGTCTACTTGTTGCTTTTACCTTCACTTTGCTGAAAGACAGTCAGCAAAGTGAAAGCTCCTCTCAGATCTGCATGACCGTGGCTTCAGAGGTTGATTTGGACTAGAGGGAAATCCAGGGAGCATTTACATAACGAGCTTAATCAACTCTCATTTACATAACGGCCTTAATTAGCTGGAGGAGGGAGATGGTGTTGTGTCCTGTGATGCATGTATGTGACACCATGTTGGAGTGACATCATGTCAGACGAGCGGAGACACGGGATGGAGGTGGATCGAGCGTCTGTCCTCGTCCTGCCAGCACACTAGTGGCGTGTGTGTGTGTGTGGTGTGTGGTGTGTGGTGTGTGTGTGTGTGTGGACTTGCCTCTCCTGCTGCCCTGCTCTGGTGTGATGCCCTCTGCAGCCACATATGGGTCCTCCTTGAACCTGTGAAAAAAGCCGCAGGGTTAGACACACAGACACAGACACACACACCTGTCAGTTGGAATAAAGATGAAGACAAACACTTCACATCATCCTCACATGTCCTCTGTCTTTGTTTGACGAGGACCTCAGTGGAGATCTGATAAACTGTATTTGCTATATTTAGGTTTAGTTTTTGAGCTCCCTGATTTATTAACACTTGCTGATTAAAGCTTCTCAGACGTGATGATTTGCAGCTGTTCTTTGTCACATCTGATTGTAAACTGAATATTTTGGACTGAATATTTTGGAAAATTACAGCAGGCACCTATCACCATTTTCTGACATTTTATAGACAAAAAGATTAATCAATTAATGGAGAAAACACCCGGCAGATCATCTGATAATCGTTAGTTGAAGCTACCGCAGATCAAAAATCTAGCACTCAGTAGGGAGCTGTAAGATGCAGAAAAGTGAGAGAATAATGTAGCTACTCTGGATCACAACGTGTTTCAAGCTGCAGCACCACAATCCAGTCAAATTAAGGTCCAATGTCTCCTTAACAATCACTCCCCTCCCCCGTCTCACATGTTCTCCGTCTTCTGTGCGTCCCACTCTCGTCTCCACTGGCCCGTGGCGTTACGATGACGTGCTAGTCTCTCCTCGTCAATCTGCTCACGCTCCTTCTTCCAGCGCAGGTACTCCGCTCTCTCCCGGCCCGTCATGGACATGGTCATGTCCACGGAGCCTTTCGGACCAGGCCTTCGACTCTACAGAGACAGGAGGGGTCGCGAAGTGAAATGAAAAACGTTAAAACAAGACCCAAGAGTGGTTTGTTGTTTGTTGTTAAAAGCCCTGCTGGCGTAGAGTTCTTACAACCCCTTTTTAAAGAATGACATTACTCACGGTCCACTCTTTCTCCAGTTCGGCTCCTGTCTTCACGTTGTCAAAGTCCAGGCCTCCCCAGTTTCGTACATGTCTCCTGCTGCCCTCCTTGCGGTCTATGTCTGGCGCCGGGCCTGAACGTCTTGGGTCGTCCAGGAAGTTACGGATCGGCTTGTCTACATCCGGCTAAGGAGAAGAATTCGAAATGTAACGCTCCGTCACATTTGACAAGTTTCCTCTATGTTCATTTAGACCAAAGCGTGTTATGAATCCAACGTTGAAGCCCAAGTTAAGCCGAGTTAGTTTCTCCCCAAAACACAATTCACAACGCTAAGAATTTGCGGATTTACAGACTACAAACTAACACTTTATAATATGAGTTGTGCTGTTTTAAGTTGATCAGAAAAGCAAGACAACTGATTAACAGATCAACAAACATGAGTCTGAGAAAACTGACTGTCTAGTCTCTCCGATGGTCTTCTATGAATACTACTATGTACTATGAATACAAGCCTTCTGATAAGATAAAACTCTTTAAATAATCTTTAAAAACAGAGACTGTCGTACCCGCTGTCCTCTCTCATACTCTGCTATTCTCTCCATTTCTTCATTCATCTTCTCAATGTTCTGTCGCCTCTTCTCCTCCCATTCCTGTCCAAACAACAACACCACCACCACCACAGGGCTGCATCATTGGTGACAGATCACAATTCAATATTTGACAAATACAGGACGTTAACGTCGGCATTCAGACAGAAAACAGCTGTGCGTTGAAACAGACAGGATTTAACAACTCACGGCGGCAAATATTTTATCTTTCATTGCGTCAATTATCAGGTAAACACGAAATACAAAGTTCACGTTAAAAAGTAATCCAGCAGGAATGTGCGGCGGAGGACGTCGCTTTGTGTTGTGGTAACAGTTGAGCCAGGTTGAACTTTTTTGCCGGACGACCCTAAGGTTGGTCTGACCACGTCCTTAATCATAATCCATCACAGGGTTTCATTTGTTTTTAAAAAAAAAAAAAGAAGAAGATTTACATAACAATTCTGCTCTCCTGCAGTTTCACTGTGACTTCATATCAAAGTTTAGTAGCTTATTACAGTAGTTCATCCGCACTCACCTTGGATTTCCTGTCCATGCCACCTGGTGTCCCTGCTCCTTCTCCTCCTCCTCCTCCTCCTCCTCTTCCTTCTCCTCCTCTTCCTTCTCCTCCTCCTCTTCCTTCTCCTCCTCCTCTTCCTTCTCCTCCTCTTCCTCTCCTTCCTCCTCTGCGTCCCTGTCCTCCTGACTCAGGTTCTCCATCTCTGGGTGTCCTGGGTTCCCGATCTCTCCTCTCCTGGCGGCCTCCTCCTCCTCCTCTCTGACCTCCCCGACCCACTCGTCCCGACCCCGTCCTCCTGGGGGGGCTGTGCCCGTCGCTCTGGCCCCGGTGCCCGTCGCTCTGGCCCCGGTGCCCGTCGCTCTGGCCCCGGTGCCCGTCGCCCTGCCCTCCATGGCAGTCACTCTCCTCTGATGTCTTCCGGCCGCGAGGCGTTCCAGGTTTCCAGTCGTTGACTACTCTCTTCTCCTGCAGGAAACACACAGTAATTACAGTATGGTACCGTACAGTACTTTTAAGTCACAGTTACTGAGAACCATTACTTTAATTATTTCAGTCAGCATGTGGAGCAGGGGGGTCTCAGCATGACGGTCAGGAGCTTCAGGGGTCACAAAAGAAAATCTTGCATGGTCAGAAAATGATTAGGATACTAAATAAGGATAATTAGGATTAGGATAAATAAAGAAATATGTATTTTTATATTATAATATTTTTCTCAGCTTAATTTCAACACATTAACACTAATAATAAACCAAAGTGTTACATTTTAGGCTGTAATATTTGGTTGGTTCTGGTGTTCACTACTCTGCACCGATGCTGGTTTTGGGTCTCATAAACCTAACAGATAGTAAATCACTGATTTTATTGCAATTGTATTGATATTTGTATCCAGCACCTTTCCCTCTGAGGTTTTGTGGATGTGCACATGATTTCTCGATCACATTGTATTATATTTGGCTGGAAATAAAGTTTGTGAGTTCTGAAAATCCAGCAGCCAATTGGCCAAAGGGGGAAAAAAAAAAAATCCTGTCCTGAATTTAACCCCTGTACTTTTAATTTAAACAGATTCAAGCTCCTCAATCTGAAGAACTGATGCCATACAAAAAGTACAAAAGACTTATCAGGGCTATGGATTATGCAAACCTACATCATGATGAACTCAGAGAGAGAGAGAGGAGAGGGAGCGGTGCTTCATCAGTTTTCAAGGAGCTCTTTAAGCACAGGGATCAGTAGTCTGTTGTCAAGCTTTAGAAAAGGCTAATGAAGCAAATTTGACCTTTTGTCCCTGAATCAATAACCATTCAGACAGGTACACATGTAGGGCAGATGCCTCCCTGTTGCCCTTCTGTCTTGTAACCTTTGCAGGTTGAACATCGGGAGTCTGCAGTCATCAGTGGTCATTTCTGAGGCAATCTGGACCTCAGCATGCAACGGTGCACCGTCCCTCTTGGACCTGATTAGCACCAACCTCAGCTGTCCTGCTGTAGCCCGCAGGAGGCCGATTAGAAACATGCTGTCGATTTCAACTGCTACTGTCATCAATCAACTGTATGCTGCAGCAGCTATTTAAAGCGGCTATAATCGCTATATTTATCATAACAGTGTATGAAATAACAAAGTGGAAACTATGTGAAAGTTGTCGCCCATAGTGATGAACCTACAGAGAATTATCAGCTGAATCTGAGGCTTCCCTCGGCTTCTCTCA
The DNA here is from genome assembly GCA_008360985.2 of Macquaria ambigua. Classification (NCBI taxonomy): domain Eukaryota; kingdom Metazoa; phylum Chordata; class Actinopteri; order Centrarchiformes; family Percichthyidae; genus Macquaria; species Macquaria ambigua. The sequence continues at coordinate 302,310 of VMKM01000427.1, read as the reverse complement.
TAACGCCATTTTCAGCCACAGCAGGCAGCGGTTTCCAGAGAAAAAGCTCTAAAAACCCACAGTCCACTACCTGCTCAGCAGCAAACAGCAGACAGACACAGTTAGCTGTTAGCTGGTGAACACAGTGGAGCATTTAGCAGCTAAAGAGCCAGATATTTCCCTCAGGAGTTACTATAACTACAAGCATATTATTTTATGATTTATCATTTAATATTTCAGTTACATAAATTACATGTATAATGTTGCTGATTTGTTTTCCCCCCCCTTTTTCTTATACTGTGACCAACCGCTTATATGGATCAAAAAACTTGGGACAGAATCATTCCTTTACAAATGCAGTGTTCATTATGGGTCTTTTCATACATGACAACATGTGCAAAAACATTTTAAAACTGCAGTAATTCCATTTTTTTTTTTTACTTTACTCCCATGATACTTTGCCTGACGGTAACCCGTCTGCTTCCGGCTGGCTACCTGAGGCTGCCGCTGCGTGCACATTGAAATAATGACGGGAAAAAGAAAGTAATTTTCTCTCAGTGAAAAATGTCGTCTCCTCAAAGCTTCTGACAAACTGCCAAAAACAAGCCAACGAGATGCAGCAGCGAAACAGTAGGTAGTAAGCCAGGTACAGTACAGTCATTTGAAACAGCTGTACTGTGTTTTGAAACTGTGACTAAAATTCAGTAAATAGCGAAGCTGTCTGTTTCATTACTTTATATTCATGTAATAAATATACAAACGTCAATTAGATGGTAATCTGCACAAGAAATAAATATAAAATAAATAAATAAAATATAAATAAATAAATCTCTATAAGAGGTTTCCACTGTACACTTCAGCTGTACTCCTTTTTCCAGTTTAAAAGGGATTTTAGGAGAACAGTCTAGACTGCAGCTGACAACATGATCAGTCTGTTCAGCATGTGTTCACATGGTGCAGGTACAGATGTAATAAACTGAACATAAACAGATTACAGAGCGTGTTTTCCAGGACGTTTCTGTGCTTTAATATGTCGACTAAAGTTCACGCTGCACCAGGATCTACTGTTACAACATTATGTTGCTGTAACAGGTACAATAATCACCTCAGCTCTGTTTTAAGACCGCTGCCAGAAATGTTCGCCAAATCAAATCTCAAAGCACAGGAGAAGCAGAGCTACATGGACGGCTAACCAACACAGAAACACGCACACACAGAAACACGCACACACACACACGCAAACTTTTAGTGGTTTTGGTCTGTAGTATGTTTTAAATCCAATGCTATTTCATGCTATTTGTCCACATTGTATTTTTTCTAAATACAGTATAAAATTGGTGGTTATGCTTTTAATATTTCTGGTTTTAATATTAGGCCATTACGAGCAATGTGGACTGCTTTAGAACGTTTTTTTTGCATCAATATGATGAAGTACTCTGATTTTCAGGTATTTAATTCACTGGATTAACTAAGAACAGATATTCCCATCCGTTTATTTCATCTATAAATGTTTCATTAATTCAACTTCCAGAAAAATCACTATATTAAAATATATACCAATATTGTACATATACAGTGATAGATTTGATCCATATCACCCATATTTTATATAGTAGGTTGCGTGTAGGATTTTATGTATATTAATAAAAATATATCTTAGGTTATCCCTAACTCAACTGCCAACCTACACATGTAACACAAGAGTGGGCAGAAGAAGTGGGCTGATGCAGTGCATGATGGGTAGACTGGCAGGCGTGTGGTTTGTTGGTAAACTGATCACAGTAATGAGAATCTGTCAGAGTTTACAAGCTGCGTCCTCCGTCTGCAGGATCATCATGAACCAGATGAAGAGATCTTTTCTACAGCCAAAAGAACCAAATGATGGACAGACGTGTGGCAGTCCTCTCATAGCTCATATTCTCTGTCATATTTTAGTTTTAAGGGATCAATGTGCGTCTGTGTGACTGTGGTCAGGCGTCATGAAAAGAATTAACCGTCCCTCTGAAAGGGCGGCATGAGTTTAAAAAAGTCTCGGACCCACATCATGTCTTACCCCTGACAGTTTAGAAAGGTCGACTGTGACAGTGAAGTTTTCTTTCTCCGTCTTCCTTTTGTCCGTCTCCGGCTCATGGGGGCGGGGCTTGCGAGGTGTCGTCACGGCGATGCCCTCCTGCTCCGCCTTCTTCTTGTCTTCCTCTATTTCCTGTTGAGGTCGAGTGACAGGGTGAGCGAGGTGAGACTAAAGCAGCGTCCCAAATCCAAACTCTGGACAGTTAGTATGCAAAATAAAATTAAAAATCCCTGATTTTTGAGTGTGCTGTTCATGGATACTGTTCTCCCACAGCGCAGTGCACAAAGGAAATGAAGGAGACACTCACATTGTGGATGGTGGTAAACCATCTTTGTGAAGACCGCAGAAAACTAAATAAATATTATAAAACATATAAAACAAGTTTAATTTGTTTGACATGCATCAGCACACATATCGTATCATTTCCGATTAGTAAAAAGTTTAAGTATGTTAATTTTTATTTTTTTTGGATACTAATTGCAAAACAAACCCACTAAGACTTTGTCCACTATTGTATACAATTAGTATGTCATATGGAATTGGGACACATTAAAACCATATTTTGTAAAATGGCGAACGTACCACTTTCCTGCACTCAAACCACAAACATGATATAATGTCAGGTGCATGGCATATAGAGTAGTGTTTTTAATTTTTAAGCTACCTGACTTGAATGCAATTGCAATGTAATTTACAATTTTAAACAAATTTTAAAAACCTTTTTCAAGCTTAACATAAAAGTTTTTTAAAAACGGAAAATTAACAGAGATGCACCGAACTCAGGGCGTCTGCTGATACCAGTGCTCTCTTCTCCTCAAATTTAAAGTCTGTATACCACACTGTGTGGAACTCAATGGAATATAAGGGAATGTCAGGGATTGCTGTGGTGCTAAAAGCTGATTTGCCCACCCGCTGTGACTGAATGATAGCAGAAACATTTGGTGAAGAAACTGTATTTACTGTCAATCGGTTGCATCATGACTGATACCAGATCTGCTTAATAAGGTCAGTATGTGCACCACATCCCCAAAATATAATTACAAATTAAATAAAAATAGTGATTAACAATACTGTTATGTAGGAGTGAAATAAATGTGAAAAACTAAGACCTCTAATGAGTCTTCATAAAGCGCATTTATTTTGAGGCATTTTCAGACTTTGGCATTAAATTGAATTCATGGTGCATTACGGCTTGTAGATTATAGACTACCCAAAACAAGTCAGTGAAAATATAAAATATTCAGTTATCTTTTAGTGTCCCACAGTAGTATCTCTAACCTGATGGGTTGATACAAAGATAGCTTCTGCGTGTGTTTGTGTGTAAAACCTAAAGGACTCTGTACCTGGTATCTCTTCACCAGAGCTTCATTCTTCTTCCTCAGAGCTTCAATTCGTCTGTCCAACTCTGCATCCTTCTCCTCCTTGGTCTTGAGATCCACCGCTGAAGACTGGCACAGAGAGGAAGAGCGTCAGGAGAGCAATAAACGAGGAGGAGGCCAGTCGGTCATATATGACACAAACTTACACAGACCGCTGGACCAAATATATAATAATGTTGTCTGTGTGTCTGGTTAGATGAGCAACAGTGTCCAGAAACACTGTTTGGTTCTGTAAAAGATGTTAAACAAGTAACATTCTTCTATATTTTTATTTAATAAACACTTTGAAAGAGCCACTTCGTAAACACAGCTCAGGTATGAGGTACCTTCCTGCCAGTATGAACCACAACTTTACCCAAGCCTACAATATTGTGTTCACAGGCTTTTGTTTCTCTGTCTTACTCACCATAGCTGACTCTGACTTGTCTTCATACACAGGTGGCTGACGGCTTGTTCCTCCTGTGGTGAGGAAGATGAAGAGGATGAAGATGATGCTGCAGTGCAAACCAGTCAAGGATTTGTGTCCATTAGTAATAAGTCCCCCTCCACTCAAAAATGTGTTTTTCTTATTGTCTCTTCACTTCTCTGTGCAGAGTTCGACACTATGAGGTTGTTTCTCATCTACTGAAGGAAGGAAATTTATCTGAGCTATCCTTATATTTGGATTTAACGCATGTAGCTACAGGCATGATGTAGTGACATTACAACTAGCTTGAAAGCCAGTCATGGTCCAATATTCAACTTACACGTGTGATGTGGAAACCTGAAGCCTCCAGTGCATGTACACAGAGAATGGACTTTTAAGTGAAATAGGAAACATGTTGTGTCCAGTAGTTAAACTTTTGAAATAAACTATATTTGAATATTGAAAGACTCAAAGTAATTTAATTTTCCTTACACTTCATACCGTAAATTTTTGCACAATATTTTGCAACCTACTTGGCAAGAAACCTGATTCTGATTCCAATTCTTTGCATAAAAACAGTATCAGACACAAACTATTATTCCAAGTATTTTATACATATTAAAACATATCTGAAGGTGATCTTTAAATTTGATTGATAATTTGAGTTATTTACCTACTAAAAATACCAAAAATGTGTTGGTTAAAGCATTAGAAATGTGCCTTTCTTCTAGTTTTTACTGCTGATATGATAATGATTAACCAATCATTTAAACAATAATTAGTTGCAGTCCCACTTCGCTCCTCTGAAGGGTCCACTCTTTACTTTGTGACGTGGACTGATCAAGGTTATAGCTAATCACAGGTGAAGTTACAGCCAGGTGTGTGCGTGTATATGTGGAACACAAGAACCCAAATGAATAAATCCTTCATGCGTTTCCAAAGCTTCTGTAAGCGTATTAGAGCTGCGGGCAGGATGCAAATATAAGTTACCTGAGCCACAACAGCCACAACGATACACAATACACAGACTCTCCAGAGTGTCCACTACATTAAACCCTTACTGTACTCTTACAAACAGTTACAGAGATCTATGTATTTTACTCTGGTCTGCTGGGAAGTAATGTAAGCACACTGAGCCATGTCTGATAGAAGGCGCCGAACCCCCCCACGATGGAAACACACCACCAACACGGACAACATACAACAAAACAGCGAATTAAACGTTTACACGCGTTTAAGTCACACTTTGTTTATATTACCTGTATCCGGGGGAGTTGAAACGAGTGTAAAGAGCAATGTTTGGAGTCGTTGCTCTTTGCCAATTCCTGCACCTCAATGCGTCCTCATTGTTCGGCTTCCTGTTAGCTGCGGCTAACTTCCTGCCAAATAATGACCCCCACTCGGTGGTTTTAAAGACACAGCGCTGTTCTGGTCTTCAACTAGGGTAAACTAGTATTCAGTCTTTTGTTATGTTACTACAACTTTACAGCTACATGTTGTTTTGTAATGACTGTTTTACAGATTTGATAAACAACGACGTAGATAATCAAAACCAATTGATATTACGTAAAGATTTACAGAAAATGTAGTCCGTTAGCTGCCCACTAGAGGGCGCCAGCGGGCAGCAAACGAGCTTGACCTGATAACCCAGCGGTGATCAGGCCAGATCCTGCCGCCCAAACTCTTAGAGGTAAACACACACGAACACAAATGGACAATTTAACATTAAAACTCTTTACCTGCTCAAGTCCATACACTCTCATATGAAGTACGGTACTTAAGTACAGTTTTGAGGTACTTGTACTTAACTTTTGTATTTCCATTTTCTGATACTTTATATTTCTACTGCACTACATTTCAGAGGTAAATATTGTACTTTTTACTCCACTACATTTATTTGATAACTTTAGATGCTAGTTCCTTTCTAGATTCAGATTAATGCTACAGAATATAATCAACAAATAAATTATGATATTATTATCTCAATTAGACTTTAACACATATGAGGTGGAAAATAACTGTAAAACTGGAAACGGAAGCATTTTGTATAACAAGTTTTAGTTTGTAAGTATTTTTATATTATTTCTGGAGGGGAACTTTAAATACATTTTATTCATTTAATTTAGTTAGTTTGATTGTAAGAGACCTTGTACAATAGGCAGTTATCACAGAAGACATTTTGACATCACAGTATGAAAAGAACAGGTGTAAATAATAAAATTAATGATGGCTGAATTCCATTTAGCTGCTTCAGTTCTGGTCCTGGTGTTGTACATGCTGGCTCACTGTCACTCTGGCATGGCTGACTTGGACACTTGGACAGAACAGAGCCATTGTTAATGTTATTTGTAACACCTGTGCTTTTCCTACTGGGACAAGTCAAAATGTCTGCTGTGAAAAATGCCTATGGACTGTATTATTATTCGATGTATTGTACCTGAGTTAGCTTTAAGCTAATTTTCATCTGCAGTCTGCAGGTAAAAGTTAAAACATCACTTAAAAATCAAGTCAGGACACATAATACACAATTATACACAACATCACACCATGTCAACAACAACTGTACGTAAGACAAATTAAAAGAACGGAAATAGCAAAAGCCAATAAAATGCACAGTCAGTGGTTAGCTTTTAGCTAACTTTTCAGTTTGGCTTTAAAGCTACTGATATACTGCTATTGTAAATTTCTCCATTGTGAGACTAATAAAGGATTTCTGATTCTGACAGAGCTGCAACTTGTTATGTGTTTGGTATCTGAAAGTTGTGGCTGTCACAGCAAATGCTGACTTAAGGGTACACTACAATCTCACATGGAAGATATTCTTGAAGATTTTATAATCTTGATAATACTTAGCATAATACTTAGCATACTTAGCATCATTTTGAATTCAGGACTTTTACTTTATATACACTTCAACATCCTCCCAATACGCACAAACAGAGAGATCTTAACTGGATTATAATACACAAGGTAATGGGATCAACCAACTTTTACTATGACTAAGCATATTTCAAAAACCTCTCTCACCTTTCAGTAGGATGACGCACCTGTTTTGAACAGGTGAGTCTGGGCACAATAACACACAGATGATGCGATAAGGCTGATTGTCCTATTCGGTAGCAACAGACACAACTGAGACAGATAATTGTGATCAGCTGGCCTTCCTTTCTTTCTATGCCTCTCCAGGGGATCACTGGGATGTTCACAGGCTGTTTGCAGGATTTTGAGTAAAGATGATGGGATGTGGGAGGTAAAATATTGATTACAACTGAAGTGAACAGAATAAAATGCACTGCATCTAAAGCAACTACAGTTTTAAAATAATACCTCCTTTTCCCTTTCAATCATATCACACATACACACACACTGTAACCAGACGCTAACACTAAAACATGCTCTCTCTGTCACACACACACACACACACACACACACACAGAGAGAGATGACAGACTATCCTGTGGCCCAGTTTCAGTGCACACAGTCAAAACAAACAGCTACACTGTTGTTAGGCAGGACAGAGAGTAATGACCACGCAGGATTTGTTAATCACTTGATAAGATCGTGCAACCTGAGCCGAGTGTCTGTGTGCCATCATATCACCAGCAGACGTACAGAAGGGACCTGCTGCCATGGTAAAGGTGGAGACAGGTGGAGGGACACAACAGCCAGCAGCATCCATTACGCTGATAAGACAGAGAACCAGGGTTCCCTCTAATCATAATTATAATCTTCATAGAAATTCAACACAACACAACTTCTCATAAATTAGTATAACCTCACCTAATGTGACATAATGTGACATCATGTGGAGTGTAACTCAGCATGTTGTAACATGTCAACAACATGACATGATGTGACCTCATCAAATACATCAATCACATGTTAATCAAACATCTGAAGGCAGCAGGTATCTGCTCTACCGGTAGTATCTACACAGGTGCTTTTGACCTAAACACACATGTGATATAAATCATATTATATTACACCAATAAGTTTATGTAATATGTTATTTTATGTTGTGTTGTGTTGTGTTGAGTTATGTTATGTTAGGGCCAGTGTGGTGGAAGAAGTATTCAGATCCTTTACTTAAGTAAAAGTACTAATACCACACTGTGAAAATAAGTAAAGGTATGTAAGTATTATCAGCAAAATGTACTTAAGTATCAAAAGTAAAAGTACTCATTGTGCAGTAAACTGGTCCCTGTCAGTGTTTTCCTGTTATATCTGATGTTTGTGGATTAATATTCCTGCTGCATTAATGTGTTTGTTGCATTTTATTGCTGTAGATGTTTCAGGTTGAGCTCATTTGAACTCCTTTATAGCCTGTTGGCTAGTTTAATCTACAGCAATGCATCATGGTCTATAAGATCATCATATGTTTGTAGCATCGCTGTCCTGTGAGAACCATGTATCTCTAAAAAGTCTCGGAAAAACTGCCTTGTTTTCAGCTTTGTGACGATGCATTTTCCAGCTGATCCAAGGGGGGTTTAAATAGTTTATTTAGCTGAAGAAGGAGGAGGATTTTCTCACTTCATCCTTCAGTTTATCACAGACATTCAAAATCACCACATCTGGAGATACATGGTTTTCACTGGACAGGAAGGGTATGCAAAATTGTAATCTGAAAAGTAACTAAAGCTGTCAGACAAATGTAGTGGAGTAGAAGTATAAAGTTGCATAAAATGGAAATACTCAAGTAAAGTACAAGTACCTTGAACTTGTACTTACAGTACCTGACTTAATGTACTTAGTTAGACTCCACCACTGGTTAGGGACATTTTATATTACATCATATCATGTCTTGTCACATCATTTTATCTTGTCATTACACATCACATCATGTGATGTCACAGTGGGTTACGTGACCTCACATGACACTGCATTGTGTGACCTCACATGATATAGCATAATGCTGTGTAATGTCATGTGAGGTCTAATCTCCCCAGGTGACCACATTATGCTGTAGGTTAAGTTATATATCATAGTGACACGGGATGAGATGTGAGATAATGACATGGTTGACAAATAATCTGATCAGCTTGTTAAAAAAACTCTTTACTGAAGCATTCATGTTGTCGGGCTCCTGATTCATTATGTCACCCTGTGATACGGGTCGGCACCTATCCACGTGCGCTGGATTAATCCTAGTTTAATTATCCTGGAGCTCCACACACCGGTTTGAAATGGCAGCCCGGTGCAGAGTCGTGGATCTCCTTTCAGCTGGAGGCTGATGCAGAGGGGAACTTGGCGATGAGCTCATTGTTGTGAAAGCCAAACAACAGGCTCCCGGGGGATAACATGAGAACCCTGGAGGCTCTGATCACGGAGAGAGGAAAGTGACGATGGTTTCTCTTGTTGATATAAACAACCAGCACCCGGGGGTTTACACAGCAGTGGCAGTGACTGACTGCATGGAGTTTACAGCTGAATTATCCATTCATATGGGGGGACATCTCCAACGTTCCTCAAGGGAATTTGGGAAATACCAGACTTTATTCCACCACTTGTGTAACTTTATGAAGCACTTCTGTGTCATACACAACCGCTCAAAGGACACAGGGAAAGTATTGCTGCTCATTTATCTACTGAAATCCCAAAAAGAGGATCCAAAGATGATATAGGATTTTTTTTAAATCTCAAGTAGGCCAAGGATTATATAAGATATATTTCAAAAGTAAGTAAAGTCCATGCAGCGGTCAGATTGTAGTAATTAACTCTTACACTAAACATGCAATCTGTGATCCAATCACACCTCACCATCACAAATCAAAACACATGAGACTTGCTTTAACTTCCGTGGTCTTTTAATATAAGGACTAACATTTGACAGCAGCTAAATCTGAGTTATTAAGGTTTTCTGAGGCCCGTAATCTGGATACCTGTGCTGAGTAAAACCCAGAACAAGTCTTTTTAAACCAGTCCATGTTTCAGACTGGAGGGAGTTCTAGGTTTTACTCAGCAACATTATGAGCTCCAATGATTTTATTGTATAACCAATGTTTCGACCACACTTGGGCTGCAGTCGAATAGTCTTTTTTGCTCAGGCTGCATTCAGACCAAATCAGGCGTTGTGGCGAAAACGCCAGTCCTCCCATTCATCTGAACATGGGTAGTGTGTTTCACAGTGGCGAAAAGTTAGAACAGAATCTTCTTTTTGGAGAAATGCAACCGACATCACGCTGCGGTGGCCAATCACGTAAGCCGGCGATCAGACCGAAAGACGCCGACTGGAGGAAGAACCTTGTTTACCATGTAGCATTGTAGCATTCTGCTGTTTACCAAGCAACCGTGATGACCTTTCCAGAGCTGTACAACCCTGCCATGAGGGAGTACAAATACGTTTATGCCATGCAGTCGCTTGGCGTTGTATCGCTCTTCCAAGTTGGGATTTCTGGTTAGTATTTCTACTTGTGCTACAATCAGCATAGCCATGTAGTGACACTCCCACACCGCCGCACAACCCTGTGCAAATCGCTGCAACGCCTGATTTAGTGTGAATACAGCTTTAGGAAGGTTCCTAACTGAGTGAAATGACCCGGAAGTATCTATCTTAAGAGCTGGTCGAATTCTCTACATGCTAAGAAAAGGTGCTGCAATGCTTCCTTTCTTATCTCCTTTAGCAAAGAGTACACTGGACCATCCCTTACCAAAGGAAAACCGTACATTTAAAGTGACACACCATTCAGCCGTTCATTCTCCATCCATCGAGGTCAAGGAAAAGTGTTTAGGAAAAGACATAGGACGTAATATTTTGACTATACAACCGCAGCCACAACATAAATATAACATCCCACACCTGGTGGTAATCCACAATCAGTGACATCATCAGCAAGTTATAAGACCTGAGTTCATCAAAATCACTGAACACCAGAAGAAGTTAAGAGAATAAATCAACATCTCTATAGCTATATATAGAAAGGCTACAGGTAGATCTACCTCTGAACATTTCTTGGACATTAATTATACAGTAAAATCACTGGAGCTTAATGTGCTGCCATCTTCTCTTCAGTATATGACCAGCACCTGGTCTGTGGTTTGCATTCACCAGACAACTACGTATAACCTCCAAAAGTTACATAATTTTACTAACATCACATCAGTAAACACAGCAGCAAATATTGGAGATACTGAGATATATTTGTGAATTCGTCTCCATTCAAAAGACCAAAATGTTCACATCCTTCCTTCCCATCGTTCCTGGTGCTGCAGGAGAAATAAAGCGTGTGTGAACAGACATGATGTGCTTCAGATGCACATTCCTCCACACTGTGTTGACTCCACTTATCATAACAGGGATTTGGTGGGCTGTCAGACACTGAGCAGGGCATAGCAGTGAACACACACACACACACACACACACACACACACCAGGTCCATCTGTCCAGCTCTGTTTGAGGTGAAATGGATGAGGTAATGGTGTTGCTCTTCATAACCCCGTCCATCAGATGTCTCAGATTCCTTCCTCTATACTCAACAATCGGTTGTTTTCTCAATTTCTCTCTTTCCTCGTGTCTCTGTGAAGTAGCGCTGAGTTGGTATCGGACCATTTATTCCACGAGTCAACTGGAAGCGTTAGATGTTTCTAAATCTACAAGGAAGGGAGGAAAAAGGGTGCTTTTCCTCTATGAATTAAATTAAAAGGCATATATCAGTCACACATTTTGGCTAAGTGTTGTCATTAGAGTGTCATTGTGTAGTCAAAGCTGTAGACTTTTACTCCTCTTCAACTCTAGACACTGGGTCATTCTGCTTAGAGATTAGTGTTTGATTTTTTTTAATATTCAGTGTTACAGAGCAGAACAAAGTATTTGTATTAATTAGCTTTCATGTTTGTCTCCAATGTGATTGTCATACATGGACATGACACCTGCCTGTTAGTCCTGTCATCAACAGTAGAGGCTGCTGTTTTAAAGTTGAACCACAAACAGAAGAGAGATGTATTTTTGGTTGACACCTGGTGCAGGAGTGACTGTTAACAGTTATCAAATCACTACTTCATAGTCATCAGTAGAGACTGTCCTAACCAGCTGTTGGCTGTGGTGAACACTTTAGTTGTTTGCTGTCTGAAAGAAGAAGCTGAAGAAGAACTACTGTTTAGGTGTTTAAGTGTGGAGATCTTTACAAAAACTACCTGAAAATGTTGGTGTGGACGCACTGTTTTCACACGTGAACCGCCTTTTCAGATTTAGTGTGGATGTAGTCTGAACTTTAGTTTTTGGAAATCCTGTCTCATTTTATCTGCTCGCTGCTCTGTGATGCTTTCTACAGGAAACCAAACTGCAACAGGAAGAAAAAAATCTAACGTTGAGAGTCACAGATTTGATTGTACAGTAAACTCATTCACTGCTGTTTGAGGACAGCTTGGAGTTTGATCCATGGCTCAGGACAGCTGAGCTTAATGCGACATCCTTCTTTATTACAGCTTCATTTAGAGATTTAAGGCTATGATTTGGGGTGTTTTCACATAAATGAAAAGGAGCTGCTTTACAGCTGAAATAAATAACTTTGAATTAAATAACATTATCGTGAAATACCTGAAATACACAGTTTTATGTGTATTAAAATGCATGAATGCATTAATTTTCATCATAAAAGTCTGCAGTACATTCAGTTAAAAAGGCTGCGGCCATGTCCACTATACAAATGACCAGTGATCATAGCTAATAAACCCATAAATAAATATTTTCCTGTTAAATTCTGTTAAACTGTAAGAGTTGTTTGGTCTGCTGTAGCTGTAGTTTTGAATGTGAATAGCAGCAGAGCTTCTTTTCAATTTATCTCTGGTTGCTAACGCCCGGCACAAAGCATCTTTATCATCCCATCAGCACCCTGCTAACATTACAACGTTCATCTGATAAGGTAACAGTGAGCTTTGCGCTGCCTCAGTCCACTCAGATAGCTTTACCTTTACCTGTTAACAGGTAGCTTTGCGCCTGCTGCCACATCAGGCTGATGACAGCGAGAGGTTTGCCCTCCGCTGTCTCTTCACCTCCTGCGGTGCCTCTTTAGCGGAAAATTATCACAACAACAGCGGGAGCTAATTTGTGTAATGCAGGTGAGAAAAGAGAGGGAGGGGACAGGGGAACAGGGGAATTAGATAAGATATTGGTTTTGTATAACAGGAGAGTTCAAAACACAGAGAATTAAAAACTACAAGACAGAAGACATATAATGAAGATAACAGGAAGGAAGGATGGAGGGATGACTAAAGGAGAGATAAAAGCAAATAACACAGAGAGGAGAGGACGGGAAGAAGACGAGAGAAAGGAAGCTAAGATGGCTGGAAAAAGGGAAGAACATGAAGAAGGAAGAGGAAGTTATGAAAGGAAAGTTCAGTTGTGGTTCTTCTGGCTTGGCCGTCATCATACTTAAATGGGGGGTATTTGTGGGTGGGAAGCCGAAGAGGAATCATGTCTTCGTCCCTGCACCAGCAGCTGGGACAGACAGACACACTTTTCCTACACCTCCACTCCATATTTTACCTACACTCCAGAGAGTCTGTCAGTCGCTCCACCACTTTGGTCCAAACTGAAATATCTCAAAAAGTACTGGATGGATTGCCATGAGGTTTTTACTAAAACAACTAAGGAGACGTAAAACGACAAAAAACAGGTGTGAAACGATTAAAGAGACACACAACAACTAAAAGGAGACATAAAATTACTAGAAAGAGAAGTTAAATGACTAAAAAGAGACGAAAATGACCACAAATAGCGCAGCAGCACTTTCAGTTTGGGGGTCTTGCTGCTATGTAGGAGGGGTGGGGGCCCTTTACATGCCGTGTCCAGGGGCCCCTTGTCTTATAATGTGTCCATGGCTGTAGGCTATTTGGAGTTAGAAGTAGCAGATATTTATTGATATTATTTTATATGTAGAATATTTAAAGTTGTTTATTTGGCGTTCATTTATTACACTGAATAAACAAAGTAACTATTAATAATGTTCAGGTTATTATTGCAGAGAATCAGGACTTTATTCTTGAGTCTGAACACATTTTGACTTATTTTACGAATGTGCCACCCCCCCCTTTGAGTTTTGTGCCCCAGTCTGCCCCCCCAAAGGTTTCTAAACCCGCCCCTGGGTGGAGGGAGGAGGAGGAGTGGGTTGGCATGTGGAGGAGGTGAGGGTGAAACCGATGATGTCATTGTAGCAACCCAAACACTGGCTCAGCTTTCAGTGGTGGGGACACATGCTGAGGCCGTCTGCTTTGGTTACCGCAGGACAAATATCAGCCCCACACACTGGATGGGGATTTCTCCTTCCTTTAAGGTTCTCATCATGTCTCCCACCTGCTACCAGAGTCAACTAACAGAGAGAGAGAGAGAGAGAGAGAGAGAGAGAGAGGCAGAGTGTAAGGCCGAAGTTTGGGAGAATCAGTCCTTGACCTTTCACTTTGAATTAATGAAGCAGGAAGAAAAGAGCATCTGTAATTGGTAGATGGGAGGTGTACTGATGTTAATACAGTACAATCAATGCACCAAGAAATGTTAACTAACACGAGGACACTTTGAGAAAGGTTTATTTGCACAATAAGGAAACATACAATGAAATGTAAATATAGAAGAAAGAAAGGCTCATTGTCTAATGATGTATATGGATAACTGTTACTTGTGCAGTCGTTGTTGTTGTGCTTTTATGCTGAGTATTTTCATATTGTCGACTCTGTAGTGGTCAGGCTGCCCTTTTGATGCGCCATAATGCAGTTTTTTCCTTGCTGTAATTATCTTCTCTGACTTCAGACCGATCCCCCATTAAGGTGCCTAAAATCTCAAATGCTGAAGATGATTTAAAACATGTTTTTTCATCTGAGCCCTTATGTTCCCACCACTTTTCAACACAAAGTGACGTCCTTGGTTTAAACGTATAATGCCAGTGAGGATCCAAGTCAACAAACAACACACTCTGATTTCCACTGTCACCTTTTAAGGAACTAAGAAAAACAAAGCAGCCCAGTTTTCAGCCTAACAACCACACATTTTTCAGTTTCTTTAAATAGTTTGGAGGAGGTTTCACAGACCCAACCACTGCTGACCCTTCATGTACAGTTGGAATAAGAAAATCTAAAAAAAATCAAAGTCACAAGGCTTTCATGTGAGAGTGACGTGGGTGCAAATATGCTCTTAAAAATATTAATAAACACAGCAACATTAATGGAGCCTTCTGTCAACAGAGAGTAGGCACAACATGTCCAACTAAGGGTCAACCCCAATGTAAAGCTAATAAAAACAAGCCCATTTAAGTTATGACACTATTTATCATTATTATTATATTTGTATTTGTATCTCAACAATACATACAGCATTATCACAGTGTTGATCACAGACCTGAGCTAAAGGAGAAGGAAAGAAACAAACATTTCATTTTTAAAAAGGGGGTAAATTATAAAAATACACTGCAAAGATCTAACATTTAACACACATTTATATACTATCCCTCAGTTACTATTGTGTTCCGCTGCATTACATGATGATGGTTCAGACCTGATGCTCTAGTCATGTGATATTCAAGTTGCTGTGATTAAGCTCAAGGTACTGTACGTGTGTGTGTGTGTGTGTGTGTGTGTGTGTGTGTGTGTGTGTGTGTATGGGGTAATTTCCGGGGACTTTATTGTGCATCTTTACTAATGTGCTGAGTATATTTTTATCCTCTCAATATGCCAAAAGGTATGATGGTTTATCTACCTGCTGAGTCTGTTATGGTATATTTAGGTGGTTTAGAATATATTGTACATATGAATTATACTTACAGGGTTCCTTATATATATACACACAGTGCCTGTTCACGGTCAGTCAGACATCATATCTACACGTCCACCAAATGTGGTTGCAATAACACAAAGAGATCAGGAGATATGACATTTCTTTTCAGTATAAGCCCTGCCCACAGCATTTGAGCAAACTTTGAGGGCCAGCTATAGCAAAACTGTGTTGAATATCAAAAATCCGAAAAAGTAACTTTTTCTGGTTTGGTCCAGAGATGTTCTGTACCAAATTTGGTGACCATTGCTCAAAATTCGTAGGAGTAGGCAGTGACTCTATAACTCTGGATTCAGCTGTTTATGCATTTTACAACTTTTAGGACATAATGATTTAAATAAGGGATATTTAAGTGTTCGCACTGGCTAGTTGTTGTAACTCAAAAAACTCAAAATTATTTGCTGATTTACAGACGTCTCTTTCACAATGTAAGTCTATGGGGAAAAGTCTCTTGGGGCCGGTGTGCATCACATGACGGACCCGGAAGTTGTAATTACACGGTTTGGCCACTATGTCACTTTCTGGGGGCTTAGTCCAAAGAAAGGCTTGCGCCCGAAACGTCACATGGCGATACAGGCTTACTAATAAATGTTCAATGTCATCCCCATTTGGATTAAGTCACTTATTACGGGAAAGTGATCCATAAAGCTGCTGTCATCTCCTGTTATTCTGGTACTGAGTCACTGGACACATAAAGATTTCTCTGTACTGTTGTGCTATAGAGGGTTTTTCATGGTTAAAGTTAAATATGGTTCAACATCTACTACTACTCATCTACGTGAGTCCACGGTTCCTTCTTCAGGTGGCAGAATGAAATTATTTTGTTTTTGATACAATGCAAATAATAACATAAATATATAAAAATATTATTAGGTATATAAGTATTATAATTCCATTTAGTTTAGTTTAGTTTAAACTTCATGTTGGAAGGTGGTGGCTTTGCTAGCTCTCGAGTGATGCTACTATTCATATTCGTGTTAATTGCTGTCCTGCCAACACTGATTATAAAGCACATTTCACACCCAAAGTGCTTTACAGAGTACACTGGCAAAAGCACAAGAAACAAACCATAAAAACAATTAAACAAACTAACAAATACATTCGATTTAAAAGAAAAGAAAATTAATTAAAAGCAGTGGTAAACAGGTAGGTCTTTAGCTTTGTCTCAAGTCTTAGCTCTTGAGTCTGACCATGGACATGTTTTTAATGCCACTAGCCTTCTTCTCCATTATGATTGATGTTGACTTTATACATAACTTTAATTTTCTAACTCTTTTCTATTCTTCTTTTTATTTACTTATTTTGTGAACAAGACTTTTTATTATAAATAATGACAATAAATTGAATTGAATGTATTTATGTGTTTAGTTTATCAGTTATGCATTCATACATACATCGTGTGGTTTCCCAACTGTGCTGCCTTCTGGAGGCATTTGGTGACTTATCATCATTACACATATTTGGCGGGGGGGAAATTTCCCTTTCTCATATATATTTGGGGACTTTTCAGTTTATTTATTGGGCTTGACTGAAGGGCAGAGAGAGACCTGTTTCTACTGCAGAAGAGAGACACAAGGCAGCAGATCTCATTTACATGCTTATCACAACTGCAGAGGTATAGATGACCGATGAGAGGGGAGCATGGAGTGTGTGTTTGTGTGTGTGTGTGTGTGTGTGTGTGTGTGTGAGAGAGAGAGAGAGATCCAGGTGAACACAGAGACAGGGTCAGAGAGCTGTGTGTACACCTTATCTGGTGCCGTCATGTCTCTCTAGTTGCATGGCTTCACTCGTGTTACAGTGTGTGTAACCCCCTCAACACACACACACACAAACACACACACACACACACACACACACATTGCAGGACAGAAAACAATGTTGGTGATGCAGTTTGGAACTGAGAACCTGTCAGGTGTCTCAGCGCAGGTGTTTTGGGCGTGTTGTGCCTGAGAGTGTGTTGGTTATGCTGATGTGTGACTGACCCTTTGGCCTGCACTTGTTCTCCCGTTGCAGGAATCTACATGACAATCAGAATCAACAGCAATCAGAAAACTTAGATTAAGATATTTAAGATAATAGAATTTGATCCCAAAATGAACATCTTGATTGGTGGGAAGAGAAACAGCCACATTCGCTTTCTGAACACTTTTGTGTGATAATAAAACTGTCACAATTACGTTTTTCCCTGGGCTTTACATTTTTTTTACATTATAACTTGTTTCTACTTCTATACGTCTGTCTTTATGAAGCACTTTAGTGCAAAACCTGTTGCTTTTTAAAGTTCTATATAAATGAAATAAACTGAAACTGAAACAATAGTAATAACATTAAAAACTGGACACAATGGGGTTAAGGTGGTTAAACTGGGCTTTGTCATACTAAATGGTAATTTCCAAAAACTCCCAACTCTGGAAATTATTATAAAGTATAGAAGAAATAGAAGAAAATGACAGAAAGATGATGAAGAAGAAGACAAAGAAGAGTATATCTTGGAAGGAAACGCTCCTCCAACTAATAGTTATTTTACCAATTATAGAGACATTCATTCTAGAGAGGAAAAAAACTGTGGATTAATTGTTCAATGGAGGTTTTGATTTGTGTGTGGGTGCTGCGATCAAATTAGATTTTGTGTCTCTTGACGTGTGAAGGATGTGGTTTGACCTGTACTGACAATAAAGAATGATATTACAAAGTACCATAGGAGAAACTATTCATGAAACAGACGATGCTTTTGAATGTATACTGGTGACTTATTTTCAAATGTATGGACCTTAGAATCTGTGGACAGCTTATTATTATAAAATCAATTCATGGTATTAATAATAATAAAAAACAGGAACTGCACCAATAAAACAAAAGCACCCTAACAGGATCTTTGATGGAGACAGTCTTGACTCACATTAGCATTCATTATCTGGTCTCTACAAGCTGACTGTTGACCACATGTCATGCAAAGTCTGTTTGTCTGTCTGTCTCAAAGCTGGCAGAGGATGTTCGCCCGGGCATGTACCTGAGAGGGGACCCACCCCCCCTACACCCCCCGTCCTCCCCAAACAAGGGGGTGTGCGTCAATCTGCTGCAGGAGGAGGTGGAGGTGGACGGGGGAGGGGGGGGTCTTGAGACAAGCTGCCATTTCCAGCCGATTAAACAGCCTCCGACCCCGCAGCTCTGCTGAGCCGCCCCTGTCTCAGGCCCTGCAGCTGAGGGGTGTGCCCAGAAGACAATGATCTGAGGGTCAGGGGCCACGACGGCGGGGGTGTCAGAAGTCATTTGGATGCTAATGTTATGCAGGGTTTTCAGACTATAGGGTGTAAAAGCTCGAACAATTAGGCTGCTGTTGTGACTTGCAACTCCACTGCAGGTTTCTCTCATGAAAGATCACTGTTATGAGTTTGAGGGCTGCAGCCTGAACTTCAAGATGTGAAGAGTCACAGTGAGATTAAAAATGTAAGAAATGCACTGAAGTACAGGCAGATTTTGTAGTACTGTGTAAAACTTAAAAATGTGCCTGTGAACTATTCATTAAGTGTGCAAACAGTCCAGATGTGTTTAATGGCTCACTGCATATTTGGATTAAATGATTTGTCATAAATGGATTCCAGTGTTAACAAAACATTCACTAATCCAGGATTATCGTTTGTAATGTTTGGGTTTAGGAAATCTATCCCACATGCCATCAAAAGGATTTCTCTTGAAGCTTCAAGTGCAGAGAGTCAGTTTGCATTTCAAAGAAACCAGAGGGAAACTAATAAACACACACAGACCTGTTTGGTCTTTTTCTGAAGGTGGAAACAGATCTGCATTGCTAATCATTTTAAATCAGTCACTGTTGGACATGATGACATTCACCAAAAAAAGGTTTACTGAGCAACAAAATCACACATAATGGCAATGAAAAACATTTTAATTTAAAGGGCAGAATGTTCTCGTCAATAATAATATAAGATAAAATCCTTTTCACTGATTTTTTTCTGCTAATAAATAATGCAAGACAATCTGCTGGATAACAATCACATAGCACCACAACATCTGTGCAGCTACAAGAAATGTATCCACTGGACCTGATTCAAATTCTCTGTATTTATATGCTTCTTAAAATACTTCTTTATGTACACCGTAATGATGTACACCTCTGTGATGCCGGATAGTCTGCATCTGACCTGTTTAACTTTAACTTCTGACATCAACCTCCTTTAGAAATGACACAAATCACAGAATATGATAATCTCTTTAGGATCAAAACACACGAGCCACAACGTCAGCACCCTTCATTGTCCCCATTTTAGTTGCAGTCTATGTAAAATGCAGAATATGTGGACTCTAACCACAGTTAGTCGAGTAAATACTGAGTCGCTGCTGGGATCCACAGCTGTAGTTGTTACTGATTGACGTTTGTTTTGTTTTTTTTGGAGACCCTTAAAATTAATTGAAATGTTACTTTCATCCTGGAGACAGCAGCTTGTGCAGCTGATGTTGCAGCTTTATAGGATTTTTAAAAAATTCACTAAATTTATGAAAATATAATGTAATGACTCAAGACAAAATAAATAATCCACCGGACTGAAATTGTACACCAGAAGGCATTTTGCCACTCGTCCAAGAGGCTTCTACAGCGACCTGATGGGGAATCCCAGACATTTTAAACCTGCTGGGTTGTTTACACCATGATGCTACATGAGAGTTGTTGACATGCATGACTGCCGAGCCACCAGAGGTTTATCGTCCTTTGCATGAATCACATGTGATTATAGGTACTAATCGTTTTGACACTCTCACTGAGTGACTGCACTTGCAATTAAAGTGTTATAATACAAACAGCTACTTCACAGTAAAGGCTGACTCAGCTCCACACAGGATCACATTGTGTTAGTTTACAGCTGCTGCAGATGTGTCAAGCTGAGAAGGAAACTGGGGGGGAAACCAGCTGTGGGGTAAAGGAAGGAGGTGTGTGTGTGTGTGTGTGTGTAGGTGGGGGGATGTTTTGTTGAATCTTGTGTGGGGTTGTCACATGATGAGGAAATGTCTTGTGTCCTGAGATGAGAGATAAAAAGTTAAAGAGGGAGGGGAGGGAAAATACAGGATGTGAGGAGCATTGACTGTTAAATGGTTCATCATCCCTTGTTGGGAAGTCTGATGACAATAAAGTTTGCTGGACTGAGCTGAGAGACTGTGACAGACATGGAAATAGACATACAACTAGAAGAGAGTAAATATAAGATATAATGCTGCAGGAGGTCTCAGGTTTGATACAAATAAAAACAAGAGAGAAAGAAAAAGAAAGAGAGAGAAAGAGAGAAGAGAGGGGGAGAGAGAGACAGCAGCATCCTGTCGGGGAGCATGTCAGCACTTGTTGAGGAGGAAGAGGAGGAGGAGGAGGAGAGAGGCGTGGTGAAGGAAGTGAAATTAACAGGACAACGCTCTGATTCGGCCGTCAAAATAAAAGCATGTTAACTGCAGTCGAAAAGACGTGCGTTATTTATGTTATTAGGCCCACTGGGGAGCACAGAAAGAAGTTCAAATGGAGATTTAAATTCGTTTTAAAAACACACTGTACACTGGTGCATGGTGAAATTATAAATGAGTAAATATGGTGAATGGACAGATCACCTAATATATACATAAAGTGTAGTTTCTGAAGTTTGGCTCTGGACATTTTATGAGGTGTTTTGATTTTACAATGCATTCAAACACACCAAAACACATACAAGTACACATGGTCTTATGTAAAACTAGCACATTTTTACATCTCTGGCATACATGATGCAGTGGTAATATAAGCTACATTTTTCCTTTAATGTGCCGATATTTCACACTGATTTACACATTTTTAATTGTTTGTCTATCTCAAAAATGAATTCATTCAAGTATTATATTTTTCTCTTTCTCCCATGTCTACACGTTGGAGCATTCACATGATTGGTTATGCATGTTTAGGCCTGTATGATCCTTTCTCACTATGTTAATTTGATTTAACCACAAGGACGTTTAAAGGGCGTTTAGATCTATTTAAAAATATATATTTTTTAACATGAACAAACAGGAAACATTTTTTTCACCGGTTCTCGTGGGTTTTATTTTGAAAATTGGACACCGGAAGCCAGCTCTACTTCTTCTGCTTTGACAGAGAGTCTTTAAAGCGGAGGAGGACCGCTCAGACTGATAAAGCCCGGACAGACAACAGCACAGACAACAAGCCGCTCCGGTACTCGTCGATATTGATTGTTTTGATGGGTTCATCTGCGACAGAAGAACAAGCTGAATATTAACTGAGACAATCCAACCCG
This sequence comes from Macquaria ambigua, assembly GCA_008360985.2. NCBI lineage: Eukaryota > Metazoa > Chordata > Actinopteri > Centrarchiformes > Percichthyidae > Macquaria > Macquaria ambigua. The sequence continues at coordinate 280,435 of VMKM01000427.1, read as the reverse complement.
GGAAACTGGAAATGGAGTGACACATTTTCCCGCGAGTGGACTTTTTAATCATCGTGTAGTGATCCGTTGCCGGTTGCATTAACTGCTTGTTTTTGGCACATTTTTATGCCCTCTGATGTCCACCTGTTACCGTCGGTTTCTGACCCGCAGACAGCCTCACCACGGAGCGTCAGATAGACCAAGTAAGTGCTTTAATGCAGATAAATTAGTGCCTTTTAATCGCTGCAGAAGCTGGTCGTGAATTTGACATCCCAACGTTGCATCATCTGTCCAGCTATCAGGAAAGAAAAGCACGCTCTCTTGCCTGCTTGTCTAAAATGATTTCCTCGCGTTAACGATAACTTTTATATCAGAGCTACAGTATTATAGTAACACATAGCTTCGACTGGACCACTTTTGGGTTTTTATTTTGTTATTGGTCAGTGAGCGGATCTTTCTGCGAGCCGTTCGTGTTCGTGTTTATTATATCTTTGGGACAAGTCCCGACTTGTTAGATGCAGAAACAATAACAACATTCATGTGAAAAAATAAAATCTCAAAGTAGATTTGAGACTAAAACTGCGATTTACAAATACAACACTTTGGAGTTTGACAAATGAATGGTTTATGGATTAAATTCCGGGTTTTACTGACCCCAATGACAGGTCGTTTACTCGCCTCACGGGGATTTTATTTCTTTACTGGTTTTCTCATTTTTGTTCGGACGTCATTTGGAAATCGACCTTGGCCCCAGAAATAAGCGGGATTTTAAGTATTTGTGGCAAAATAACATTAATTTCACTTTACGTGGAGGATTTGATCATATTGTTTTCTGCTCAGTGAACGACTAAACGTTGATATTTTCCTTCATATCACAAGTTAAAAGCCGTTAAAACTCGCTCCTCTCTGCGTGTCAGTGCGTGTGTGTGCGTGCACGCGCTTCCTCGTGCTCGGGCGGCACGGATTTGTTTACAAACACAAGTCTCGTGCTCATGAAGGGGAGCCGCTGCCGCCCCCTCGCGGCCGGTAGAAGAATATAGGTTGGTGGGTCAAACTGGTGGAGAAGGTAGGAAGGAGAAAAAAAACAATGGTGCTAAAATTAGAAGCGTGGATTTATGTATTTCATACCGGAAAATACGTGTTTTCACACATTTTTACAACAGTCCAATCTGTTGTTGTCGAGTAAACATACAATTTGCATTCAGGTGTTTTTAAATTTGTATTCGTAGTTGTTTTATTATTATTGTATATACTTATTTTTTTTACTTTAGCGTTTTAGTTTTTAGTACTTATTATTTTGTGTTGATTTGAATTCAATTTCATGTATTTTTCAGATTACTATGTGTGTATATTATGTTGTCACTCTTATGGGTGTGTATTAACATGTGCATGCATGTTTTCCATGTGTGATTCAGGCTACTACTGAGATGGCCCGTGCAGAGACCATCGAGAGCGTCGGGGAAACTGGGGGAGGAGGAAATGGCCCTCTTCCTTGCCACAACACCTGCCGCGTGGAGCTGCCTCGCCCCATCCACACCCGGCCCGGCCTGCTCACCACCATCACCACCAGTTCGTGGACTGGCACCGGTGCCATGCACCTCCACCATAACCACCACTATCTGCACCCATTGCAGGCTCTCTATCTGTCGTACCCGCTGCCTTATCCCCACCCAGAGGGCCAGGACGAGCCCCAGACTCACCAGCAGTTACCTGCGTTATCGCCATCACCTACGCCTCCTCCTTCGCCACTCTGCAATTGGAGGGGCAGAGGCGCAGTTGCACCCAGTGCCTTCTCAGGAGAGCAACCAGGTAAGATAATGGTATTCATTTATAACCAAAGAAAAAACAGTGCTGCCTGGGTTATGAGTTTATACATGTGGGCTGAAGGGTAGAAGCTTACAAAGCTTAGAGGAGGTTCAAAATCTTGCATTAATAGTAATGGCAAGTGAGTTGTAGCATGGCGCCATTAAAACCATATGGGTTAGTTCTCCCTTTGTTTTGACAGACGGGGAAAGGAGGCAAGTGTAACACCAAGATCCATATCAGAGCACACCAGCAATCATTTAGCCTGCCAGAACGAGCAACAACAGGGCCAGCACTGATTTATGGCCACTGCTGGCAGGTTCACTGCTGCAGGAACAAGCTGTAGATACACTAGATGAGCTGTGGTGGATGCAGGTTCTGACTCAGCCACACAGCTCAGTTTGCCTTTCAGACCTCCACCCTTAAACAAACATCGAAGTTATCAGTTAGCAGGGGAGTATCGGTTATGTGCACCCGGGCCTGTATTTCCATGGGCTGTGTTGATGGGGGACAGGTGGAGGGGGGAGTACAGTGTGAGGAGATGAGGAGGAGATGTGTTACAGCTGTCACAGGCATAAACATGCGACTCTTCTGCTGCACAGGACGCAGACAGTAAAACTGCTCAAACCTGTTTTGTTCAACAGACAGAATCTGTCTGTCTTGTGTTCACGAGGTGTGAGGAGGGGAGGTTACGCTGGCATTTAGTACAGGAAGAATCTCTTCTTTCTTTTGACTCAAATTAGGGATTAATGGACAGGAACATTTCTTTTACATTAATAGATCTTGCACCTGTTTCTTGGCTGTGCATTGTCAAAGACAGGTTTTAAAGTAGCTGTTAACTGTTTTTTTCTCCAGCAACTTGTTTCTTGCCATTATAGTGATTCTGCCACAATCACTCTCAGTGAGCGATTCCCTTCAGCTGCAAAAGTCAATTATTTCTCAGTTTGTTTGATTTGGGCTCTTGTGTTTAGTCAAAACAGGAAAGCTTTGAGTTCAGCGAAGTGGGAGACACCTTCTGTTATCATGGGATGGAGCATGTAGAGTCAATCTAAACTTCAGTATCCCAGAGGGAAATTTGGAAGCAGCAGAAAGGGAAATTCGGGTGACAGCAGTGGCTCAGCGGGTAACAAGAAAGGCAGGTTTACATTTGGCACTGAGCCACTGTGTTGTGACAGAATTGTAGCAATGTAAACAGATAAGTTGCCCCCTCCTCCTCCTCCTCTCTCAGCTGTAGGTCAGCTGTGCATCTTGGGCATGTTCAGACTTGTCCTCTGCACTCTGGCTGCTACAGAGAAACAATCTGCAGCATTTCCTCCTGCTCTGAGCGGCTCAGCCAGGCAGCACAAAGCCCAGTCAGTCAGTCAGTCAGTCATTTAGCCAGTTATCTTTAGTTTGTCCGTTCAGCCAGGCTACAGATTTCTCAGGAAGCTCATTTTTAAGCCATTTATTTAGTCAGGTAGTTAAGTTTGCTAGTTAAACAGCCAGATTCAGAAAAGCCAGTTTGTCAGACTTAAAGTTGGTTAATCGGGTTTATCAGTCAGTCTACTAATCAAACAGTCAGTTAATGAGGGAGTCAGTTTGTTATCCAGTCAGTAAGTAAGATAATTAATCAGTTAGCTGCTCAGCAACCTGGTTAATCAACTAGTCAGACCCTTTTCATGGCAGACATTTTGACTTGTCAAAGCAGGAGAAGCACAGGTGGAATTAACAACATTAATGATGGCTGCATTCCAGTTAGGTGAGCCAGTTCCAGGGCTCTGACGTCATGCATGGTCACTCACTGACACAGCTTACCGGGACACTTAATGGAATGGAGCCATCGTTAATGTTGTTACTTACACCTGTGCTTTTCCTGCTTTGACAAGTCAAAATGTCTGCCATGAAAAGGGTCTATTCATGAGTCTCCTAATCAGTCAAGTCACCAATAAACCAGAGAAACAGTCAGTCAGATACTGTAATTAGCCAGTTAGTTCATTTATTAGTCAGTCGTTCAGTAAGTAAATGTGGATAATCAATGTAAAGTTGTGTACTTTAGTCAATCAGTCAGTTAATTAGTCAGTTTGTTAGATGTGTTGTTAGTAAAGTTTAATTTTTTAATTTTTTAAATTAAATTAAATTTTAATTAAAAACAATGTACATTAACCAACATTCAAACCAATCTAAATGCACCTGAGTTAGCTGAAAGGCTAGTTTTCATTGGCCTGATGTTGTTAGGCATCCTAGAATAATAAAAAATAATGCAATATGTACAGTAGTTAAACACACTACACTGTGATAAAAAGCATATACAATACAATTAAACAACATGGACAAAATCCAAATAGCAGATGATAAATACAGGTACAGTTTGAGTTAAAGGTGGATAGAAATAGCATCAGTGTTGACATTGTTTGTTCTCAATAAGCCATTTCTAAACATTACACTTAAATGAATATTGTGATGGGGTCTATAACTGATTGTGGTGCTGAATTCCATTGAAGTGATGCTCTAAAGGAAAAGACGGCCTGACTAAATGCAAAGTAACAACATGAGTAAAGTTAGGGAGTTATCCAGCTCACCATGAAGCTTTCTACCTCCCCTGTTAGTTTATCTGGTTTAGTCTGTTTTGATTTTTAATGCCACCCCCCCCACCCACCCACCCAGCAACTAAACCACCTCCAGTCTCTCCTGCCTCCCACATCTAACTGGTCAGAGGATCTCTGTCACTTTGTCAGTCTGTCAGCCTATCAAACAGACAGGTTTATCCCCAGTCCCGCCCCCTTTCCTCCCGTCCACCCTATAACAGCGCAGCCCCACGCTCTGTCGGCCAATCGCATAGGGACGTCTCCAGGAGTGCTGCCTTAGAGTTACCTTGGCAACAAGCCAGGGTTTCCCGTTTGTTTTTTTTCTACGCTCTCTCTTTTCTCCGTCTCTCTCTCTCTCCCGTCTAGTCACCTGCATCTTTAAAGGATCAATTGTAATCCTCCTAGCAAAGCAGATGCTGTGGTTGCCAGGGGTGCCCGTTTCTGTGGCAACTAGAGTTGTGGTTGCCGCGGGCGCTCAGCTCCGTGCCGGAGAGAGGGGTCGTTTCACAGAAAAGCTGTGGACAAAGTACAAGCTGGGGACCCAAAAGTGTGTCGTAGAAAGGTTAGAACAGGTAATCCAGTCATCTTAAAGAGAATTAACACTATACGACTCCAAAGACATTTAATACAATATAATTTAGAATAAATAAAACACGTTTTAAATGTCCTTGAATAATCAAACAAACTAATAGCATAGAAGTGATCACTTCTACAACTAAGTAAATATAAATAAATAATAAACAGATGAAAAAATTAAAATGCTTTAAAAATCGAAAGAAGCATCAAATTTACTCCACATCAGCTTTCATAAAATCATTATATCTCCTAGTCGGTTTAGGCCTGTTTGTCACACTAAAGCGTCCAGACAGAGGGTACAGGTATCTGTACAGTATCTGTCTTTAAAAAAAACACAAAGGCTGTAAACACAACAAACACACACACACACACACCCACACACACACACACACACACAGTACCTCTCCATACCAGACTTATTAAGCAGATTAAGAGATTACTCTCCCAAGTTCCATGAAGAGGAAAATAAGTCATTAGGCTCCTTAAGAAATGTGTGTGTGTGTGTGTGTGTGTGTGTGTGTGTGTGTGTGTGTTTGTACTAGTGCGTGCCAGTTTGGCCAGAGAACTAAACAACCCCACTGTGAACCGCAGCAACTATTTTTGGTATATTTTTAATGTCAAAGGTCAAGACTGAAGAAGTTTAAACGTACACATTTCTTGCATATCGAGAAAATTCACATCATCACTTCCTGTTCTGTCATCAGAGACGATCAACGTTAAAGTCACTTTTTTCCCACTTCATGCAAGCAAACACACGCAGGTGCACACATATGAAAGCAAAATAGTTTAACCTTTACTGTTATGTATTTCTATATGTTACTCCACGTTACCTGTAAAGTCACACAGATGTTTCGCCTGAAAGGGGGCAACTGAGGATTTCTGGGAAGTCTGTGCATGATACTGCCTTGATACTGCATGATACTGACTTGAACTGCCTACATTAGTGTGTAAGGAGGCAATTAATGTACGCTGCTTGTTGAGAATCAATTAAGAATAACCAGAGGTGCTTCTGTCTCTTCATACATGAACATTTCTTCTCATGAGAGAGAGCCAGAGCATAAAAGAACAACAGGGAGGTAGAAATGCATAGGTTTCTTTGTCAGTATCTTATTTTCTTATGTATTTTTTCCTTTTCTGCTGCAGACTCGGACAGAGAGGAGCGCCAGGAGGCCTGCAGCCGGCAGGGACCTCTACCTGACCTGCTGCCCCAGAACGAGCATCCATCCTGGGCTTCACCACATCACAGAGCCCCCAGGAGAGAGGCAGTGCAGGAGCTGGAGATCAGGAGAGTGGCCAGCCAGCTGAGGGCCATTGGAGATGAATTTAATGCCACAGTCCTCCACAGAGCGGTAAGAGGAGGGACGGGGCTTCAGTGTGTCATTTGTATGTATGTATTAATGTAGATAAGTTAAGATGGGCACTTACAGTGACCTGAAATAGAGAGGAGGAGTGAACAAAACATGATTTGTCGATGATGATATAACAGACCCCTTCAGCAGATATGTCATATTTATTGTATGTTAGGAGAAAAAGCAAAAGCAAATCAGTCTCGGACAGAGCATATTTATTTTTCATTGTTTAGCTTTGTTGCACTTTTAATGTGGTTTTTCCCGCTTTTGTATGAGGCTAAATTTGTTTGCGGGCACAAAAACAGACACGTTTGCAACAATTTCACGTCGGTTAGAAACAAGCACACGTGTAAAATGACACTTTAAATGGTCATCAGTGTCACAGAAGGCCACATACTTTTCTGTTTCCCTTTAGTTGTCAGTGAGATATTGACTGTCACACATGTCGTCAATAAGCTGATAAAAGCAGAACTTCAGGCTGCTGTGAAGGCATTTTCAGTGTTTTCCCTCCACCTGAGTTGAGCTGAGGGTGTGTGTGTGTGTGTGTGTGTGTGTGTGTGTGTATACAGTGTTTCCTGTGTCCTTGAATGCAGCACAGTCACATTGATTCTTATCAGTCCAGTGTGTTCTTGCATGGATGAGCATGTGAGTTTGCATGCTTGTGTAGTTACGTGAGTGTGTGAGGCAGTAGTGATCAATACAGATCAATACGTGTGTGTGTGTGTGTGTGTGTGTGTGAGAGAGAGTGAATCTATGTGTGCTGTGAGCCTGTTTTTCTCTTCCTTTCTTCTTCCCTTCCTCTCTTCTGTCCTTCCTCCCTCTCATTTCATTTTCTTTTCTTCTCTTTCTCTCTTTGTTTTTTTATTATACAAATTACAGGCATATTAAAGACTCCCCTCCTTTCTCTCTCTACATCTCTCTCTCTCTCCTTCTCTTCTCTCCACAATAAATTAGCAGAAATTAGAGGACACTTTTTAGACACTTTATTACACACAGTCTTCTATATTCCTCCCTCCATCCCTCACTTTATCTCCCTCTCATTTCACTTTCTTTCCATCTCTTTCTTCTCTTACACCGTTTACTTCCTCGTCACTCTTGCTCCACTCTTTATCATTCTCTTTTTCAGAAATAATATTGTGGAAACTGTGTTCAAAATGTCATTTGTTTTAACCTAAAAACAACACAAAATACTTCACACATTCCAACAATACTCGCACAGTACACACAGATTAAATGACAGTATTTTTCTCCTCTGCTGTCTGTCTGTTCCTTTTTATTGTTATTTCTTTATCTTGCCCTCTCTCGCCCCTCCCTCTGTACTCGATCGCGTGAGGAGTTGGCAGCAGCTCCCCTAACCCCCCCCCCCCACCCCCCACCACACACACACACACACACACACACACATGCACGCACACACATGCACGCACACACACACTACCCAACTGCTCTCTCTCTCCCTCGCCATCCCGCCTTATGCACATAAACAAAGATGACGTCACCCACTCTCTGCTCTGACTCAGACATGGATTGCACACACACACACACACACACACACACTTTATGAGGGTGTAACAGCCCCTTTGCAGACATGTGTAGCAGATTTCTGGGGTTGCTGCCCTTATTGAACTGTCTGTCTGCTGTGTGTGTGTGTGTGTGTGTGTGTGTGTGTGTGTGCGTGCGCGCGTGTGTGCCTGCATGAGAAAGACAGATACTTTATTCTCGAGGGGAAATTGAGGAAAGTGTGTGTGTGTGTGTGTGTGTGTTTACGAGTCAACCCAGCCGGGCCCAAAGCACAGTCAGACGCTTTTTCTAGAGCAGTTTGAAACAAAAGAAAGTGAGAGAAGGAGGGATGGAGATTGTAGAGGAAGGAGATAAGGAAGGAAGGAGATAGGAAAGGGGAGATAGGAAAGGAGGGTTAACCACAGGCATGTGAGGTTCAGGCAGTTCAGAGTAGCATCCTCAACGCAGACACACACTTGTTTATCCTGTTGTTCGAGCAGCGCTGAGTGTGCCTCATAATTCCATGCAGACTTCACTTGTTCACTTCTCTCCCCAAAAATGACATCATGTTAGTTTTTTTACTACGCTTTTTCCTGCCGACTCCTCTGTCTTTATGAGATATCGAATAATCATCTTCAAGGATTTTTTTCTTTATTATTTAGTTTTCATGTGATCTGTTTTAAACATTCGGCACGTCTGACCTGTGTTCAGACTGTTGTTTCATAAATCACATGAGCTCAGTCAAACTCTTCTAAACAGTTACAGGTTCCAACATCTATGCAGATCTTTGAAGTCCACTTCAGTACCTTTGGGAAATAGCTGTCTTTCTTAACAGCTGCTACACATGTGAACAGGGACAATAGGGAACAACATTGACTTGCATTTGTAGGTCACTTTGTCAATAAATGCGCATTTCTTAGCATTTTGGCTCGCTTAAAAAGGTCAGATATTGAATAATCCATAATCTGTGTTTTATTGGGACTAGTCAGACTCACAGGAATTAGGCTGTAGGTAAAAGGCTGCCGACTATTTCAGTCAGAATTCTCCGCCCCTTCTGCTATCAGCGTGTTAGCGTTTTCAAATTCCCTGTTGCTATGTGAAACAACAACAACAACAACCTTTGAGCTAGCAACCTAACTACACGCTGAAAATGGCATATTCCTATACCAGAATGATAATGGGTTCAGCCAGACCTTTCTCCAGCACTGGCACACAGTTCTAAAGCAAAGTGTGGACATGGGGGTCTGGCTATGCGAGACTGTATCTGGACTAACGTCTCTCTCTGTCTCTTTCTCACAGTACGCTGTCCCCCACTGGCAGGACTGGAGAGACGCCTGCCGAGAACTCTTCAACTTCATCACCCAGACTCTCAGCACCCTCTACAGGCTCACGTAGAGAGGCGTCTCACCTTCAACCAATGGCGGCATTTTACATTCAGGACTTGGCCACTGACCACCGGACTGTGGCCGGTGAACGGAGCAACCCCGACTGGTTGCTGCACTGTTGTCCGTTGGATGAACGCAGCCTGAAATCAAACATTTGCTTGAACAAAGAATTTGGGAGGATGAGATCAGCAGCTGGAGGTGTCGGTGCCACCTGTGGGCTGGATCAGGGTGCTACCTGTGGAAACTGGACCCTGTCTGTCTGCCTGTCTGTCTGCCTGACAGTCCGTCTGTCAGTCAGTCTGCTGGTACAGACTGCAGCTGACGGACTGACTGACTTTCCTACCTGTATATTTTGTAAAATCCACTTGCTTTCGTTGTCTTTGTCAACGTCTCGGGGGCCAGCTCTTAATGTAGCAGGCGTGACTCAAGTGTGTGTGAGTCAGTGTGTGTGTGTGTGTGTGTGTGTGTGTGCGCCATCGACTGTATATAAAGATGGACGACAAGATGTTTTGGCTTTGAGCTATCATGTCGTCCATCTGTATGTACAGTCTATGGTGTGTGTGTGTGTGTGTGTGTGTGTGTGTGTGTGTGTGCATGGCAGATGTGGGTCAAATGGATAGGTTGTGTACACTGAGCTATCATTACAGAAAAGTCTTTATCCATTTTGGAAAATACAGATATTTTAAAATTGGGCTTTCAATAGCACAGACGAGTCTGTTTGGAAGTGAAGGTCTTCATCTTCTTTTGGAGCTTTTTCATTTAGCTTCAGTATCAGAGCGGATGATATCTCCAATTCTTCCCTTTGATTATGTAAAATGTAAATCTTCTTCTTCTGTGGAAGCTTCACCCTTCAGACGTCCTCTGAGCTGGTTAAAACTAATTTGGAGAATTATCACTTGACCCTCGTCTGATGTGCTCGTATTACTGTTGTGTATCTTTATTTTGCATCCTGTGCCCCCCCGTTCTTATAAACTGTGAAACTGGACGCCGTGTTTGCATCGCAGGGAAAAGTCGGGTGTTATTCCACTATGGAGCAAAGCACAGAGTGAACCTCTCTCCCAATCTGAAACTGCTTCATTTCATCATACGACGTGCCTTTCTGCTCAGCGCTCTAATCTTTAACATCAGGACAATCAGCTACACACATTCAAAGAAATACACACACACTCTCTTTAAATGCTCGGTTTGCAATCACTAAACTCAAGTGTCATTTGCATCACATTCAAATGATCCAGCTTCAGCCTGGTTTAAGGTCATTTAAGGACCGAAACCGCTTAATCCCCACCAAGCACACACACATCCCTCTGCCGTTCATACAGCCAGTGTTGGGAGCTGGCAGGTCTCACCCGCCTGTGTCGACAGTGTTTATAGCTACTTGATCGTTTGTAAATAATCTTTTGGAAGATTCATCTAACTAATATGAAATTTTGATGGACTTTAAAAGTACTTATCAAAGCAAGAGTTCACTGTGTTCGGGAGATCTTTTTGTATTTCTGAGCGGAGTTTGAATTTAAATCCAGTGGATTTGAGAAAGTATTCCATGAGTTAAAGAAAAATATATGATTTGGATCTTTTGATTGAAAAGTATTTGATGATGTTTGTAAAAATGACCCCTTCGGCTGTGCGATTAATTTCATTGTAGTTTGGGAGAAAATGTTAATTGCTCATATTAAGAGCATAATTTATTTTGGAATGTAGCCTTTCTGTAGCTTGTTTTTTTGGTTCCTTGAACGTTTTTTTGGTTTTCATTTTTTATGTAATGTATTATTTATTTTTTTCTTACATTCCTGATCAAAACTATGAATTAAGTTGTACTTGAGTTGTAACTGTTAAAACAGAAATTGAATAAGGTGGGAGCTAAATCTGTCAACATACACTCTGAAAGTGGATACATCACTTTGAAAAGCAGGAAACAATTAAGAAATTAGAAATTTGTACCTCTTGTCCATTGCTCACAATAAAAAACTGGCTAAATCATTTAAAACGGTACTATGCTTTATAGCAATGGGCTTATTATTATTATTATTATTATTATTATTAACAACTTTACTGATATCCAGCTTTAAAAACAAAATGGTGTGTCCTTTGTTAGCTATGTGTTTGGCAGAGAAAGCACACATGGAAACAAAATGTCTTACAGAATGACACAAACCTCTCCAGAAACTGAAAGTGATGTATTGGCTTTCAATGTGTAGATCAGCTTAAATGGAAAAGCACCAAAATTCTTAAAACACAAAGAAGACAAAATGAGTCATCACAGACTTTTAGCAATACTCAAAGTTTTTGCTTAAACTGACTGAACTGAAAACCCCCTTTCATTGAAGATCAGCTGGGTCTTTCTAATGTAAATTTAATTCCAAAACTGTGGGTCTGTGTGATTTTGGACAGTGCCAGTGCGACTGGTGCTACATGCGCTCAAAACATGCATTCATGTACTGTAACTTACTTTGGATTTAAGTATTTCAACTTTTATTTCAGGAAGCATTTGACTGAACTGTGCACCCTTATTGACCTGTCACACTTAAAAACAATTCAACGGGGAAGTGATTGGCTGTGAAATCAATATGTTTCATCAAGTTTTATTTTGCCATATTATTCCTCTCTCACTTGGCCTTAGCTAAACTGTTTTGTATGTTGTTAGCACAGGGCCTTGATGTATAAAGTCATAGCAGATGTTCAGCTAACATTGGGGCTAACGCAGAGAACAAACTATGCTAGCTCGGTAGACTCTCGTTTACTGCTTGTGTATTTGTATTTTTAGATCGGTTTGCTAGCAGTGCTTTTAGCCATGTTTGCTGTCATCACAAAGCAATGCTAACAGGTTTAAAGAAAAAAACTTGTGAGATTCAACCTGCAGGTGATCGCCAACCTGGCGCTCTGAGCATGTGCAGTTGCTCACTTCCTGGTTGTTGTTTTTCTTGTGAGAGTGCACTTCCTGGTTCAGGGCTCGCCTCGCTCCCTACAACGATGCTCAGTGTCATCACATGCAGTGTGTATGTGCTGTTTTAAAACTTTTTTCTATTGTAAACTTTCTACATGAATTTTGTACTTTCGTTTCTTTTTTATACAATAAAGATAAGGAGAACTATATTCACGTGTTTGGTGTTTCATGTTTAACACTATAGATGCAGTAGATGTAGTATGTATTGTATGAATGTAAACTAAATAAATTACATTACATATTACAAGGGCTAATATTTAATTTGTGTTTGATAAAATATGAAACCATTAACAATTAAAGCTTTTAGAATTTCTTACTCTTTTTGTTTGTTACCATATAATCCTGTTTCATGCAACAACCCTCAGTATGTATCATTTAATTATTTAAATTACTTCTGAGGGAAACTCTTAAAGCTTGTTTCATATTTCTAAAAGAGAAGCTTCACTAGTTTTTCTGATCTAATCCCACAGTTCAGGATTTCAAGTAAATGGCTGATTAATTAGCTGGTATATTTTGTTTTTTTTCCACACTTGTTACAGAACTTATCTAATAAAAAACACTGTTTTGGAGCTGTAAAGACGACCTTGTTAACTTACATAGTTTCAGGAAAGACTTACCAGACAGGCTGGGAGTTTCACGAGGAAACATCGACCTTTTGAGAAAAAGCAAAACCTTTTGAAATCTCAGAATAAAACACACAATATATCGTTTGTGTGGTTTGAACGTATTTGTGTGTTATAATCCTGCAAATCGACTAATGACCTCCCAAAAGTTTGGTGCAACCATCAGAACTATTCAATGCTGCCATTTAGGGCAGGTGTGTCTTGTAAAAGAGGTAATGTAGGCTCTCTCAGGAGACTTAAAGGTTAAATAAATGAAATTCATTATTAAAGGATCCTGACTTCTATATGTTCCACAGGAGTAGATGATGACAGAATTTTCCTTGGGGATGAACTATTGCTTAAAGAAATTATTAAGGTAATAATGAATTACATTTACATTTATTCTTTTGTCCAAAGCGACGTACAAATGACAGACAGACACCACCGCGGTCTCCGTCACATCTGGAGAGCAGCACGGATTAGAAGACATGAAGTCAAGACCCTCGCTGCTCACACACACACACACACACACATCACTTCAGACGACATTACATTGACTTACATTAATTTCCTGGAGACTTATCCTAACCTTAAACCAAGTCTTCACCCTAAAATTTAATGATTTACGTTACGGGGACTTGTGTTTTGTCCCCAAAAGGAACACGAGTCCCCACAACGTGAGTGTGTAATCAGATTTATTTCCCCACAACATGAGTAGTACACGCTCATTCTCACACACACACACACACACACACACACACACAAACAGATGTACCACAAGTGTTTACAATGATGATCAACATGACAATCTGGTGCAAGAGGACCTGCATCAAAATACTCACTCCAGAACATTTTAAAGTGGCCTTAAATAACCCCTCATCTTGCATAGTGGATACAGTGTCGTTATATCATTTAATCATGTTCTTGATAACAGGGAGATAAGGCCAAAACACATTTAGAGCAAATTCGACACACATCATGTCGTTCCCATGAGCGTAATACAGCAGGAATGTATCCAGGGACCAGGAGTCCTGAGTTCCCCTATCACATATCACAAACACCATATCAGTTACTGTTTTAATCATTTCTAGTGTGTATAGAAATAAAGAATGACGCATGAAATTAAATGTGATTACAGACCAAAACAGATTTCTGTGTGTCTCTGAAGATCCTGATTCGCTTTGACCTTTCAGTTAAAGGACATTCTTTTACTGACTTATAAGTGATAATTTGGGTTATTTTCATATAAATAAATGTCTGTTCTGCCAGCCAAAATAACACATTTAAGTGCTCGATGTATGGTAAGTCTTTACTGAGAAAACCCTCCCTGAGACCCAGGAACTGATGTGTTTCATGGTTATTATTTGTCTGAAAATAAATCTGCGTTTGGGTTATGGTGCTGATAATGAACCTAAACGTCCCTGGTTTGTGTTTCTGGACTATTGTTACATGTTGTTCCCCGTCTCTTGTCCCTCATTTCCTGTCGTCTCTCTACTGTCGCTATCTAATAAACAATTATATATAGAGTTAGAGTTATACGTATATACTTATCATGGCACCCTGACTGTTTTTAACTGTTGTTGTTTTTTGCACTAATCTTTAGAGCTGATTAGTCAATTAATCGATTAGTCGACTGACATAAAATTAATCTGCAAATATTTTGATAATCGATTCATCATTTTAGTCGTTTTTCAACATTTGCTGCTTCCAGCTTCTCAAATGTGAGGATTTCACGCTTTTCTTTGTCATATGTGATGGTACGCTGTTGGTCGAGCAAAACGAGCTATTTAAGGATTCTGACACTTGATCGACAAAAGGATTAATCAATGAACAATAAACAAAGGGAAGAATTCACCAGTTTATAGGGAATAGAAAGGACCTCCTGGCGAGCCCACACACACACACACACACACACACACTTGTCTGTTACTGAGTCAACAGGCAGCATTGGGACTAGATATCCTCACTTAAACTCCTCTGCAGAATGAGCCAATCATGCAGCCCTCAGAGCAAAGTCAGGGCTCTGATTGGTCGCAACAACAGGCACTTGGTCTTTGCTGCTAAGTGGAGGCGAAACAGAGAGAGTGACCACACAGCAGGGGCAGCGGGCTGGGATTTAACTGTGTGTGTGTGTGTGTGTGGGAGAATTTAAGAACAAGAGATAACATGAAAAGGAGAGAAAAAGGAGAGAAGAAAAAGAAAAGGGGATGGAGAGAAAGAAATAAAGTATAGTCGAGTCAGCATGTGGAGTGCGTGAAGAGTGCATTGAATGTGTGTGTTTGCAGATAAGAGTTTAGGTTTAATTAAAGGGGCAGAATGAGCTTAAAGGGACGTTCCGTAATTAATCTCCTTTCCTAATCCCAGGAAAAGAGCAGTGGCACCCTGTGCTGCCTAATCGCTCCTCTGGTTTCATTTCATCAAGGCTCCACTTGTTTTGGTGCTCTGCAGCCCTCAATCAGCTGTCAACACCACTCCACAGTACACTTGTGTCACTTCATGTGTAGTTATGGGTATTATTTTTCACCCAGCCTCTCGCTCATTCTTTTTTTTAAAATTCTCTCTCTACTCTCAACCGCTGTCTGTGCTGAACTTACAATGAACCCAGCATGTGAACAATCCTATCTTAATTTAAAAAATTGTCACACATTTCTGCAGCAGCAGCCGAAAGCATCACAAGTACAAGTCAGGGAATATAAATAGATATATATCAAGCAAGCAGGCAAAACTGTATTTATATAGTATATTTCATTCATTCCAATGTGCTGCTCAGAGCGTGAGCTACCACGGAAGTTGCAGCCACAAAACCTTTGTGGATAGTACATAAGTAAACACAATAAAACAGACATATAAATGATGCATGTGAGTTAAAATCATTAAGAAAGTAGGAAAATATAAAATAATTAAGACCAGCAACCGACCAGTAAACCAGACTATGAATTTTATATATTTATCGTTTGGTAGACTGATTCCTGCAACCTAAAGCAAAAAAACACACAGCGTGATCTTTTTTGGTTTTTATGTGGAGCAACATGTGCGTTCTGCAGTTCCCCAAATGTCCTTAGTCACCAGAGAAAGAAAAGTTTCTGGTTTGCTTTCATTACTAAAGCGTCAGTGTTAACCTCGAGTGACAAACTAATTAAAGACTCAAATATGGACACTGACGCTGGAGGGAGCAAGTCCTTTATCTTCTTATAAAATCTGTTCCACTGAAATGTCCCTTTTGGCTTCACACAATAAACTGTACTGAACTTCAAATTAAAAAATGTGGGAAGGAGATCTGGTAGTAGAACGAGTCGACTGGGAGAATATATCTGTAACTCATCCAAAAGTCCAAATCACAAATAATCACAAATTCATTTCTGCAAATTTTGCCACAGAATCTATTGGTTCCCTATTTTTAGATTCAAAAGAAGGTTCATTTCAAGTCCAAATTGTGTTGTGTGTGTTCTCAAAGAGTCTGTGGTCGATGGATACCATCATATAAACTTCCTGTTGGACAGAGGTCACAGTTTTTGAAGGTCATTGTGATGAGGGAAGTGTCTGCTGCCAGAATTCACAATGACAAGAGCTTCAAGGCTAGAAATGTGGAAAGACACTGCTTCAGCGATTATGGTGTCTCCCACCACCTAAACTCCATCCAGTGCATCTGAATAAGAAGATGCAACAACCTTTAATACCTTTCCCCATCATGTCCTGTTACGTGCTCTTATCATATTTTGTTTCTTGTTTTATGTTTGATTTATATGCAAAATAAAAAAGGTATTAACATTTACAACAGATGATTTGTAGCGTATTACTGATTACAATTCGACCAGGACTGAACAACAATTCTGAATGTACCTACTTTTGTAAAAAGCAAAAAAGTGTTACAAAGTGCGATACTGAAACTATGTTTACTTTCTGTGTACTTTGAATGAATCAGCGCCTGCGCTGCTTTTACAGAATCTGCTGTTGCTGCAGACATCAAACAGCAAAACTTAAACTGCATCAAAATAAGTGGGTTTTTTTCCATCTACGGTAAGACGCATCTCTGCAGTTCAAGTTTCATGGGTTTGGCAGGTTAAACAGGTTCAACCACCCGTCACTCCCAGGGGCTGAGGCCAGACACCAGACCACACTGCTGGTTTTCCCCCTGTGATGCTCTGTCGTTGTTGCCTTATTTGGGAGGAAGAAGGTAGGAAATGCTTTGAGTCCCGAGGCTCATTTGACTGGCTGCCCCGCCCTTTCCTATTATTCTGCTGCATGTCGCGCCGTCACTGAGACACCATACAGCCATGTTTGGTTTGATGAGTCACATCAAGGTGGTGAGACGTTATTACCAAATACAGTCATACACTCTGCTGAACATCATATGACTGTTGACTGTCTTTCCCCTTCAAACTCAGATACTGACTCACTGTACAGAAATCCACCACACTGACTTTCTGTATTACAGCTGAGATTCTCAGTTGGATTTAATCACTTGAACCCAAATATTTCCAGCCCTTACATTTCCTCTTCAAAAGATTTAAATTTTAACATTGCGTAATTTTATATATTGCAATCAAGGCCACCGTATCTCATGGCTACACCTTTACATCAAATGGAAAATTAAACATGCCTCACACAGATTTCCTTGTAATCCGCCACGACATGTCTGACAATATAAGATAGATGTACATGACACAAGGGTCTGTGGGGTTTCAGAGGTTCATGATGTTTAACTCAGTGAACTTATTTACTGAATTAAAGTATGATTGGATTATGATGATTTTGAATTATTTAGATTTTCAGAGGAAACAGGATGTCGATTTAAAACTTTCCCCAGCAGCACATGAACGCAGCACAATACTTCTAGCTAAAACGTGATGACTATAAATGTAAGATATTAGATATACAGGTATAAACCAACATGAGACCAAAGGCAGAGTTATTTTTACTAAACAATGTTTTATTAGGAAATGTAAAAAAATCCCACAGTGGAACATAAATAATCTGATGGAACAAACTAATGAAAAGACAGAAGTTTGCTGGACTTGTATTTGGGTGTAAAAACTGCAGGTGTGACGCGTTTAGTTTGGTCCGAAGAAGTCGACCACGCCGTTGCCTTTACGACCATCAAAGAAGAAGAAGTTGCGGTGTGGAGCGTCTCTCTGGGAGAGAGCCTGCAGGGGAAGACAGAGGAGACATAAATGACACTTTCAAAGTTTGCTTTTTCTTTAATGAACCATTAAGGTTAATTTTGCACTAATTTGAGGTTTTCATAGAGAAGTTACAGTCTATGAAATATATTAATACAAAGTTAATATGATGTTTTTGACCTTTTCAACCAGTATGACCAGAAACAACTATTTTAATGCCAGTTTTCCATTTTATCAGAACATGCAGACCCACAAAACCCGTCAGTGGTTCAGTCTGAAAGGTGAGTTCAGTTTTCTGAGTGAAATCAGTCAGATTCAGCCGGCGAGACGTCAGCCAGGCAGTTGCAGTGGGTTTCATCATCGTCATCATCAAGACAGCAGGTTGGCCTTGTGCCAGTATATATAATATAATGCAGTCTGATTCTGAACCGTCAGTCACCTCTCTCACTCACACACACACACACACACACACACACACACACACACACACACACACACACACACACACACACACACACACACACACACACACACACACACACACACACCTGAACTCCTGTTTACCTCAGCCTGAGGTCATCGTGCACACAGCTCAGTAGAAAGATGGTTTCTAATCTGCTCAGAGTTGCAAGTGAGCTCTTATTCAGGTCGTGCACCGAGAAACAGCCCGTTTTCTCTACGTCTCTGTGTTAGAATCATTATTTAATGTTTTTATCTGTGAGATGAATCTAAATGACTCTAACGACCTTTGTTAACAAACTGAGTCTGTGACTCCCGTCAGAGGAAACTCATGAACCTACACATCAAAATCTAATTTAAGGACTTTTCAATAATCATATTTCAGTATAATAATAAAGTCATTTATGCTGAAGTTCAACAAAAACAAAGAGGCATTATGTGTTCCACGTAGAAACCAAGGAAGGGGTGATTGATCTGTCTGTCAGTGATTGATGCATCTTATTAATCGATTCGCCTGAGGGGGGTCAACACAACCCTGAGCTGTCGGTGTGTCGAGCATAAAGGATGCATGGATACCATCATTAGTGGTCTTTGTGTTGTGTTTGTATTTATACTGTATATATTCATATATATATACATAAGTTTATTATGTTGTTGAGCTGGAGGACAGTATAAATCATTTCCCGCTGCTGCCAGAGCGTCACACAGAGTTTCGCTGTGGTCACAGTGAAAATCACTTCTACACAGAGCCGAGTCGCTGCTGCTTTCCTGAAGCTGACCCAGAAACCAGCTGAGTGGCCACCTGTCAGCTGACTGACTCCCGCACACACCAGACTGGCTGCCTTCATCATTCACTACAGCAGAGTGAGATGCATCAGTCGATAGCATCAACGTATTTGGAATATATATTGTTGTATACAAAGCCTCCTAATGTTTACATGCTTACCTTCACAACTTCCTGCCCCAGAACGCCTCCCATGACAGCGCACACCGGAGACATCTCAGAGAAGCAGTAGCTGAGGACAAACAGCACAGGGAAAAGAGTGATGTTAAGGAACTGAGAAAGTTACTGGCTCCAGAGCCACTAATGTAAAACATCTCAGTCTGGAGCTCTGCTAGTTTGCCAGGTGATTTATGCATTGTGCTGTCTGTTTGTCTGTCTGTTCATTACTGCAGTGGCAGAGATGAACTAAACGCCTTTTCGCTGACAGTGGAAGTACGGATGTTTGGATTAATCACAGTCTGTACCCGCTTCCTCCCACAGATGAAGGCAGACTGTGTTAATGTGGAAGTTGTTCAGTCTTAAAACACTAGTGTGAAACTGGTCAGGCCGCAGGCTTTTGGGAAAAAAATAACAAAAGCGTACGGCTTCTGTCCGACCTCCACAGTGTGGATATGAAAGTGTAGTAATTAAACTCTCACCTGCATTCATTAGCTTACGGTTATTAATCAACAAACCTGCACTCCAGGTTTTCTTGCATTGCAATAAGATGATGAATTACACAATTTCATAAAAATCAGAAATTGTAAAAGTGAAATGGACCAGGAAACACAAGTAATGAGTACACAGGTAGCAAGAGATGAGCAGGCCGGCGGCACACTGCAGGCTACACATCGGCCCCCTTAGCTTTACATTTTTTAAAGTTTATTGTTGGAGCAGCTGATAACAGCACAGGCCTGTAAGTGTCGTTTTGGTGATTTGTGGGGGGTAAGTGTTGCTGCATCCTGCTGTCAACTTTGAACTTCAGTGTCTGGCTTTCGAGACACTTCAGGACTTTGTTCACACGTGCACACGAGCCTCCGTTTCCTGTCCGAGTGAATTACTCACTCAGTATCTCGCTTGTGTAAAATGAAAGTCACGGGACAGGTGAAGACGCTTTATACCTCATGAAGTCATCATTCAGGAGGTCACTGCTCACTGCCAGGGCCTCCAGGACGTCGTCACGGATCTGTCTCAGGAGCTGACTGTCTTCTGCAAAGGATTGTGGGTCGGGGTCGCGGCCTTTGTCTGTACGAAACTTCAGCAGAACTGTGGAGTTGGAGGGACAATGAGAAAAGAAAGAGAGGGAGAGCAGGAGAAACACAAACAGAAGGAAATAAATGACAGTTAAGAGGCTGGAAACAAGTTTAAACCATTTTTCTAAAGCAATATTTTCCATATCATCTATTGCACTATTGCCATTTATAATTTCATCACGCTTTCAAGTGACTTCCACGCTGAATTATCATCTTATGGAAAGACAACATCTCATCTCGCCTGCTGCTCCCTTTGAAAGAGGATAAGATCGGTATGTGGTTGCACCATCAACCATTTCATCTGATTAGGCCTACGTTTCCCCACATCAAATTAAGAGCGCGCGCACACACACACACACCTGCATGTGTTTAGTAAGGAAATATTGAGGTAAAAAAAAAAAAACAAGCTCCTTCCTGTGTTTAAGAGTCGGCTGCAGGACTGACTGAGAAATTAAAAATCAGATGTGCGCACTTTATTTGGTCATGAGAAATATTTCAAACAACAACTGACTTCTCCTGCTCCGCCACACAGACGCACGCACCAACACTTCGCCCACGTATTTCCTGTTCGTCCATTAACTTAAACCACATGAGGAAGTCAAATCCTCCCACGGCCATTTCCACCGGCGTGACACACACACACACACACACACACACACAGTAGTGGTGATGAATCATCTTCGCACCTCAGCTCTGCCCTTTATCAGTGAAACTTTTGTTAGTAGAAAGTAAAAGACTGGCACAAATGGCATCACACTCAGGTCTGCACCAGGCAGGAAATCAAAACAGAATTTCATAACAGAATATAATAATGTGCACATGGATGGAACAACGATAGTATCTCTGAACCTACACATGCAGTAGTGATAGTGAGGGGAAATATTTCGAGATGGCCCTTTATGTCGAAACCTGCATACGAAGGTCAAAAACAATAAGACGATCTTTTTTTCCCCATGTAAGAGAGAGAGTTCATGTTCATTTGTCAGAGCTGGTAGGAGAATATCTAACTGTGTGTCAATGCACGACACGCTTTTGAGTTACTTTATTTTTATATACTGTAATACACAGAAAAGGTCTTCTGTTTCAGCTTTGTCCAAACATTTATGTTAAGGAGTCGTCTTTTCTCTTCTCGTCTTGCCTATATATTAAAAAAAGAGGAATTATAAAGATCAGATACTAATGATAACAAGCAAACACACACACACACACACACACCCCATCCGCGGTTCAGATCACCCGACTGTTCCTAGTGAGACAGGAAGCAGTTGTAACAGAGGAAGAGCCACTTCCTCATCAGTCACCCAAAACAACAACCGCTATCTCCAATTATAGAAACAGTGAAGGAATAATAACACTGCCTCCTGTCTCACATTCACTAAATAAAAAAGAACAACTAGGGCGGTGTTTCCACTCAGAGAAGAGCCTGAAACACATCAGGCTGAAGACAGGGCGAGGCTACAGCGGGTGGGTGGGTTTCGGGGGGCGGGGGGCATTAGACTAAAGGCCACGACGGCTGGCACAAACCTAAAATTAACCAGCCAAGATGTTCAGAACAGAAATGTACCTGCAAATGACGAGTGACTAAGAAGCTAATTAGCTGCTCAGTAAACAAATTTACCAGACACCCACTGTCACATGACATGTCTGTCTGATACTGTACCGTTTAAATAAATGTTGTCCACCAGCCTGTCATTGTTGTTCACATCTGATACGATTTTAAACAAAATCTGCTTCGGGTGTGTCAGTAATGAAACCTGCCTCATTCAGTATTTGGGAGCTGCTAACCTTTGTGTCACATTGTGATCTTAAATTATGTTTCAGAGACTTTTCCACCCTGAAAACAATTAAAATCTGGGGAAACAATGAATTCCATGAAACTGAATTTAGGTGTCAGCTTTTCTTAAAAGTCTACCTGCTTCAAAAGCTCAATACTGGCTCAACCCTAAAGCAGCCTGTACGAGTGGCCACAGCTAAACTAATGCAGCAGTGAAATAGTTTGAATTTCTGGTTATTTATCAATATAATAATTCTAATATCTGTTATTTTTCATTCTCATTTTAGTCGATGATGATACTGATATGGAGGCGCGCTTTAAGCTTTTTACGCACAAAATAATTCATGTTTTTAATTAACACATTGTTATATGTATTTGTGCGGTACATGACAAAAAAGGCCACAGTGCCACAGTCAACCCAATGGGCCTCATTCACCAACATGTGGACAGAAATGTTCTTACTTTGCGCACAAAATAAGTGCACACGGAAAATTACCGTCGGATTCATGACACATCCGCACCGGCCAATTCTGTTCTTACCACCGTGGGCATGTTAGCGAATCAGAATCTAAAGTGCAGTCAGCATACTGCCACGCCCCCTTTTCTCCATATAAGGAAATATGTTTGCCGGGAGGTGCATCATGGAGAAAGCAGTGAAGTTGTTGTGAGAGAATCTTTTATAAACCCTGCATGCCCGTTAATAAGCCACCAATTAACCAGTTGGCTACATATGTGCAATTTCATGGCTCTAGAAATTGGTGGGAGTAGCCGATCATTATAGTCAATAAAAAACAAAACAAAAAACCCCAAAACTGTTACATTTCAATATGGACTTTCTTATATCCTCCACTGTAAGCTAGGACTGGGACACTTAATTATGACAATAATTGATGAGAATGAAAGGGCGTCAAGTTCATGGTTATTTAATATATATTGGCCAATGCATTAGTAAATTAAGGTTTTAAATATTGTTGTGTGTTAAAGATTTTTTAATGAATATGGTTTTAACATGCTATGCATTTAGTTAAAAGGTGTGTACGTGTGGGTCTGAGGCAGTTCTAAATTTGCGAACGAACAAATTCAAGTAAGTAAATATTGATGAATCCCAGATTTGTGTGTAAAACGTTCGTACAAACTGTTTGTGAATGAGGCCCATTAATACTAGGCTGATATATTAATTTCTATAGCTGAAGTTTGGATACGCTAATAGCACATTAGCCAATATATCATAGCATCTCATTTCCTCTGTCCTTACATATGAAAGATACTGTGGTGTTTAAGAGTTAAAGCCTGCAGCTTGCAATACGCCTTCCAAGTCCTCAGATCTTTCCGTCAGAGTGTCTGATTGGCTGATGCACAAAGTTCACAAAATGTTCTAAAAGTTTACATGAAAAATATGAAGTGCTTAGACAGATGTTAAGACCCCTCATATCTGTTTCTGGAGTTATGCTGCCTGGGTACAGGCTCGTGGCTTAAAAGATTAATTATCTATATATTATCTAAGTATATATCTATATTGGTTAACAACCTTTTAAATACGGAATGATCTTTGTAACTTATAACATGTTGGAGTAATGCACCGCTATGTTTGTTGGATCTACTTTTTGCAAAGAAATACCTGATCAGTATATTTTAAATATGAAATAAACTTTCTGCATTGTGCGGTTTAGTATTTGTGACCTATGCATCCTGCCAATGTCGTATTGAATTATTTATTATTTTATTAATCTTATTTAATTTACAAGTGTGCACCCAATAACCATTCTCTGGTTATTTCCTGTTCTTATAAGCTTGTTGTCATGCAGAGTAGGTGTCGGGCTGTTCTCTATTCTACGCTCAGTGCACATGACTGGCCATGGACAGCCTGTGATGGAAACTAGCATGTAGTGTGTGGGGATGGTACAGGGCCAGGTGACAGGAGGGACAATAACAACTCAAGGGAAGGTCATCAGACACCGTAAATAACCTGAAAAACAGGAAGGTACATTTAAGATTTACTTAAAGGGTCAAAACGTTCCTTTGTGTTGATGGTTCCTAAACATCTGATGGGTCATGTGTTTATTCATGTGCAACGCAGTGTAACAATATTCTTTTGTTTCCATCAAACTTTGCTTCACTCTAGAATGACATTTAACAAACTTTATGGATTTTCCATGGACATGCAATGATAGATTATCAGCTAAATTAGAACCAGTGACTTTGCATGTTCATGGTACGCGTTTCAGTCTCGCTGCAGGAATCCTACGCGTTTTCAGTTTCAAATTTCTATACTTTTTTAGACCTTTCAGGAGTCTTTGTTATATTTGATCAATTCTCTGTATGGAAATTTTGTTTGTGTCTCGCCTCCTACACAGAAATGTCACAAGACCTCTCGTACACTCCACAGCACGTTTAACTGATAGTTGTGTCAACTAGACAATATCACTTTCACAAAAAAAATGTATCTCATAATAAAACTTTAATGCATAGTTTCACAACAAATATGAATTCCTTACAAAATCTTTACAAAGTCTGAAAAGACTCAAATTATTGAGAAGATTCTTAAAGATAATGCTGCCTCCAATTCAAAACTATCACCCCTACAGAACTAAACAATTATCAAAGTTCAATTTCAAAACTTTTTAAAACCTAGAAAATCAACTTTTTGAGGTTGCACCTGCTGTTTATCTTGATTATCTATCAGTCTGTACTTACTGTAGTTTCACTTAATTGATTAATTGCTTAAAATGCAGTTACCAGAGCTCCAACATTCAACAACACCAAAGGTTTTGAATCTACAATCACAGAAAAACAGCTAATTTTCAAAATTCAAACCTGTTAACACTAAAACTTTGTACTTTTACTTTATGAAATGACGCTTTAAGTACCGTGAAGCAGGAAGTAGTCCACCGGTGTTCGCTTCAGACCGGCTTTGGCCTTCTCGCTCGTCCAGTCAACCTCCAGAGCCTCCTTCAGAGTGCAGAAACTGGCCGTCTTATTGGTTGGAGATTAAAAAAAAAAAATTATGTTAAATGGAGGTGAACTAGTGGTGCATAAATTCATTCTTTCCTCATCTTTAAGACAAATACAAAGCAATGTCTGGTGGTCAGTTGATCAGGGAAAGAGGATTTGTATGGATTTGATGTATATGCATACATACAAAAGCAAAGAGTTGATTTTAAATATGTTAAAACATTTCTGAAGCAGGCAGGTCGATTACAAACTAGTTCATGTTCGTAAGAAACAACAGAAAGCAATACAAAAGAAAGATTGCATTTCATTTTGGTACTTGTGAGGAAAGAAATAAGACAATCAGACCTCACAAATGATCAAAAGTGTTTTTCCATTTTGTGTAATTTTCTCAATATGTTCCACTCCTCCCATCTTGACATTTTTTAGTTGAGCAGCCTCGATTTAAAGGAAGTTGTTTCATCCACCACCCATACAGTACTTACATATATACACATACATACATATATACATACATACATATATACACATACATACATATATACATACATACATATATACACATACATGCACATATACACATATACACATACATGCACATATACATACATACATATATACACATACATACATATATACATACATACATATATACATACATACATATATACACATATACATGCACATATACACATATACATACATATATACACATACATGCACATATACACATATACATACATATATACACATACATGCACATACATACATACACACATATACGCACACATACATACATACATACATACATACATATATATACATACATACATACATACATATACACATATACATACACATACATGCACATATACATACACATACATACATACATATACATACATGCACATATACATACATACATACATACATACACACACACACATATACGCACACATACATACATACATACATACATATACACATATACATACATGCACATATACATACATACATACATACATACATACACACACACACATATACGCACACATACATACATACATATATACAGTTGCAATCAGAAATATTCAACCCCCTCACCTCGAAAGACATTATTGTGATGTGAAGCGAGGTTAATGAAATTATTTGACAAAAAGCCTCATTAAACAACAAAAAATATTTATTGATACATTTGAGTTATTTTGAGAACATAAATTGACTTAACTTTCAGTTCAAATGAAAAATTAACTCTTAACTCAAAAATGTGCATGTGCACTATTATTCAACCCCCAGCTTCAGTACTTTGTGGAGCATCCTTTTGCCTGTATAACTTCCAATAAGCGTTTTCTGTAAGTGCTGACAAGCTTCTTACACCTCTCTACTGGAATCTTCGCCCATTCTTCACGTGTAAAAGCCTCTAGCTCATTGATGTTTGAAGGCTTTCGTGCTGCAACTGCCTTCTTTAAATCCCACCAAAGACTTTCAGTTGGATTCAAATCTGGGGACTGAGAAGGCCACTCCAGGACACTCCAGGATCTATTTCTCAATCAAAGTTTGGTTGACTTGGGAGTGTGCTTGGGATCATTGTCTTGCTGGAAAGTCCAATGATCACCAAGGTTCAATTTCCCAACAGAAGGCACCACGTTTTTTCTTAAAATGGCCTGGTATTTCTGAGAATCCATGATGCCAGTTACACGGTCAAGATTCCCAGTTCCTGAAGCAGAAAAACATCCCCACATCATCAGTGATCCACCTCCATGCTTGACTGTGGGGATGGTGTTCTTCTGGTCATAAGCCTGGCCTTTCTCACGCCAGACATACCGCAGGTCCATGTGTCCAAAAAGTTTGTTTGGTTTCGTCAGTCCATAGAACTGTCTCCCAAAACTCTGCTGTCTTATCCAAATTTCTTCAGGCATATTCTAGTCTACCTCAAATGTTCTTCTTGGTCAAGAGTGGAGTGTGTCTTGGAGTCCGGCCATGAAGTCCTTGTTTATTCAGTGCGCGTCTGAAGCACTTGTCCCGGCCTTCATCAGGTCATCCTGTAGGCATTTTGCAGTAACACAGGGGTTTTTCTGAGTTGTCCTGATTAAGTTGCTAGGGGCTCTTGGTGAAATTTTGGGCTTTCTCCCACGGCCAGGCAGGTTTGCAACTGTTCCATACGTTTTAAACTTCGTTATAATGCTCCCAATGGTGTCTCTTGGAATGTCATATTTATTGGAAATCTTCTTGTACCCATTGCTCTTCAGGTGCAATGAAATAATTTCCTCTCTAAGTTTTTGTGAAAGCTCCTTTGTCTTACCCATGCTTGCAACTCACCTTGCACATCTTGATGGGTGGGGTTTTTCTATGCAACACAGATGAAGCCAATTAGGGATCATTATAAAGTTCCCAAAGGCTTGATTATGTTTTAACTCCACTTAAGGCCATAAAGACTTTCAGAGGTTTTAAAGCCAGCCATATTATAAAGGGGTTGAATAATTGTGACATGGCTATATTAACAAAATATCCTGTTACTCAGAAATATTACATCATACATTTTCTTTGTTGATTTTATGTATCAGTCAACTGATAAAGAAGTCATCCAAAGCAAAATCTAGCTCTCTGAAAAAAATGTCATTGGTAAATCCTTACAGTCTTTGGGAGGTTGAATATTTCTGATTGCAACTGTACACATACATATACATACACATACACACATATGTTCTTTATATCAGGCTGGCTGTAGAATAAAATAAAATAAATAGGCTCTTCGTCCACTTACCTTCTTCACCATGATGGTCTCGCTGGGGTCGACTTTGGCTTTCTTTGCCTCGGGACCGTCGTTAGAGTTTCCAGTCGGTTTCACCAGTTTAGGTTTCTCCCTAAAAAGAGAGAGTGAAGAGAGAGAAACATCGGGAAACACAACAGTCAGTATTACACATTTTATACAGTCTATGGAACAGTGTGTTCACATACTGTACATCATTCATTCAGCTGCAGTGGACCTGATGGCTGGAAAAACTGCAGGAAACAGAAGAAAAGACCAGCCTGCCACCAAACACACTTACAGTTCCACCTGTCAAATGCCATGAAACTGTTTTGTGACTATAATTAAATTCCAAAGTTAAATACCAACAATACTAACATGAAAGATTGAAATTAGTTTAGAATTACACAGACATTCAACTTTCACTGAGCTAAAATCCCATTTTAACACCACCTTCAGTAGTGTGTGTGGATTTAAACGTGTGTTTACTAAAAACTTAGATTTAGTTATTAACGTTTAATGTGATAATTTGTCTGCAATAGTAACACTGCAGTGTAGAGCTGAGTGGTTGAGTGATATATTGATATAAGATACTTTCTAGGATTTAGATATTGTATTAATGTGATAAATATTATCAGTTAAAGCCCCCTTCAGACTGGATTTATTTCTCTAGGGGAGGTGGGGTGATTTTGACATTACCTGTGCTCACTCTTCACCCCCAGGGAACCTGCTGTTTTCCTGTAATTTAAATCACATCCTTGTGTTTTAATATTTTAAAGTGGATCTGAGTTTTTTCCGCTGGAAGAGCTGCATGTCCTTCTACTTTAATTTTTTGATTTATTTCTTCTTTTTTTTTTTCCACTCAGTGTGATATTTGACTTTGTGTGAAAATGGAGGAAGTAAAAATGTTTTCGGTAATCTGATAGACGGAAACATGGTAACACCAACATGTAGGTCTATTTGAGAACCAATACGACAACAGAAAAAAAAGACAAAAAAAAAGTGTTGCTGTAATGTTAGCTACAGGTAGGTAATGATATTCTCTTTTGGCTCGTCCTGCAGAATATCCATGTCTGTAAGTTAAAGTTAAAGTTAAAACAGTTAAAATGCCATCCAGAACAATGAGTTAAATCACAGAAGAGCACAGAGAATATTTTATTCCCCACCTCCTCCTGTAACGTTAATCCCGTCCAATGGGGCTAAAGTTGTGGTACCCTGATATTTCCCCCCAATATCTCCCAGCTCTCCTGCAGGCACTTAACCCACAGCAGCTCCCACATGTGAAGAATGTAACCGTGTGACTGTCACATGGGCAAACTCAAGCTAAAACACACACTTTGAATTGCCGCCCACACTTACTCGACGTAGTTGTGCTCCTGTCCGAGGTTGCAAAACATGTAACCATAGTAACCATAGACGTCCCCACAGAAGACCTTGATGTTGCGCTGAGAACAGAGCTGGTCCACCCGCACCATCAGGTCTCTGGAGCAGCCTGTCAGACACACCTGAGGGAGAAAAAACACAATTCATTAATACATATTATAGGTTCAGTTTTATTTGACCAATTTTTCCCCCTCATTTCTATTTAATTAGTTGACTTTCTTTGTTACAAATAATTATAACACAGAGTCTTTGTGTCGGACAAATGGCTACTTCAAGGATGAGAACCTGGAGGTTATGGGATAAAGGTTTGTACCAGACTCAGAGAAAAATTCCCAATTTCAGTAGTAGATTTGGCTTTTTCTCTATCCTTCCAGAAATCCTGTGATCACAAGGAAGAATTTCAAACCACTTCCAGGGACACATCTAATTCTGACAGGCTATATTTGCAGCTTCTGTAAGCCAATATCATTAATGTCTTGTCAAAAGAGGATTTAATCCAAGATGAAAACTTAACAGTAACAGCAAATAGTGTTTAAGAGGCTCCACCCAAATGTACCAAAGTGCCACATTTGTTTTAAAAAACCAAACTGCCAAACTGACTGAGACACACCTTCTGCAGCAGCATTTGATGATAGTTCACCTCCCTGAGTAAACGACCAATCAAGGCTAAAGCCAACACAGAGACACAGTGTACCCTGGTAAAACCAGGGAGGGCTGCTGTAAACAACTGAGCAGTGGGTTGGGTCCACCTTATCCTGCTGACCCAGTCCAGCACACCCAAAACACCCTCAGCTCACTGATAAGACTGATGCTGCATCTCTGGCATCACATAGCAGCAGGCAGACCAGGGTCAAGGACCAGAGTTCTCAAATAGCATTATTTACATACCTATGACAGACTGTACTGTAGGAGTTCACCAGCTGGAACATATATAAAAGGCTGAAAAACCAACTCTATCTGACAAATAAAACAAAATGTCTCCATTTCATCTTTCATACAAAGTGCAACAACTTTAAAAAAAGGTGGAAAAGAAGAACTACTCTTACAGCCTGGTGGATGTGCAACATCAGCGATTAAACTCCACCTTTTTCCTTCCCAGAATGATTTGCAAACATCATTTGACCCCGTGCAAGCGTGTGATTAGAGTGTCAGAAAAACAAGGAAGTGATGGGAGGAAAACAGGAAAGCTGGAATAGAAAGAACGGCAATCTTAATGACAATCTTACAATGGGTATACAGAAACGCTGCCAAATTAGATCAATACTGGTTATTTCATGAGACATTTTCATATTTGTGTTTTTGGTTGTGCTCCTCTCACTAGTGAACCAGTGGTAAAAGGTGACATCTGATACTTCCATGCACCAATCACAATTTAACAATACAAAAATCTGAATCGGATGATTAGCTGAGCTTTTGACTGTTAAATGCTTTTTATGACAAAAAATTAGGCTATATTTTAAGTTTACATTTAAATGTTGCTTATTTAGTCACAAATATTACATTTTATGGAGGAATACTGAGGATAAAAGGTGCTTTGAATGTGTAAGAAACAAAGAATTTTGTGTTATTTATGTGGTATTTTTCGGTTCCTTCTTGCAAGAAACTGAAATGAATCACTGCAGAAAACTAAAACATTTTTACTGTAAACATGCAAAGAGAGCGACAGCAAGTCAGCTGCACTCTGCAAGTACCCAGATGGACAGCGTGTGCTTTTCTATTGTATTCATCTCTCAGTAATTAGGCCACTCGTATGAAAACTGTGACCACACTCCAACCGCTCCACTTTAATCACCTTCCATCTTCCCGCTGAGCCACACACAGATACATCAGTGGAAGCAGATAAAAGTGACGAGTGGTCTGCAGCAGACAGAGACAGAGAGAGAGATAGAGACAGAGAGAGAGACCCCCCTCTGTTTTCCATTTTTTATTTTATCTCAAGCTTTTTAAATTGTCCCGCCTTCTCTTCTCCGTCTCTCTCATCCTCCCTCTGTCCTACTAACATCCATCTCATCCCGTCCTCATTTCACTTTGTCCTGCTTCTATCTTCCTCCCGCACCACTCCCCCCTCCCTGACCCTCTCTTAGCACCCCCGGAGGGACGAAGACTGCCGACAATTCAGACACAACAGGAGAGAAAAAAATCTCTCTGTTTCTCTTCTGATGATGATGTTCAAATACATTCTTGCCTTCAGCAGTGACAAAACTGAGATGCAGCCTGTGTGTATAGCTGCCTGTGGAAATGAATGTTTAATGCTGAAGCAACTTTCATCGTGTTACCTAAAAAATGTATATAATCATCAATGCATTACTCAGTCTAAACCCATCTACTGGCTTAACAACAGAAACATAACCATAATGTCTGTTATAGTATATTGATTTCATCGTGTTTTACCATGGGTACACCCAGTGGGAATTCAGTTCCTACTACAGAAATCAAAACCTTCACTCTGGATTCACACACTATCAGATATATAAGAAATATGATTTTGCTTATTTGCAGTTTCACCTGGGTCAGGTGATACAATCAGAAAAGCAACCAGAATTCTCAACAGGGTGACTCCAGCACACTGGATTTGAAATACAATAATGACTTTTAACTTTAACAGTGTTTAAGGATGTTGACGTCCACATCGGGTCAACAGTGTAGGAATCGTAGCCTTTCTTTTTCTTTTAGGGGGCGGGGGTTACAGGGTTTATCTGCATACAGTATAATCACTAATGATAGGGTAAGATTTGGATCAGATTCAAACTGAGACATCCCACCAATATAATTTCATTTCTCATGTGCGGACCAGGTTTATCAGAACTAAATGACTCGTATTGTCAGACCTAATGTCAATGATCTACATTGTTAACATTACACAAGGTGACGCTACATCCCTCCCTGTCAGTAAATGTACTACTTTGAATTTCACCTCTGTATGAAAAGTGTTACGTAAATAAAGTTGCCTTGCCTTGAATGCAGTTCATGCAACACTGACTGGCTGGTTCTCACTGTTCAGGCAGTGAAATTTGGGCACAACGATAAAAAGAACAGCTCTCACCAACGACTCGGAAGAGCTGTTAAACAGAATCGGATTGCTCACGACCGTAACATCACCATCTTCTTCTTTTTGAACAACAACAAAAATTTACAGGCGAAAGCACTTTAACTTTGTCATTTGATCTCAATTTCATTTCAGTTTCAGATCTAATGTCCTCAAATACAGAGCAGCAAATACAGTGTCAATGTTCAGATGCTTCTCTTTGTAGTTCCTATGTAGTATTGGTAAGTGCTAATACTTACTAATGTTTATTAAGCTGCTGTAAGGTGCCCATGCTTGTTTATCATTTGTCTTCCAGGTCTGACTTTTCAGCACAGTGACACACAAATTCAAAGATTTGTAATAGCCAACCAAAAAGCTCTGCATTTTGAATTTCCTTAGCTAATTATATCACAAACCAGTTGTGAGAAAGACATTCAAATCAAAACAAAATTTAACCATTACTAACGCCTGAAGAATAAAGCTAAGCTGACACCATTACTGCAGCGCCACTTTATAGAAATCAACTTAATGCAGGTGTTATGGTCCTGAGGCCTGTCAGAGCAAAACAAGGAGAGCTTCTGATGTACGTTATGGACTACAAGCGCTATCTAGTGGTCAGACTGAGTGACACAAGACTGGGTGCTCCCATTAGTTTGAAGTATCCACAAACAGTCACAGTTACACTGTAGCTGGACGGATCACACATCATGTGATCTACATTTGGACAGTTATCCACAAGAATTAGAAAAACACATTAACATACAACAGAATGAAGCCAGGAATGCATAGAGGTGAATCACTGGCAAACATTTCTCACATACTTTAAGTGTTCAGAGTGGATCTTTCCTTTAACATGTTTCAATATCTGAAAATGTCATATTTGCTTTACTTTTAAGTCAAATCTTTCCGCTTAGCTCTGAAATGTCCCATTTATTTGTTGGCACTTTAGCATATTTGAATTCAGCTGTCTTTCTGTTACCCAGTTTCTGTTTGACGGCCCTGAATATACCTTAGTTTCCACTCACCGCATCGAATTGCAGAAAGAAGTCATCTGGCTTGTCTTCAACTCGGTCTGAGTCGGCGTGGACCTTCACCATTGGGTTCAGGTTCTGCGCTCGCTCCAGAGAGGCCTGGGCTCGATTCTGACCCTGAGCCGTCACCGGAACCAGGAACTGAGCTCGACATGACTCCACCGACACCTGGTGGAAAAGAGTTTCTTTACATGCCCTTATAAGCTACGCAACATGCAGATTAAGGCTGTGTCGGGATGTGATTTAGCTGAAGATAATTTACACTGTGTATCCAGTGGACATTTATCTCCACTGGAAATTCTGTGTTTCCATTCTTTAAAAAACAGAGGACAAACACATGCATGCTATAGATTAAAAATTCACTCGAAAAGGTGATATGAAGCCAGAATTATGCTGTTATTGCAATGTTACCACAATAAAATTAATGCAAAATAGCTGGTTTGTTTCCTCTGATAGTGAAAATCAATGAAGACTATTACTTTGCCACAGGCACCATCTAGTGGACAAACAGTGTACTGCAAAGACTGAAATTGCCACACAAGGCCATCTACTGTATATCACACATATGTTCAGATGATCCCTAAAAACAAAGATTTCTAGATTTAAACTGAAGCCCAAGTCCACTCTGTGGGTGACAGTGTGCTCTGATGAGGACAGGAAAAAGGTGGGTGTCCTATGCTGTACACATAGCAAAGCCCTCTGAGGCAAATTTGTGATATTGAGCTGTATAAATAAAACTGACTTCACTAGCGTATAAGCATGAGTACCTGTTCATGATCCAGCAAAGTGAGTCCTTTAACTCCAGCCAGGATTAAGTTCTTGGCCACTTCTGCCCCCAGACCACCTAAACCTACCAGGAGCACACGGGACCCTCGCAACCTGGAAACAAAAACACATGCAGACAAAATGCACACTGCATCACATGCTGATAAAAGTCAGTTTGATTACTGCTCACTGTAGGAATGGGACTGCAGGTCTCATTAAAAAAAATAAACTTTGCACTAGAGATGCTTATATAAACGTGGAGAGACAAGTTCAGCAACGACATACAGGTTAACCAATATTAATTAGTGTTACAAGCAATAATGAGATTAAACAATCTTTGACTGAAAGTCCTATTTGAGGGTTTGTGTATTTAATTTGCATGCAGGATTACAAGTGCTGTTTTTACCATATAACCTCCTTTGGCCATTCACTTTATTAATATGTAACGTGTATGTTAAAACAATGCATGTGCTTGTTAACTCGCTTCCAACCTTCCCTTTCGTTATGGGAAAACTCAATTTCTTCGGTGCGACCATTGGCCTCTTGCTCACTTAACTCCAGTTTGAGAGAAAAAAATCCAGGCTGTTATTATCCCTGCAAGAATACAACCATATATGTGGACAATATAGAGATCCCGACCTATACAAGTATCGGTATTCTCGAGGAATACTCCCCACACTGCGTACTCCAATAATTATTAAATTCAAACTGTTCGTAAATCCCCCCAAAATTGTTAAACCAAAGACTTTGGTCAGAACCGGTGCAACAAGAGCGCGACAACTCAAGCCTTCCGCTGCACCGATTAGCCTGGCGAGCTAACTGAGCTAACTGACCTCTTCTGGGCATCTAGCCCCCACAATCGGATCTGGCGGTCGTACTGTGCCGCCTCCTCCTCGCTGATGACCGGGTCCTCCTTTTCGATCATATCGATCATTTCAGTTCACTCTAAAGACGGGAAATACGGTGTAAAGTAACCTTTTTGTTATGCAGCTACAAATGTAGATGTTTCAAATGCCGCGACAGTCCCGCTGAATGGGCGCTGAATGATGACGTTGCCAGAACGAAACAATAGATGTGTTTTCTCGCATTTTTATATAATCGCTATTCATTTTTGGATACTTTCGTTCTGATTTCTCGATTTAGTACTTTCCCCCGGTTTTTATATCAGATATTTCTTTGTCGTGTTAGTTTGGAAGTTTAGCTATGTATTTGTTTGTAATGCTCATTTCAATCTTAAAAATAGCTTGGTACCCAAATAATTTGTCGCTGTTGTTGGCTTGTAGTTTATACATCGGCCATTAAGCTCTGCAATGTAACTTTAAAAGCCAGGCGTAAACCTTTAGCTTTTGTTATACATCTTTCACCGTTATCACATAGCTCAGGGCCATCAAGCGTCAAGGCTGAGCCATGGGTAAATTTTTCCCTGGGTGTAGCCTTTTACGAAAAAGTTTGCAGCCATTTTCAAAAAGGACTCTGCTTCTTATGTATCTTCAAATGCTTAATCTGTTTTAAAATTCTTCTTAAAATAGTTAGCTCTAGGGTTCCCAGCTTTTACTGGGATGTCCTATCTTGGCAACAGCATTATATTTGGCCAGAGTTTAAGACTGCCTTGGCCTCCAGGATACATGTGTGTGTCTCCATAACACATCTTATCACCCTGTAAATCTTTTGATTAAGACACATTTATGCGTTTGTATTATTGGGATTATTTAACCTTTTCTCAAAGTTCTCATTCCCTGGTATGCCACAAAAACATTAGCCTACAGTTACTACAACATTTTATAAGACATGTACCTAGTGTGGGCGCTTGTGCCCAATTTTATATTCCTATTGTGAGACTGAGGGCAACAGTCAGACCCCCTAAAACACAGTGAACCTGGGGCCCTAAAAAGCCCCAAACAATTAGTTTGTGGTAATTGGGCAACTGCAAAATGAATAACAGTAGAATTTAATGAATAATGCACCTCTAAAACAAAACGTGAAATAATAAAAACGTCACAAGAGGCAAGTCCAGCATTATTAGACCATGTGTTGTAGAGGGGGCTTTTGTCAAAATCTAGTATTAAGATCTTTTATTTATTTTTTATTTTTTTACACCTATGTGAAGTATATTCCAAAATAATGCAATTCTGCATATATTGTATTACAGCCGGTTAACTTGGCCTGGATGTCTAGCCTGACAAAAAGTTTGCTCAGTCTTCTTGAATTTGCTATTTTTGCATACAGAAGACCACACACTCAACAACATTTTATTTGGCAAACAATTGGCATCTCATAGAGGGTGGATAAAATGCGGATAAATGCTCGAAAGGCGGATTAGACGGGTGTATTTTACATTAAAAACATGCATAATTACGCCGTAATTATTTAAATATGTAATCAGTATTTGGTCTGCGTGTGCACCTGCGAGTCAAACTCAGGGGCTCCGTTTCCCTGTTTCATTCCCCATTCGGTTATTTCCGTGAGATGCGTACAAGAACGTTATTCGTCATGATGTCATTCTCGGAGAAACCCGCCCCCTTTTTCCTAGGAGAAGGCAATCCGCCATTTTAAGTTTATCAGTCGTCATTTCACATCGCTACAGTAGGACGGAGAACGTCAGGACTCAATTTCATCATATTTCTCTTACAACTGTAGTGGAGAATTGCCTACTATGAACAGAAACGCTTCCTAAAACCAAAAACAAGTAGATCCTAGTGAAGTGACGCATAAGCCAGTAGATTCCAGTGTCGAGTTGTAATTTTTTGCACCTCAATGTAGCTAGAGGAAATGGCTGTGGAAAGCATGACTGTCCATCCAAACTCCCCAACTACCAACCACGAACACAACAGTCTCCTGACTGACGAAAGGTCGAGTAATTCTACAGTCATATTTAAATGAAATAATTTATTTGTCCTGTGCTTTTACACAAAAAGCCCGGGGTTTCTTTTTCTTTTTCTGTCAGAGGGATTAAACTCGCCTTTTCTGGAAAACGAGTACAGAGGTAAAGAACGCCATGTTGACACGACAACGCCAACTGGGAGGCCAAATAGCACCTGGGATAACGTTATTCCCTTTATTTTATTACGTTACCACAATCAACGATCAATCGACTCGAGCCAACTTGTCTGAAGAAAAAAGACGAGGTCGAAGCAGCTGATCAATCATACTTTCACCGCCATTCTAGCCAATTCAACGATTATAAAGCATCGGTTAATTATTTGCCCATTGTTAAGAACAGTTAACTAATTTACGACAATTCAATTAATTGTGTGGGTGTGGTGATAATTAATGTAATTCCGATGGCGCAAAAACTCTAAATTGTCTTTTGCTAACGGTAGGCCTATTTTCAGGCTAACTTAGCAACATTAGCTTGTTGGCTAATGTTACCAACGACTGTTGGCAAGAGAGAGATAGGCTAAGCTAATGGCTAATGGTTTTCGTTCATGGTAATTTGCTATTCATTGACATTTGCAATCGCTGCATCGTTTAATTAAATATAGCGTGAACTAACATTGCCAGAACAGCTTGATGAATGTTATTCGATCAGTATGGGCCAATAAATTATTTTATAATCCGTTCAAATCTATCCGTTCAGTTGGCGTAAACGTGTTGCCAACACGAAGCAACTTGTTCAATTAGCTCTTGTTAACTTACGCACTTTGAAATTGTACTCGGGTCGTCGTCTTTCTACCTAAATAACACTCGTAAGAAAGCGTTTTTCAGCCTCCAAACACCCTTAGATAATTGGGATTTATTCCCCTCAAGTCTTAAATGTTAACTATCTTCAAAATATTGATTTTTGAAAGGTATCGACTAATCAGTTTTGTAACGTTAGCCTGTTACAGTAACTAACGTTAGCTTTTTAAGGCGTTTGTGTTGCTTGTTGGTCATGTATATTTGTCTAACATATCACTTTTATTCACAGTCGTGCCCACACTGAGTCGTCCCAAACATCCACAAAAGTCCCCAAAAATGTGTAAAACGTCTGCAAAGCATCCCAGAAGTGTTTCAAGTCAAACACAAAGTTCCCTTTTTCCACAGTCCCCAGTTGGCAAATTTGCTGTATGTTAACGTTAACCAGTTGGCCCCCCTTCCAAGTCCCACAGACCCCACTAGTGTCCCTAAAAGGTTAGGGAAAATCCTTTTTCAATGGTTTTGAGTGCAAAATGTGAAGAAAACCTGTCACAGTAAGTATTCCCCATTTTAATCATGGCCCTTTGCTTATAGAATTAAGTTGTGGAGTCATCCACTTTGCTAATAATGTACCATAATGCATGGTAGTTCCTTTGATTCAATCATCCTTAATAGAGAAGAATAATCTTGTGCTCTGTTGAACTTTCAGAACTTCTCACAGTTGTCTGCTGGTAGGGTGTGTAGATGGATTTTACAATCAGTTATTGATGGATATAAATGGAAACTTTTTTGGCATAGTTTACATGGATGACAGATAACTACACACACACCTGGATTTTACTGCACCTAGTTATCAGGACTACATTGATACATGCGTAGGGTCTAATCAATAACTTAAGTAAATAACAGTTTTTACTCTTCACAGGTCTGTTAAGCTTACGTTTGCGTTGGTAGACTTAAACTATATTAGCCTTCGTTTACACAGACATGACCTGTTAATTTCTTGGCTGAGCATAGAGAAGTCTGGATGGGGTTTGTTTGCATTGTAAGTTTTTCTCCAAACTGGCATATTGTTGGCAGCAGGCGATGTGTGTTTAGTATCTCCACAGGCCAGAGAGGCCGTCAGCTCCTTCCCATAGTGAATCCCAGCCGCTCCCTATTCACAACAACCTGCTTCCATAATACAGCCAAATCCCTGTGCTATGATAGAGAGTCCTCCATAGTTTCAGGAGAGTTTTCCTTGTAACAGGTCTGTGTGCCTGACTGACAGATTCTGAGTAACAGCCAGCTTCATAGCACATGCCAGTAGTGAGGTAGAAGAGTGACTTGGCTGTTGAGATGATACTCCTGAGGTGTGGTGTTTGGATTCAAAGCTGGTAGCTGGTGCAGGACAAAGAACCCATTAAGAGTTCAGCAAAGTTTCTGAGGCCGGGAGGTAAAAAGTTGACAGTTTCATTGCTAAGAAGTTTTGTATTGGGTCAATATTGGCTGAAAACACTGCATAATCTGTATATATTCCTATTTTTGGAACTACTTTGCATAGAATGACAGAGGAAAGATGGTAAAAATACCTGAGAGACTATTCAGAGAGAATAGCAAATGTTGGAATCAAATAAGCCCAGATACGAAGACAGGTTTTGTTGTTTGTTCTGGATTGTGCTCTATGACTAACAGCAGATAACAGGATTTTGTCCATGGAGCAACTCCTGGTTTTATACCAGGGGCCTGTTCTATTAAAGAAAATCAGGTTTACTAAATAATCTGGATAACTTAGCTGCATAAAACCCATAACTCTCAAATGAGATCTTCTCTGGGCCTTAGTCAGCAAAGTTATCCAGATAACTTAGTAAACTTAATCCTTGGAGCAGGACCCTGATAGTTTCAGTCTCTGTAGTGGCTTCAGACTCATAAAATATATATATTAAGTTAACAACCTCTGATTGGACCTCCCTACAATGTTCAAATATGATGACTTAAAATATAAAGTTGTGTACTTAGAATTTGTTCCAAGGATGAAATGAGTAGCGTTCACTGGTAGCTTTGGTAGCTTGAAACAAGTTGCTGAATCAGTCGTGGCTGCCTTGCTCTGCAGATGAACATTTTGTCCGTGACAGCGAGACAAAGCACAGATTATTTAGGCTCATTATTCTGCTCCTCTCCCCAGAGGAAGCTGGCATGCTGAGGATGTGGTGGGGTGCAGTGTACACATACAGTGCAGCTGACATTTTGCCTCAGAGCAGGTTGACTATACCCACCACCTGCTTTGTCTTAGTTCACTGTATGCTCTTGAGTAGTCAAATATTGTAAGGCAGTAGTCATGTCAGTGAATAAGTGGAATCTTCACATCAGCCTGGCCTCTGGCCTCACTCCCAGACGGCTGTAGACTGCACTTGTCAGCCTACTTTGGGTGTGGCCCTTTGTGGGAGAGCCAGGACCTAATAATTCAAATAGGGAGCGTCAGATATTTTGTCTCTTTGTTGTTACTAAAATTTGACCCCCGGCCTAGCCTGTGACATAAATCATATCACATCCTTGCCAGTGAAAATGGCAGACAAAACAACGACTATGTCAAGAATATGTATGGTCAATAGTTGGTTGGGATCAAGTGCTTGGTTAAAACTGGCACCTCTTCT
The DNA here is from genome assembly GCA_008360985.2 of Macquaria ambigua. Taxonomy (NCBI): domain Eukaryota; kingdom Metazoa; phylum Chordata; class Actinopteri; order Centrarchiformes; family Percichthyidae; genus Macquaria; species Macquaria ambigua. The sequence continues at coordinate 240,217 of VMKM01000427.1, read as the reverse complement.
CAGAAAATGGTGGCTGGTAGGGAAGGAAAACACAGTGCATGCTAATATTAATGCTAATAATTTCATGAGTTTTAATGTCAAAACAGTCAGAAGATTTTTCCAAACTGGATATGTTACCTTTCTCTAGTCTAAATTCAACATTTTTCATTGCTGTTAAGCTTTTTAAAACCACATCCTCCTTCACTTGTCCTCACTGTGTATTGCCTGCTCTCTAACACCCACCCACCCACCAAACTCCCCACAGCCACCAGTCGCTGCAGGAGGAGGCCTGCATGCGATCCATGTCAATTAGGATCTCATGGTTTTGCGCACATTGCCTCATGTGACGGTCCTGCCCTGGCACATAAGTAATTCCTTGTCTGTCCCTCAAATGCTAGAGTAGAATCAGGATCCTCCCAGCCTTTGGGCATTTTGGGGGTTAGACATTTTGTGTTTGTATGGGCACGCTCCAAAAACCCAACTAGTACTCGTTTCTGCCATTTAAAATTCCATGTCTTTCATATGGTGTGGTTAAATCCTATCAGAAAGGTGTTCTATTGTTTTTGACTGTGCTTGCAATCTGTACAAAGAAGGTTTTTTAAGGTTTGCCTTGAATAGTTTCCTATGTTAATGTTTTTGTATTAGCAAGATAATATAGAGAAAGTGCTTTTCAGTGGTGCTTGACATTGGAGTGTAACCCTTCCTTGGCTCATGTCTTGAGAGGTCAGTTTTAGGTGATTCCTTGGTTCACTGTTGGTATTTGTTATGTTCTCTTTTTGAAGGGGATTCATATGTGAAGTAGTGGCATCTGTGCAAAATGTTTCACCTGTAGTTTAAACAGGCAAACATCTGTGAGAAATAGAGGCGACATGTAAATACACCTGGCAGAGTCACAGGCACACAAAAACACAATCTTGCGTTTTATGCCCCCTGACATGAATCGCCCATCGTAGTTACAGTTTATGAAATAAAACCAGAATTTGTTCTTCCAACAGTGTGTCAGGTGTTCTCTTAAAATACAAAATACATATCCTTGTAGTGCTGTTCAGTAGCAGAAATCTCCATGACACAAAGCAAGGTGCAACATTCAAAGAATTGCAAGTCGGCCCAAGGCGAGACTGCCCCCAACCTAGTTTGATTTTTTTTTCTTTACTACAACAATAAAAAAATGGTAGGCAACAATAAAATAAAAGCTATTTTTTAAACATGAAGTGTTCCAATATTTACAACCTGACTCGTGTTTCAGCCCAAATTATGCCTCAGTCTCAGTCAGCCGTTAAACACGAAGATGTTTCTTGATTTTTCTTAAGTAAACCTTTGTTTGACTCGCACAAAAGCAAATAATTTGACTTGATAACAGTGGCACTCGGTAATTTATGAATCCTTAAACTAAAGACGTCCAAACCTCTGTACTTGTTTTTCATGTGATTCATCTGTGACCGCTAAAAACAAACCAATGTTTTTTTTGGGGGGGGGGTTTAAATTTATGTCCTATAACTTTAGAGGGGGCTGGCAGACTGAGCCACAGCCTATGAGAAGATGAGATGTGTAACGTCTGTCCATGTGCATTCTTTACATGTTACAGGCCAGAGGATGGAGAGCTGGAGGAGGGCGAGCTGGAAGATGATGGGGGAGATGTGGTGGAGGAGGAGATCAGTGGAGGTACGTCCGCAGTAGGGGGAGGCGGAGATGGGGGTGAGGAAGCCGGTGGAGGAGGTGAAGCAGGAGGGGAAGGGGCTGGGGAGAGGCCTCAGCGAAGTAAGGAGCGCCATGCCAGCAGCAATTCGGACGATGAGAGATCCCACCGCCGCAAGAGGAAGAGGAAGAAAGAGAAGGAACGAGAAAGGGAGAAGAGGAGGTCCAAGAAGAAACGCAAATCCAAACACAAAGTAAGAATGTTGAAAGTGAAATAGACCCACCTAGTTATTTGCACCGGTCTGTCTTAATCTAAAAAAAATGAACCTGTGTCTGTTTGTCTCTACCACTTCTTCTCTGAATATCTCTGTTTCGCTCTCTCTCAGCGTCATGCATCCTCTGATGACGACCACTCGGACTTCAGTGATGACTCTGACTACAGTCCCAGTGAGAAGAGGAAGTACAGAGAGTACAGTCCACAGTACCCCCCTCCCGTAAGTTAAAACTCTTAATTAGATGTTTTTTTTAAATAAAACATTTCATTATTCCTGATAATGTCAATATTAAATAATTATTTTATTGTGGAAAGGAAAATAACCTAATATGTTTCCCTGTCTCTAGTCTCATGGGGGCTACGGCGGCTCAAAGAAGGGCAGCTACATGAAGATGGACAAGCAGAGCTATGTAGGCTACGATGAGTATGACGATGACAACTTCGAGGGAGAGGAAGACGAGGACATGGGGGAAGAAGACTATGACGACTTCACCAAGGAGCTCAACCAGTACCGCAAGGCCAAGGAGGGAGGAGGCAGCCGCGGCGGACGAGGTGGGTCCATGGCAGTCGGGTTAAAGACTTGTTGCATCCTGTATTATGCTGCACACTAAATATTTACCCAGTTGAGATTTAATCCAGTTCTCAAAGAGACTAAACACAGCACATAAATTGCCTAAACTGGGATACACCAGATGGCAGAATCACATTTAAAGCCAGATGTTGTGAAAGGTCCTCTGTCTTTGCCTAAACTACATTTATAAACGTGTAGTTATTTATTTAGGCATAATATTATACTTTGAAAGTGTATAATATTTTAATATTTCACTAAATGTTTTCACTGACCTAAGGAAAGTAAACAGGCTATTCAAATAATGTGTCACTGTGTGACAAGAGCTGGGTAGCAGATTAATCGCCTTGTGCTTGCTGTTGTACTTGCTACTCAGTTTCATTTGCACAGTTGGGGACAGACAAAGGAGCTTATTTGCCAAAAGTTTCTTATCAATTCAAATTCCACAGATACGTTACCGACAGTAACTTATCTGCCTCTGTAGCTTACTCTCGTTTCATTTCTCTCTGTGTCCCTGCAGGGGGTAGAGGTCGTATGAAGAACCAGAGAGGCCGTGGAGGAATGAGGGGAGGGAGGAGGGGAAGAGGAGGAGGCAGAGGAAGAGGAGGTCGAGGTGGTGGAGGAGGAGGAGGAGGAGGAGGAGGAGGAGGAGGAGGAGGAGGAGGAAAGATGGGAGGAGACAACGACGATGGAGATGGCTATGGAGACGAGATGGAGGTGAGGTTTAGCATTCAGGATGAAACCTATTGTCTGTTTGCTTTGGTCAAAGTCCAGGAACAAGTTGTTATTCTCTTGCTGTATTTTGTGTATTTGCACAGTTGTTTAAATACATTTCACATGGAAACATTCCAGCGAACAAAAAAATGTTATGTGAGAAAGTAGTTTATTCTGGGTTTGACAAACATGGACCATCTGTAGTGATTGTCCCATTTTTCTGTTTAGCACTGAGAAATCAAACGTGTTTTTAGGAAGAGTGATTATTTCACAGTTAATGGAATAATAATTTGAATAACTAATAATAAACAAATTTTAAGTCCTTGTCATCAACCAGTACTATTGCAAATTATTACTTTAAACAAATGAAGGGGTTAAACAGCCTTTACCAACTCTCTAACCACCAGCTACATTCTGTGGCCACAATGTCTCAGAACCTTTGGTCTTGCTTAACAGATATTTAACTATTTTAGAGCTGCAACGATTAGTCGATTAGTTGATTAGTCGATTGAAAGAAAGTGAATTGCCAGTTAATCTTTACAGTTATTTTTCAAGCAAAAAATGTCAAACATTTGCTGGTTCCAGCTTCTTAAATGTGAAGATTTCTGACAGTAAATGAAGAGTCTTTGGGTTTTGGACTGTTGGTCGGACAAAAGAAGCAATTTGAAGACGTCACTTTGGGCTCTGGGAAATTGTGTTGAGCCTTTTTCACAATAATTTTGACATTTTATAGACTAAACGATTAATCGTGAAGATAATTTGCAGATTAATCGATAATGAAAATAATTGTTAGTTGCAGTCCTAAACTATTTACACATAATATGTGATTCAGGAAAGTAAGCTACATTACTTTTCTTTCCAAGCTGATGCTGAAGTTATGTTTTGGGAAGCCTCAAGTAAGTGACACTCATTAAGTGACTCATGTTCAATCAGTCCTTACAGTATGGAGATGATGACTACGACAACATGGGGGATGATGACTACGACGACTACTCAAAAGAGCTCAATCAGTACAAGAAGTCCAGAGGCAGAGGTGAGTTTAGACCTCAGGTAGTTGTCCAGGTTTGTGTGTGTGTGTTTTTCATCTTTATCTTTCTTGAAGAAACGAATACACAGTTTGTCCAGTTCACTCTTCTTTAGAGCAAACATATGCTGTGATAGTGACACACAGAGTAAATTGTGGACCACTCTGACTCAGAGTCTTACTTTCACACCTGTGCCTGACAGTGTTGACTACCTACGTTGCCCAAAAATTCACTCGCTCTCATTCTGTCTTCAATTTCTGCACCAGGAGGTAAAGGTGGCCGCGGGCGAGGGAGGGGTAAAGGAGGGCGGGGTATGATCAGAGGAGGGAGGGGTCGAAACCGCGGGAGAGGAAGAGGTGACATGGGGATGGATGATGACAACAATGGAGACATGGACAACGGGGTAAGGCTTTTGTAATTCTGTGTCCGAATACTCTAATTGAAACAAATCTCTCTAAAATAGGAAAATGAAAAGAAAAGCAAAGGCTGCTTCCTTTATGTTTATCAGACTTGATGAATAAAATGATAAGAATCTTCTGTGTCTTTCTTATTGCTTGACACTCTGCTCTCTCCTTCTGTGTATCTGTTGGTTTGTGTTTACATGTTTTAGGATGGAGGTGGAGGAGGCGATGGACCAGGACCCGGGAGGAGGAATCAGAATGAGAAGCACCAGGATAAGAAAGGAAAGGCCATCTGCAAGTACTACATCGAGGGGAGATGCACCTGGGTAAGCTAGCACACATGTTTAAATATATGTTGACCAAGTCACGCTCTGGACTGTATAACATGGGACGTTTTGTGATTCTGACACTTTTTTTAATGCTACAAGATGGCTGGCTGCTTTGCAATATGTTTCTGCATTCAAATAATGTTTTTCATGCTCTTTATACATTTCAGTTGCTTTTCTAAAGCCCTCATGTTCAATGAGGAATTTGTTTTGTCGCAAAAGTCAAAAGTGGGGTCACTTTTCATTATTTAAAATGTTTTTGATGCCTCAAATGCGATACAGATTTCCCAAAAAGGCTGGTTTTTGAAGTTGATTAAACCCAGTTTTAGTCAGTATATTAATACAGCTACCAGGAACCACCATGTTTTAATATATGGTTAAACTCAAATGATTCTCAAAATGTAGAAATTTAACAGCAGTGAACTGTAGCAAAGATTATGAATTTAAGCTGACAAGAACCCTGGAGGCACCGTTCTACATTTAATATTAGGCAACAAAACACAGTAACGAAACACAAAGGAAGATAGCTGATGTTTTGTTTTTTATTTTATCCTCTGTGGTCTATAAGTTATCTCTAGGCAGCTCTCTCAAACATGTCAGTCAGGAGCCCTCAGACACACAGATGTCATTATGGCTTTTTTCCATCACCAGGGGGACCACTGCAACTTCAGCCATGACATCGAGCTGCCCAAGAAGAAGGAGCTGTGCAAGTTCTACATTACTGGATTCTGTGCCCGAGCCGACCACTGCCCTTACATGCATGATATCCTTTACTAACGATCACACAGAGACTCTTTATTAGTACAAGGGAATTCTGGGTATATTGATGAGTACCTGTTCGTCTGTCTCTGAACATAGATAATTAAACAACGAAGCCAGTATGCTAATTCCACCTAACTGAAAATATGATATGAGGTTTGCATTAATCTCAGAATTCAGACGAGGACATCCGAAAAACAGGGTCAGTTTCAGTTTTCTGTCCATTCTTTTTGTGAGTGTTTCTCCTTGACTACTATTCTACGTGAATTCCCCTGTAAGTTGTTCCACACCACAGGGAACTGTGTCAACGGCGATGAATGCATGTTCTCCCATGAAGCCCTCAACGATGACACCCAGGAGCTGCTCAACAAGGTAGGATGCTCTAACACTGTACCCCGTTCTCTCAGCATTTTTCTGTGAACTCTGTAGATCTTTAAAAGGTCTGAACAATATTTTCTACGTACGTTCAGGTTCTTTAAAGATCTAAAGTGATCTACTGAAATGCAGCTTTTTAAAATATACAATTTGTGGGGTGAAATCGTTTAAGTTCACCAACAGAAACTGTGTTTGATTTTTTTTAGAAATGCCTGAGAAAATATTTCAGATGAACTCATCAGTGGATATCTTTGTGACCTTGTTTTCTAGATGCTGGCAGAGGACGCAGAGGCCGGAGCTGAGGATGAGAAGGAGGTGGAGGAGCTGAAGAAGCAGGGGATCAACCCTCTCCCCAAACCCCCTCCTGGAGTTGGCCTCCTCCCCACCCCTCCTCGGCCTGTTCCTGTAGACCCCAACACAGGGGCCGGGGATTTCAGCGGGCCTGCGTCAGGTGAATTTGGGGGTCTTCCTGGACCTAACCAGGGACCCATTCCCAGCAAAGGTCCCCCAGGACCAATGCCTGTTCCTGGGCCTAACCCCTGTGCTGGTCCCCCTGTCCATGGCCCTGAAGGAATTCCCTTCCAAGGCGGGCCCCCAAATCCCAGTGGCCCTCCTCCCCACATGGGCCCCCCACCTCCTGGTGGTGGAGGGGGAGGTTGCGCGGGAAAGAAGATCCCTTCATTGTTTGAGATTAAAGTTCAGCCAACAGGACAGCTGGCTCAGAAACTGGCTGTCAGGTAAGAGATCAGAAAATAAAAGAGAATCTTGAGAAAATGTAGCTGGTGATCTTATCTAGAGTGACAAAGAGTTCTCATTGTAGATCATTAAATGAAAACTCCACAGAGACTCTATCTTTGGAATATTGAATTCTTCCACCTGCAGACTTGAAGGGTGCCTCTGAACATGTTTTAGCTTGCTTCTTTGTTAAAAGATGGCAGCAGTTAAAAGGTGGCTCTAAAGCTTACAGGCGATGAGTTTTTATTACTCAAAAGATACATTTTCAGTAGAGTATTCCTTTTAATGTAACCAGCAACTAAATTACAAAATAATAGTTAAAATCCATAGCGCTACTAACATTATTCTTTAAAGTATAATCATAGAACACAAGGCACTCTGAATTTATGATTTTTGTAATGTAATCTAATGCGATAGTGCAACCTCTTAAGACACCCACGTCAAACATTTTGATTTTATAGACCCCAACTAGATAGATATGGTCGAGGTCACAAACCCCATTAAATGTGTCCCAGAGACACACAACGTGACATTTAGACCCACAATTACAGTAATCGCTTTCATATGATTTCCAGCTGTGAATAACAAAAGACTTTAAAGAGCAACTTAACATGTCGTTTTAGCTTGAACAGGTATTTTTAATATTTTGTCCACCCCATTAACATGCAAGTAGTTGCAAGTTTCAGCTCGTCTCGTCACAAATCTTTGGCCTTTACTCTTAAACTCTTTCTGATTTCTCCCTTTGAGATCCGCTCTGTGAATCCTAACTCCTCCTCTCCCTCCTCTACCAGGAGCCAGACTCCCAGTGGCAACCAGGGTCAGACTGCAGCTCCTGGACCCCAAGGGGCCCCTGGTGCCCCTCCCCCCCACTTCCCTGCCCCCCCAGGCATGATGCCCCCTGACATGCAGAACATGGGCCCCAACCTTGGGATGAACCAGGGGCCCCCCAACATGGGCCCTGGCGGACCGCCCATGATGGGAGGATTTGCATCTGGTGATGGCCCTCCACACGGAGGCGGTATGCCTCCAGGTCCTCCTCAGGGTGGAGGAAACTTCTTCAATAACTTCTTCAATCAGCAGGACAGTATGAAGATGGAGGGAGTGGTGCAAGAAGGTGAGAGTGAATTTCCATTATCAAACTGAATAATTAAAAACTGAAAGAATGAGTACCAAGTTAACTTTGGAGCAATCAGTTGATTGATACACAGTATTTTTCAGGTACTGATGACCACACTCTCTGTTCCCTGTCAGGTGACAACTACCAGGGTTTTGCCAGCATGGACGAGAGAGGAGGAGCAGGGGCATTTGGTAATCAGTCAGGTGGCCAAGAAGGCTCCGCTAATGGCGCATCAGCCAATCAGGGAGGGATTTCTGTGCCTGACTTCCTGCCTCCGGCGCAGCGCGTCCTGTTCATGAGGATCCAGCAGAAGCAGCAGGAAGAAGAGGAAAGAGCTCGCAGGATGGCCGAGGGAGGAGCGGAGAAGAGTCGAGACACTGAAGGTAGAGAAAAAGCATCTGCACCTGTTCAGCGTTCGTACTGTATTGGCCAGTCCTTCGTAATAGTGTGTTGTGTTCCTCCTTTGCATAATCTTTTTGTCAATTATCTTACAAATTTCCCTTTTCATATATATCTTCTCCTTCATGGCTAAAAACACTGTATATTCAGTAGGTAGTCTTCAGGAAAATGTTACAAAAATAGAAAAATACTGTAGAATCATGTCAACACATTTAATGTAGTTATAGACAGACTTTCGTATTACATGTTGGTGATTATTGTTGACTTGTTAATTTAATGGCTTAGTTCCCAGTAATAATGCGAAGATGCGGTTGGGGGCCAGTGGCAAAAGTTTTTAAATGCTTTATCTATTAGTGAGATAAGATTATAAGTTTGCACAATGTGACACTGAAAGCATTCGAAAGTTTCACACACCAACCTCCCCAACAGTCAACAGAAACCTCAACGCCTTTTAAGGTTTCCTTCAGGGTTAATCACATGTGTGTCTGGTGTGAAAAGTTTGGGTTTTTATTTTTCTAACAAACTATGAACTCCAGAGTTAACACTCAAACATGTCGGTCTGTTTTTCCTAGGTGACTCAGGGAACTGGTACTCCAGCGAGGACGAGGATGGCGGTGGTAGTGTGACCTCCATCTTGAAGACGCTCCGTCAGCAGACCCAGGCTCCTCAAAAATCTGACGGCCCTCCGAGCGACCCTCGCCTCCAGAAGGCCCCACCTGCCAGCACTCCGGCTCGGCCAGCAGACCCCCGCTTGGCTCGGGACCCCCGCCTGGTACGAGGTGCAGAGTCAGGCCAAATCTCAGACTCCACCCACTCCTTGCCCGCTCCATCTTCCTCTGGACCGCCTGCAGACCCCAGGTTAGCCCGGCTAGCTGCTGCTGCCTCAGCTGGATCCATCTCCCACTCGCCTCCTGCTCCGAAACCAGAGCCTCCTCTGGTTTACAAGCCCCCGCCGCTTACAACCCCGGCAGCGGAGGAGGAGGAGACGGAGCGAGTTCTCCGTGACAAACCGGTGCCGATTCCTCTGGACCCACTCATGGGTATGGCTCTGAGAGACCCACGCTCACAGCTGCAGCAGTTTAGCCACATCAAGAAGGATATTGTTCTCCACATGCCAGCCTTCTCCAAAACCATCACCTGGTCGCCTGAAGATCTCCTTCCGCTCCCTATCCCCAAGCAGGACCTCCTTCCACTCCCTCCAGGCATCCCTCCTGTCTCCTCCACAGACCCACGTCTGTCCCGCGCTCAGCAGCCCCTCCACACATCGCTCCCTCACTCACAGCCTCCCCCCGTGCAGCCTCCTCCCTCCTTGGACCCCCCTGCTCCCACTCCCTCCACCTCCTCCCTCCCAGACTTTGAGCTGCTGTCTCGTATCCTGAAGACTGTCAACTCTAGCCCATCCCAGACTCCCTCCCCTCCTCTCTTACCCACCCCTGTTGCCCCTGTGTCACTGCTGGGTCCACCTCCCCCCATGCCTCCCGCACCTGCAGAAAAGCCTGTTGACCCCCGTATGGCCCGTAAAGGCCCCTCAGACCCCCGTCTGCAGCCTCAGAAGTCAGCACTGAAGCAACCATCAGATCCCGTGCCTCCTCCTGTCTCTTCTACCTCTCCAGCATCAACATCTAGCCCCCCTCCCCCTACCATTGCCCCCTACGACCCAAGGCTGCTCTCCTCAGGTGGAGCAGGGCGCGGTGTGGGAGCTGGGGCACCAGGGGGAGCCAGTGTGCTGAGCAGCATCAGTCTGTATGACCCTCGGACTAACAAACCAGGCAGCCCTGGTACCAGCAGTGGCTCTAACAACTCCCCCAACTCAGCCAGCACAGAGTCCAAACCCAGTGACCCCCCAACAGGAAAACCCAAGTCCAAGGAACCCCTGTTTGTTCGGAAGTCTGCGTTGGACCAACCAGAGCCGGAGAAAAGTGTAGAGCAAGGGACCGATCGATACAACAGCTATAACAGGCCCCGACCCAAACCTGCGCCCTCGCCTAACTCCACGGCCCAGGGAGGACCCGCTGCAGCCGGGGCAGCAGCAGCTGGAGGTCAGGGTGCTCCAGGAGCTGCGTCAGATCAGGGGCCCGCAGGGGTCCACAACCTACCAGTGTCCTCTCTATTTGGCGTGGTGAAGCAGGTGACCAAGCCCGGCGGGACGAGTAGCCCCTTTGGAGGCAACAGCCCGGTGCAGCCTGACCAGGCGGCCACAGAGCAGGACAACGCCTCGCTGAAGGAGGTTTTCAAAGGCTTCGACCCCACAGCCTCCCCCTTCTGCCAGTGACCCGACCCCGACCACTGAACCCTAAAGCCCATCATGTGGTCGGACGTTGGCTTGTTTTAACATTTTTGGACACTGAACAGCTCAGTGAAGAGAAGAGAGAGAAAAGCGCACTGAGGCCATCTGCCTGTAAGACTGGTTAAGAAGACAAACCTTTGTGAACAAACGTCTCAAGACAAGTTTCATGCACACACACACACACACACACACACTTTACCACAGTGTTGCAGATTCAGATTCTATAAAAGACTCTTGGGTTATGGGGAAGGGTTTAAAGTTAAATCTCTAGAGTTCTATTTTAAACAAACTTATTGATGTATAAATAAATGTATTCTCTTCATCTCAATGCTTATTCAGACAGCAGCAGGAACATATTTATATGGAATGAGCGTTTTAGCTTCACATCTTTTTTCATTACCTCCTTCATTTCAGTTCTTCTGCTCAGTTCTTTGTAAATGTTCTCATCTATAAACTGTTTGATGTGCTTGTCTATATTTTTGGGCAGTCAAAGCTGACATTGCTCTTGGCAACAGATGAAAACAAAATATTGCTTATTTGTGGTGTTTTGGTGTTAAATGAACAGCACTGAGGCAACTCCTTTAACACTGTTGCCCATCAGAAACAATTCACCCTTTATATCACTGCCTTTGCATTCACTGTCCTCTTTAACCCCTGTGCAAACTGCATACATTTTGTCTCACCACGTCACATTTCTGCAGAAACAATTACAAATACCTAAACTTAAATCTATATTCTGCTTTTTTTTAGTATTTATTTTTCTACTTCTTTGCACTGTCCGTTTGTGTCCTCTGAGGACTGTATTAATGTTTTTAATGTCTGTCGCTCCTCCAGCTGTTCATATACTGTCTCATTTCAGGTATTTAGCTCTTACCCAGAACAGGTAACTTTGCTGGTACAGGAAGTGACCTGTGACCTTTCAGTACTGCCTCTCTAACCACTACGCCCCTGTTGTTCCCTCTATTTACTCAGTTTTCACGTGAACATTTTGTTTGTCGGTTTGTAAAAATGGAGCGCCTATAGCGCCTATATAGCTACAGCTTCTGTAGCTTTAAGGTTGGAGAGATGGAAAAGAGACCTCGCTGGTCAAACTGATGACAAAAACATCCCCTCGTGCCTCTCCAGTAACAGATTTTAGCTTGATGATGGTTAGCCATAGCATCAGTAAGGGAACAGTAAAAGTTTGTGTTTTTTCTCTGCTGAAAAGTTGATTTCAAAGGTTCCAACGTGTAATTAGTCAGCATTGGTTGGTTAACACTTATCTTCATCTTTTTTTCACCTGATCAGAATAGGATGCTTTGATTCACTGACTCAGAATTCACCATCTAGCCTTTAGCTTTTAGTTATTTTGTTTTTATTAACTGTTTTGTTAAGAGTGGAAAGAAAACTTACAGGACTGCAGGTTTCTGAGCGTGGTTGGTGGAATCAGTTGCAGCCTTACAGCGTCAATTTATAAGCTTCTGGCTTTAGTGGCTGGTGACAGTGTGACAATCATAAACTAGACTTGGACCTAAAATTCAATGAATGCTTGAATCTTGCATTGCTCTGTGCAGGTGCTCCCTTTTACTGTCAGTCTGAGCTCTGCGTGAAGAGAACCATGTCACTCAAATGTCAGATCTTAACATGACCTGTGTTAAAAATACAGACTGAACATGGTTTTCTCTCAGGCTGCAGCAAAAGAAGTGCACGCTTAATGGTGGAAATGTACATTTGGGATGGATTCACAGTGAGGATGAGAGTTCTAATCTTTTCTCCAGAATCTCCCTTCCTAGTTTCTACCCCCTTACCATAAAGAGTTGAAGTCAGAAGTAAGTGCAACATCTGAATCAGGGTGAGGATGAGCAGATGTTCCCGTTTTGCCTGATCAGCCAGCGATTTTGTTGCCAGGCTTGTTTGAAAATCTTTAAATGTGGCGTCGCTGTCGAGGAGCCTATAGATGTTCTTGACTTCAAGAAGGTTAAGGTTGTACAACAGGTGTCAGAATTGTCATCGACCGTCTTGTGTATAAATGTTGATCATTTTTATTTATTTTTTTATACTTGGGTAAAAATACTTCCTCACTTGACATTTTTGGCCTGAATCATTTTATATGTCAGGAATATGTGATTACCGCTCACCTCAGTTGGATGTAGGCAGCCTGTAACAGTGTGAAGAGAAGAGAAAGACCTATTTTTTTTATCTGGGTTTGTGTACAAAGATTCAAACTAACTAAAATTCACTGTTGCTCCCTTCTGCCAGGCCAAGAAAAAGCCCGTCGGGAGGCTGAGCGTCAGCTATAGCAAGCGTGAAAGTTATTGTTGATTTGTTCTTTCCTTTATGGCTTTGTTGTTTGTTTTTTTTCTTGCTATGTAAATCTGACCAGTATCCTGTCTTCGAAGGAGTTTTCTAACTGTACACTGTAGGTGAGGTTGTCAAAGTATTTAAATAAAGTTGATACGTGATCAACCAGTTAAAACTGTATTTTTATGATTCATTTGACCAGTTTATTTCTGCCGTGGTTGTGAAACCATTTTGAATAAACGTGACCTCTCCTCTGACGTCATCCTCGGACCAAACATCACATTTCTGACCTACTTGCAGTCAGGATCTAAGAAGAGCTGGTGTGTAATGAGTATTACAGCTTCACGTTAATGGTAGTATGGCTATAAACTTTGTTATTTTTACAGTGTTGACAGCAGAAGCAGCTAAACATGTAAAAGCTGCCGTGTCTGTCATCACAGCAGGCTAAAAAGACGTTTGTTTGATTTTGTTCCCTTGTCATCTAAAATATGCAGTTTGAATGGGACTGTGTGGTGTTCATTTTTCCTGTGTTACAGAGAACCAGTAATGCTTATTTTAAGCTACTTAGGGAACCAGACGGGTGGGGTTTAGTAAATCAGGACTATTCAGGCGGGTTGAGGCCGTGGTATCTGAATTGACGTTTCTTTCCTGTGACTATTTAAATGTTCTTTCCCTTGTTCTGTTGTTCTGTCATCCTAAGAATCCTAAATCCCTCCATTTTTCACACGCAGGCGTGTTGCTGTCATCTTTTCTGATATCGTTCCTTTCTATCTTTAGGCCTCTGGTGGTTGAAGCTGTGCGGCTCTCGGCTCCGCCTCTGTGGATTTGGATCAGCACCCCAGCAGCACGCAGCCTGTTTCCTGGTTAACTACGATCCTCTGGTGACTCACTTCCTGCTCCCCTCCCATCCTGCAACACTGGCTCCAGGAAGACAAACTATTCATCCAGTACCTCACACACACACACACACACACACACACACACACACACACACACACACACACACTGAGCTGCCAGTTTATTGGGTTTATTGGGTAGATGGATTCCTGGACTGTGCATCAGCTCTGTGTAAGTGTGTCACATGAGCAATAGTTTTTAAGTTTGACTTGAAGTTTCCAGACAGCACAGCACCACAGAAGAGAATTACTGTTTAACAATGGTTTTAAGGGCCAGATGTTTTGGATTGTGCACATGAGCAAATATAACAACTGTCAGAAATTAAACATTTGTCTTAAAATCATCAGGAAAAACATGTGCAAAACATACTATGTATGTGATCATATAAACCTACACACACTCAGGTATACATAGTCACATATACAAACACTTTTTCATGCACATATTCATACCTATACGCACATATTCCACATTAGAAATGTATAAACAATACAGCTGCTGTATTATTATTTTTTGGTTGACTCTAAAGTCTAAAACTTTAATTCTGGATGACTAATGGCACTAACACAGCTCAAGCTCATGGTTCACTTTACAACATGCTTAAATATGTAATCATGGTACTATAAAATATTTGGGTTAAAGTTGCCCAATAAATGGCATATGCTGTATTTTGACGTGCTACATGTGGAATTCTAACATTAATAAATAATTACTGTCATTATCATCAATATATTTATCAAACATTAGTATGAATGCTAACAAATGAGACAACTGAAAACTTCTATTTTGCTTTGTCATATTGTTGCATAACAGTAAACATAGTAAGTAGAAAATATAAAGAAAGATAAAGTAAGTACTGCAAGTCAAGAAGCATAAATATAAAATAAAAAATTGACAATAAAATGTGAAAGATGTGTACAATATGGCTGTTAAGAGCTGGACAGTTATCTGCAGGGATGTCCCCTCGTTTCCTGTCACTTCCATGCTGTCGTCTGTCTAATAAAGGAATACAAATGGCCAAACAATACCTTTAAAAAAAACAATTCTTTATTTTAATTTTCATTCTTTTAATATCTTCAGTAAAAAGAGGACATTGCAACATCCTCTAACAATACAACAACAGTGTGTCAGTTGTTTATGATAATTAATCCATGGTATGACAATATATTTGACACTGCAAAATGTGTTCTTGCACGGCCAACATGGAGCCATCACTTAGAAATATTACTGGGCACATGATTTCTATTTTCCTGCACTTTTACTCCTGGAGTTCCCTGACACACTGACGGGTAGTGTGTTTGCTGCATCTGTAATCTGCTTAGCTCCCTTTTCAGGGAAGCTACCTGCGCTGAGTGTATATATAGAAGATCTGATCCTCTTAGAGGATGACTTCGGCCGGGATTTGGAGATTGACGGCCTGTCAGCTGCAGTGCTGTTTCTGCAATTGTGGGGGCGCCAACAGTGGTTGGGCTGATCCTTGAGTCTCCATTCAAAACTTGTGTTACGTCTCTCTCTGCCTGTTTGTGTCTGTCTGTCTCGTTATCCTGGGAGTCACTGCTTCATTAATGTCATAATACTGCAAAGAGTTCCCGCATGCTGCACTTAACAGAGAGGAGGACACCGGGGTTAAAGATATACTGGAGATTTATTCCACCCAGAGGGCTGGCCATTACTATTAAAGACCATCTTTGCTCAAAAACAATTAAACAGCATTTAACAGCAGCAACATCTGCATCAAGTAGAAAATAAAAGTAAAGAACACATTGTTTTCCTGTGATAGTTTTCTCTCCCCGGCGCCCACGCTGTCCCGTCTGGGAGTCTTTCTGTCTGTCTGTCTGTCTGTCTCTGTGAGTTGCTTGTTGTAAGCTGCTGCAGATAAGAGCGTCTGTTAAATGCCAAATATGTACAAATGTAAATTCTTGCCTCTGATTCCCTTTCTGTCTTTGTCCCTTCATGTGGGAAGACAGTCGAGCTGAAAAACTGTGAATTCACTTGAACATAACTTCCAGAGTGACTTTCCAAATCCTGTGAAACTGCGCCATGATGACCCTGATGAAGGCCACAAACCGAAACATGTTGGTCTAACAATAAAGTTAAAAGTGAGTGAGTGGAGTTTTGACCTCTTCAAACTGTACCACCCGCCTCACAGGCTGCTGAAAATACATCAGACGTTGCTTTTATACAATATCTACACAATGTTTAATCTGTTTTATCGTCCTGTTGACCAGACCAGAAGGAACTGTGAGTGCTAGAGCTGACATCCCAGCAGATCACACACCACATACACCACCACCGCTGTGTTATGACTTGTATCAGTAGGACGTGCTGAGGATGACCTCAAATGTCAGCTGTTGACCTGTGTCGGCCAACCTAATTAGTATTTTAACTGACATTATGTTAAAACCTATATCCAGTCTGAAATTAAAACTGGACTAATGAGAACGTTATGATGAACCCGTCAGTCTGACAGACTCAAAGATAGGATATAACTGTTTGAAGGGACCAGATTCATTCCTGTCAGGAGGTAAAAATCATACATTTTGTTTATAAATGATCAAATAATCTAATGGTTACACACCATGTCTGTTAAAATGTTAACCCACTGGACATGATTTTGTGGTTTGAGCTGACAGAAACAAGTTATATGTTGAGTTACATAATAGTTAAACCAGCTATAATCCAAATGTATATAAAGAAAACGTCACTACAAAAAAAAGACACAACATTGGAACCAGATAACATTCCCAAATTAATTAACGGGTCTTTTGACAAGCAAGATTTGTTTGAGTAGAACTGGTCATATTTTGGATTATGCTCAACTGAGAAATACACAAAATGTTTATCTATAACCAACATTTTTCAGTTATATACAGTACCAGCCAAACATTTGACTGGTACTGTATTTCAATCAACCTCAAATTTATATTAATATTGACTGGGCCTTTAACAGTGGAGAAACCTTAACTTTTATAAGCTGAGACAACAGTAACAGTGAAACGAAACCTTTATTTTGCTAAAGATGAGAATCACTCCTATAGGGGACGAAATTGAATCCCGTTAGCCAGTTTACTTAATAATGTGTTTGTGGACTAAGATGTGACTGGTCAGAAAACCTGAAGGTGAGCCAGGACACTGCTGATGCACCTGCAGTCTTCAGTGGACAAAAACTGGCAAGATGCTTCAGCAAACTGATTTCCAACCGAGTGTAACATTTAGCTATTTTCAGCTTGTGCTTTCTGCTGTTACAACTCAGATCCTACTGGACTTACAGCCCTGACAACATCAGCTTGTTTTTGTATCCTTTTCGTCTGCAATAATTGTGTGAGTAAAATTATGACCTCAGAACAGTCTGTCTGCAAAAACACCTCAGGGTCAGCTGTTACTTATCATTATCTTCAGGGAAAGATAAGATTTTTTAAAGTCTGACCATGAAAAGATGAACAAATATTAATCTTGGCAGAAACAGGAGATGCATTTACACACCAGAGAGCACCAGGTGGGTGGGGTTTACAGCGTCAGGACAATTCAGTTACTATCAAGTTAATCAATCACATAACAGTACAATGACTTCTTATATTTTGGGTTACTGATCAAGTGAGACAATTTCCATATTTGAAAGTCTGAAGAACTTCATTATAACCTCTTGAGATCTTGTTAACATGATTTCTGCGAACTCGTCAGGTATTTTTCTTTTAGTGGCTGGTTGGTGGAGTTGGTGAAGTAAGTACAATAGGATCAGTCGTCGTCGGTGAGTATGTTGGTTTGCTGCTGTGTCAGTTGAAGTTTTGATAACTCATTTCCTGTGTGCTGAGAAGATTTTGTGTGCACAGGTGTGTTTGGTGTTCACAGCACCTCACATGTCATTAGAGGATCCAGAGAACAAATTATTTTTTGCCTTTTGAGACACAGAAATCTGAGTTTACTGACCATGAGAGACTCGACAGTG
>VMKM01000427.1:85000-217500 GCA_008360985.2 Macquaria ambigua | reverse complement strand
TATTTTGAGGCTGGAATGACACATTTACGGTGTCCTGTGTTATTTTGCCCTCGGTCCTCTTACATCAGTCATTGTTTTGCTTTCCAACCGCCCGCTCGCTCTCTGGAAAACGCCGCTGGAAAAACTAAGAGCTGCTCTGCATTTACAGTCTTAGTCAGGAGAATATAAGCCACTTTAACTTTCCCTCGTGGGTCTAAATTGAAAGCTGTGAAAGCTGAGGCGGTTAGCTAATTTTAAACATGTCACCAAAGGATAGTAAAAAAAGAAAAAAAAAGTTTGGTGGTGATGAAATTACTTGTGTCAATGCTTTATTTATAAGCTTTTTTATAATCTGACAATGTGGCTCAAGATAATTTCCAGAAGTATGTGTTGCAAAAAATAGACGAAGGAGAACAACTGGTTCATGAAAACAATTTCTTGTCAAGTTCCTGGCTTCTTATTGGCTTGTTCTCTTTCCACAGTGACCATCAATAACTTATTTTCACATTCAAAGTGGCACGTGTACACAAAACTAGCATTGTTTAAATTTGTGGGTTGACTTTTGCACCTTGACCATGATGTAAGTTGAAAATAGCTGTTGTGGTAACTGGTAATAAATTAGCAGATTTTGGCAAAGTGGCCAAAATCAAAACTATAAGTCATGTGACACCGACCCAATATAACTTCTTGCCAAACACCTTTGTTACAAAAGAAAAGCTGTAAAACAGAAGAAGGCTCTCTGAGCATCACACACATAAAAAAAAAAAAGACTTTCTGAATGATCACATTTGAGAAAAGCTCAGGGAAGCGGCTGTGTGCTGCACTTTAACACAAGTTAACCAGACGTTACCAAACCAGCCAGTTAGTCTTCATCCTTCAAGTCTTTTCTCTTGTAAAACCGAAAAAAACTGTTTGAAAACTCTTCAGATAAAGCATAAATCTCACCTTTGTGTTGCTTGTCATTTTATTTTTGAATGTGACGAATTAAATGCCGCACTAGAAAACAGACTCAGAAAAGCAACACAAAGGTGAAATTTATGGTGAGATCTTTCACTAACTCGAACTAAAGTGCTTTTCTTGCCTAAACTTAATCACACGGGACTCGACCACCTCCCTACAACTCATAAATGTAGCGCTTCATTCACTCGAACATAAACATGAACATAATCCAGGCAGAGATCAGGAGGTGTCACAATAACGTAACTGGGAAAACAAATTAGTAATACATAAGTGCAATTTCTAGAAGACATGTTGCATATTATCACCCTATTGAGTTATGGCAAACTTGTTAGCAAACAGTTGCGTATATACACATCCAGCACAGACAGAGCAACATTAGCATTCATTTGGAGTCGTGTTTGTGTCACCTGATGAATATAAGTAATAATATTCACTCTCTTTTAGCTCTGTTTTGGTCTCCACCAACTCCTGAGGGAAATATCTGTCTCTTTAGCTGCTAAATGTTCCACTATGTTCACCAGCTAACAGCTTACTGTGTCTGTCTGCTGTTTGCTGCTGTGCAGGTAGTGTTCAGTGGCCTTTCAGAGATTTTTGACTGAGAACAGCTGCCTGCTGTGGATGAAAACGACGTTATGAGAGTGCTGAGAGTGAACCAGAACAATGAGCTGAAACTCGCTGTAAAGCTGCAGAGCTGGGTGATTATTCTCTGTGGGTTCATCACAGCGAGCTACCCCATTCACATATAAGTAGCCGTGTGATCCATCGTAAAAAAATAAAATTGATTATAACCGCTTTAAACATTTTTCCAACACACAATGACGAGTGCTCTAAGTTAACCGTACTCTCTTTTACCTTTACTTTGAAATGGAGCTCGTCACTCATCAGAAACCTGATATCTCATAAAGAAGTTACATTTTAATTCAGCTGTTGGAAAGAGGGATTACTGTAGGTCAGACGTCAACAGAGGAGTGGTTCCATGTTGCTCAGTGAGTCAAGTTGCAGTGTTACTCTGATGCAGGAACAGCTGGAAACCACTTTACTTCCTCCCTGGGATCATGTCTCTGATCAGAGGGCCTCTTCTCTCTTTTCTCTCTGGTTGTTGTTGTTTGTGTATCTCTGTGCCCAAATACAAACTGTAAACACGAGCAAAGGGCTTGTTTAAACTATTTTTTCTCTTCTCCTTTTCTGGACTTTTCTTGTTTCTGCGTTTTCTCTCTCTTCTCTCTTCTCTCTCTTCTCTCTCACCCCCTGAGGCTCTGCAGTTTGCTTCAATCACAGCAAACTAAATGGAAACACATGAAGGCTCATTTACTCACAGATTCCCAGAATTCCTGCCTATGAGGTCACTCGGTGTCGCTGATGACTTTCACTGCTCGGAAATAGAAATACAACCCAACGCTCACCAGGAACCACTGAGGGCTGGATGTTAGGACTGTGTGGGTCGGGACTATTGAGACCAAAGCAGTTTTATAGTGATTTTCAAGTCAGATTTATTTAGACAATGGTTTTAGGGTTTATCTTGAAGTACTTTAGGACACCAATGAGCTCTAACAAACAAGGGGGTGGACAATCATTATAAACAGAGCAAACGGTAAAAGAAATTGTAATACAAAGTCTCATGTCACACCCCAATATACAGTATATTAGTATTCTTGAGAGCTACTAAAAACTTAAACCTCTTCCATCCTGATGGACTCGTCTTTGGGTCCATCACTGCAGCAAATTTTTTTGTCTGGAGTAACTTTATTGTCTTTATTTTGTAGTCAAGATCCAAATGTTTAAACGCTAAATGTAATCCTGAAGTATGGGAAAATATATTAAATGATGCACAAAACATCTGGAATACCACAATGCCGCCCTAAAACATGACATCTTAAATTATTGTACGGCTTCAGTGAAGCAGATACAGAATATTTACAGGTGATATTGTCATAAACTGTGAAAAATTGTCATACAGTGAGAAAGACGTATATTTTAACCAACGCTGGATAAGGGTAAATTTAAGGGGTTAATTCAGTTTTAAGGTAAGTAAACTTTCTGGGAAGGAGATTAAACAGCTGAACTTTTGCTTAATCTCGACTCTTTTATTGTGAAATCCATGAGACCTGGCTGAGTGAGCCTGTTGCATAATAACTTCCAGTGAGAGAGGACAGATTGGCTCTGGCTGCAGTCCCGTCTGCCAGGCTCAGTTTATAGGACCAACATGGTGCCGTGTTACAAAGAGCCAGCAAATATAATCTCTTTCCTTCTACTTCCCCCTCTCTCCATTCTCTAAATAAAAGAACCAAAAGAAAATACTGATAACACCTTTCATTTTCTTCTTCTTCTTGTTCTTACGCAACTTTTCAGTAACTTTGACGGGCCGCACATTGGCCCTCGGTCCTTGCTTCGGGTTAAACTCTGTCAGAGAGACCTCCACCCCCCACTTTGTCTCTCGGAGCTGGAGGAACACCAATCTCTCTGGGGGTCTTAGCATGAGGCTACACCTGGGGGGGCTGGAGCCTCGCCATGGTGGAGTGTGTGTGTGTGGACATGTATTACTCATGTTGTGAGGACATAAATATGTTTACACACTCACATTGTGGGGACTTGCCTTCCTTCTGGGGACAAAACAAGTCCCCATAATGTAAATCATTATATTTAAGGGTGAAGACTTGGTTTAGGGTTAGGTTTAGGTAAGTAGTGGTTACAGTTAGGGTTAGGGTAAGTCTCCAGGAAATTAATGTAAGTCAATGTAGTGTCCTCTGAAGTGATGGAAACAAGACTGTGTGTGTGTGTGTTAGAGAGAGAGATCATCATGGTCTCATGGATCCTCATGTGGACCCACCCCATACGGCACTGATTACATCTTGATTTACTTAGGTGATGTCATATCTGTGTGTGTGTGTGTGTGTGTGTCCCTGCTGTGTGATATAACCACATCTTTCAGAGACTTGGTGTGTAACTCTTATCTAGTTTACACATTCCAGTCGGCTTCAAACACCTACAGAGAGGGAGAGCGGGCGATACTACGAGTGAGAGAGATAAAGAGTGTGTGTTTATCTTCTTTTAAGAAACTAGAAACTTTGAGGTTCTACTTTCATGTGCACTGAAGGAACCCAAAACCCTGAGGAGGTCAAAACTCCAGCAACACAAGTCGGTGAACTTGTGCCAGAAATCCTCTGAAACCTAAAACCTTAAAAGTAACATCTCATGTTGTTTGCAGGTTGTTCTGCTTGTGTGCAGTTTTGTTGTGCGATGCTGCTTCAGCGGAAAAAAAGACGCCCGTCTCTCTTTGCAGACGAGCACAAAGCACACACCAGATGATGAGTAGAGGGGGAATGGGTTTAATTTGCCTTGCAGGCTTCCCACAGGAGCTGTAAACAAGATGTGTCTGCAGTCTGACCTGCGAACAGCAAGCGTCTGCATTCTCCATTTGTTAAATCCTCATTACCTCGCCGTAATTATGCTCAGTGCCAACACTGCTGGGGCCACCAGGACGGGCCTCCAAACTTTATGCTCCAGCAGGTCTCCACTGAGCCAGCAGTAAAAATTTGAAAGCCCATTTAAATGTCTAATTATTCCTCATAATGCAGAGGCTTTATAACTCTGTGGAGAAAGCAAGCCTAATGCTGTATTTGATTGACCCAGATACTGCTGCTGAAGCTGTAGACAGATACGTGACATTAGCCAAACATCATGTCATCTCAAAATCTGAACTTCAGCACTCAGAAACAGCACGCTCCTGTGATCACTTCATATCAAACAAAACCAAAGGGACAAGAAACGTATTAAAATTGGTCTGAGACAGAAACAAGCCATCCTGCAATATTTCCTCACACGATACTTTCCTCACAGCAAGACTGTATATGAGCATACTGATATAGATTCATTCATTATAAAAGAAAGTTTGTTGGTGATGCTTCACTCTGTTGCAGATCCACTTTTTGATTTAGCAGATAATGTCAGCTGCAGATTGCAAAGACGACTTTTCAGATGCAGCCTGATGATTATTCAACCGGCATCTGACTAAAAGTCAACTGAATGCACTCGAGATGATTTCTGAACAAACGGTTGTCTGTATGAACAATAAACAAAGGCTGGTGAGAGATCTGCTCCTGTTTTATAAATCAGTCCTCACTGGTTTGGCTGTTGGACTGTGGTTTCTTGCCGCCTGCTGCCCATCAAATGAAAGAACAGAGCCTCCATCACCGTCTGTCACAGCCACAGATCAACAGTAAGACAGCTCTCTGATTGGCTGTATGAGGTGGACAGGTGGTCAGAAAACCATGATTCATCAGTTTCACTTTGAAGTCTCCTTCTTGCAAAGCAGAGAAAAAGTGTCATAGCAGCAGTGGGCATGATGTCATTTTAACAATGAAATTAAAAGAAACATTAATTAATCTTTGACCTTTTATGGCTTCACACCTGTTGATCAAAGAGGCTGCCAGTGGTACTCCATCAGCAGGTTTACTCGTGTTTGATGATGCATTTGATCAATAACGTTGTCTTATCTCTGCTAACCGTGTTCATCAGAGCAGTTCTGATGGTTTATTTATCCTGGGGTCTGCTGCTCTGTCAAACCAGCCAAAGTTATAACGGAAGCTAAGATTTGTTCCTTTTAAAATAAAACTACGCACAGCTTGTTTATATTTTACTAAATTTTTCTCAATTTAAGACACCTATCAAATGAGGTTTTATTCTTTATTTCCAATTTGGTATGTTGTAATGCAAGTTCCAGCGCAGTGAACAACTTACCTAAAGTCTGATTTTCCGTTATCAGGTTACTTAATATAGGCTAATTATTATAAGTGAGCTAAAGGCTGTTACATACTTTATCTGGTTTCTCATAATGTATAAGACTTTTGCTTTTTCACTAAAGAGTATCACATATTTCATAAAAGAAGTGGCAAAAAAACAACCATAAAATTGTGTTTTCTTTCTTTTTTCCTGTTCCATAAAACATAGTAGATAAGACCCGGGCTGAGAACCTGGTGCCCACTCATAAAATGTTACAGCACGTGTTCGCAGATGAATATCTTAATTTGAAAATCCTCACCGGACGTGGTTTTGTGCTCATCCCAGCCGGTTTGACGGCGCTCCTTTCGGTGAGAAGCTGATCCTCCTTTACTTTCTCCGTGCAGAGCGCTCCAGAGACAGTTAATACCCCGCCAGTAAGAGGGTTACCTGCCCCGAAGCTGAGCTCCGTGTCGGTGGATTGTACGACTAAAATACCGCGATTTTACTCCCATAAAAAGTGACGGAGCGACGTTTCATTCTGTAGGTAAATATCACCGATAAATCCGTTTATTTTGGGATTCTTTGTGTCACTTTTTTTTTTACATGTGTTTAAATGTGGTCGGTGGTCGCTACCTACCTGCTGAATAGACCTACTGTTTTCTATTGTGTGAATAACAAAAAGAGCAAAAACTGACTAGTGTAACATTTTATTTGTCAACATAATAGCCTCGGTTACACTGCGCGCGTGTGTGTGTGTGTGTGTGTGTGTGTGTGTGTGACACTCCCTTTGGTTTCAGCGTGTGCAACGTGCGCACTTTGTCCTGTAACGTTACATATAGTGGAGAGAAAAACCTAAATATACCTGTTTTTTAATCCAGGGAGTAAACTTTACTCAGCTTTTTATACAGACAAGATCAAGATCGAAGCTTTTTTATTAAATATGATCAACTGCTGTAGCCTAAAGTAACATGAACATGATGTTTTTTCAGCCTATAAGTGTCTCTGGTAACAAGTGACTTATCGCCTATATGAGGATTTGTTTCACCCATCAGTCATCATTGTCATTTAGGCTATCAGTCTCATCCAGTCCAGGTTGTGGTGATCTAGTTTCTAAGCAGATTAAGTGTCCGATTTGTGGGAAATTCACAAAAAATGGAGGACAACCCAGATATGGTGAGATATTACACAATTTAAAAACGTATCCAGTGACTCAGACTGGCATTTACTGCTACCTGCGGTGCTCCAGGAATAAACTCTCCACTGTTGCCAGAGTCTGGAGGTCTCAGCACGCGGCAGGGAGCCAGAGTCCTGCTGCTACCTGACACAGTGTGAGAGCTCGAGCTGCACGCTTGGACCCTGCTGAACAGCTAGCACAAAATATATCAATGAGTTTTATCCATTCTTTAAAAACAGAAGACGCAGTTCCTCGTCAATCAGCACAGTAAACAGCATTTCCTCCCAGCCAATCAGATCCATCTATATTAGCCTGATTGGAAATAGGTGTGGATTAGACCAGAAAGAGGGAGATTTGTTCCACTGGTACCAATCAGTCAACCGGCCAGAGCCTTCAGGAGGACAGGGATGATCTCAGAGGCTGCAGTTACATAACACACACACACACACACGCGGAGGGAGAGAGAGGGAATTAACTAGAGTTCTGCTTTATTCTTGAACTCACTCTCTTTTATCTCTTTTAAATCTTTGCGCTTCAGCAGTGCTTAGACTCAGCCGTTGATCAGTTTTTGATCAGTTATTCATGAAGCATAGTAAAGAGAGAGAGAGATCCTAAACCTGCTCTCAGTTTAGTAAAACCCATTTTTTCTTTCAACACAACTGTGAGAGATGAATCACAGCTTCAGCTGAATCAGTGAGTATACATTGCCTCACCAGGGTTTCATATGAATATGAACTTACTCATAGGTTTACTGATAGTTAACAGTGTCTGAGCTAATAGGAGACAAAAAGAAAGAAACTTTCCACGACTCCTCACAGGAGAATGAGTCCTCGTTAACTCACAGACACAATACTGTTATTTCACATCATACAGTGAAACCTCACTGTGGTAAACAGCTACATCAACTAGAAGACAGACGAAATCAGCTTTACTTTTATGGTAAAAAACAAACGGATTAGCAGAAAAGCAAAAGGCTTTTTGTCAACAATCTCCTGCTGTGCGCAATTACGCATGACGCAAGAGACTGCGCAGGATAACGACAATGAAAGGAGCGGCACCGTCGTGCGTTCAGGCGTGTTCGCTTGTGTGTGTTTGTCCCGGAAGATGACAGGGCTCTCGGGTGGCTCGCTGGTTCTCTGTCTGTCCTGCTGCAGCGGAGTCAGGCAGCAAATGGAGCCTGAGAGCAGAAACAGATGTCAGGTCAGCCTCGTCTGTGGCGGATTGCATCATAGACAGCGTCCCAAATTCTTCCAGTGAGGAGAGAAACACCAACTAGCTGTCTGACCTATTTTCTCCCTCATGGCTCTCAGTGTTTCAGCTGTGGTCACCGGAAGGAGGAGCAATGTGTGGGATTTACTGGAAAGTGAGGACATTTAGTTTGGTCCCCACTTCCTCAAAGTTTGAGGGCTCAGACTTGGTTTTAGGGGTTCAGGTCAGTTAGTTTTAAGGGGATGTTGGGGCTATAGGGCATATAGTACAGATCACAGTACAAGCATGTGTGTGTGAGTGTGTGTGCGTGTGCGTGCGCGTGCGTGTGTGTGTGTAAGAGAGAGAGAGATTAGACCTGGGAACCTTACAGTAATGGCTGAACTGTAGGACAAACAAACGAGTGTTCATTGAAGCTGGAAACCTTCCAGTAGGGCTATATACTGTATGTAGACATAAGGTGTGTGTGTGTGTGTGTGTGTGTTAGTATCTGATTACATGTATCTTAAAAACTAAATCATGTGATTGTAATTACTTCTTATGGTGTATGTGATAACTACGTAAGTTGGAATATTTAATGTCTTAAATTGTGTGTTACTTTACTTTTATTGAAAATGTGTTGGTGCCACTAAAGTAACATTTCTGGATTTCAAAATTTGGTGTTGATTGACTTATTTTTGTCTTAATTAATCTAGAAATGTAACATTGTGGTCATTGTAAGTAAAGTAAAGTAATCAACAGATGTTCTGATTAGATGAATAACTTTTGGAAACTGATTGTGTAACTAATTACAATCCAGTTTGTATTCAGGAGCTGTGTGTGAGTGAGTGTGTGTGAGTGTGTGTCTGAGTGTGTGAGTCATTGGCTGAATTTCCTCACTATTGATAAAGAACAGCCTCACACTCACAGTTGAAGTCTGTGTCTCTTTAGCTCCATTTCATCGTTCTGCCAAACAATACAAACTGCCTCATTTTCCAGGCTTTTGAGACAAAGTTAGCAAACTTCCACACATCAGAATTAAACACCAAAGTTTGTGTTTGTATTTCTGCAACTAACAATTGTTTTCAATTAATCAATTCATCATTTTGTCTGTGAAACTTCGCAGAGCTCAAGGTGACGTCTTCAGATGTCTCGTTTTGTCAGCCGTCCAAAGATATTCAGTTTAAAATGATATAAAACAAAGAACATGAGAGACTTTTGAGGAGCTGATACCGGAGAACGTTCAGCATTGACTGAAACGATTAATCAACTATCAAAACTCGAGTTTGTACAGTAGAAAAGAATCACACAGCTCATACAAACTGTTTTCCTCCTGAATATGTTTGAATCTGCCCACCTGAATGTGCCGTTTCTTACCTGTGCAACTGAAGATCTTCAAATGAACGAGATGTAAACTTTTGTTTAATACTTTATGCACACGTGTAGGAAGAAGAGCGATGAAGGTGTGTGGTTTGTCGTCCTGCAGACTGCAACTGATAGATTTATGATTTAATTTCTCTTATTGGATGAACTATTCCTTTAAACGAACAGCTGAAGGTCAGCTCAATCACGTCCCATCGTCCCTCCAAGTCAAACACAGTATTTAATCAAAGGGAAACATTTTCTAAATACAACAGAACCTCTCACTAACATTTCAGCAGGACCTTCTCCGCCCTCCTGAACCAGTTCTGACTGGTTCAGTTTGGTATTATTTTTATGTGTTTGCATCGTTGTGGTCGTGCTTTTGTCACATTTCACAGTCTGGTTGTTTTCGTGGGCTTTAATGGAGCCGACAGTTCACGTCCTCCCTTCATTAGACCTGATAGTTTGGCTCATTTGTTCCACTTCTTTACTTAATTGGATTTGTTCTGCATAAATATTGTTTTTCTGTGTGTTAAAATTAGGTTCTTTATGACTCTCGGTGGCTTCAGTCAGACTGAGCTGTTTAAGATCTCGTCTCTGTGGTTCACATGTTCCTACAGTCGGACTGTTTTCTTTCTCATGTGTGGTTGTTAGATGTCTTTGTGGTGTTGGAGGCAGAGAGAGGAACGAGTGGATGGACGCAGTCGTATGAATAAAGAGTAAGGACTAATCTGCCATCAGATACTCCAGAACCGTTTTTAATTGATAATCTGTGACGTTCTGTTACTTCTTCTATAGAGATGTAACTTAGTTTGGATCAGTTGAACCTTTAACCTTCTCATGTGTGTTTTCTTTTCTGTTAATGGACCCTCACCTTATCCACATCGATCCTTTACTTAAACATCTCTAATTTTAACCAAAACCTTTTTACCTAAGCTTAGCCATGTCGAGGCTAACACCCAAACACAAGCATTTTAATCTTTATTTCTCTTCTAAACATATGATCAGTTTATAAAATATGCTGCATTGTTATAGATTAAATATCCATCAGTATATAAATCAGTTAAAGTGAGGTTCACATCGACCATCTATGTTTTTCCACTTTTCTACATGAAGCCATGCTAACGGTGCTTTGAGCTAAATGCTAACATCAGCATGCTAACATACTGACAGTGGCAATGCTAACATTCTGATGCTAAGCGGGTATAATGTTGACCAATAGTTTAGCGTGTTAGCATGCTAACATTTGCTAATTACTGAACAGAAAGCGCAGCTGAGGCTGATGGGAATGTCAGCAGTTTTTCAGGTATTTTTGGTTTTATAAACCAAATATAGACGAAATGAAACGTTGACTGGACGGTGGTGCTGGATGAAGTTACTACAGTTCATCCTCTGGGGACCATGATCATCTGTACTAAAGTTCACGGCAATCCGTCCAATAGTTGTCAAGATTTTCAATGAAAACCGAAAAATGTCCACCTCATGGTGGCGCTACAGGGAAAGTCAGGGGATCACCAAACTCAGTAGGATTCATCCTCTTGGAACCATGAATGTCTGTACAAAATTTCATGGCAATCCATCATATAGTTGTTGAGATATTGGACCGACAAACCGACTTTACTGCTCTCACGGCTGAAAACAAGTCCTTAAATGAAAAGCACAACTTGTTTCAGGTGGATTCATCAGAAACTGAACTTTCAACAGACAGAGAGTAAATGTCTGATCTCAAGCCTCACTCCGTCCTCACTTCTACCAAACTCCTGTCACTCAGACCTTCACGTCTCTCATACAGTCATCCGTTTACATTTAACAGCTGTTTCAGTAGTGTTTAGATGAATAGAAGTCAATGTAAGCAGATCACAAAAAAACGTTGAAATATAGGAAGTGAAATACAGCTGAAACATTGGTTATATGTCACATCTAAAAAACCTTTTAACCAAATTTAACCCAGTTTTAAACTAACACATTATGGAACACGGAGAAGTCAGTTTGGTTAAAAGCATCAAAAGTGCCAAACATGTGAAAGTGAACTTTACAGTCGTCACTTCTGTATTTGTCTTTTTTTTTGTGTTCAGTTTCTGGTGAATGACAATCACTGCAAACATGTAACTTATGACTTAACTTGTGATTGCTGCCATGAAAAACAAGATTATTCCAGTCATGAGTCCTCTGGCCTTTTTATGTAACCGTATTGTTTTTCTCCACACAAGTCAAACTAATACACAGTTTGTCCTTTTAACAAAAAGCTTTGCAAACATGAACAGCTGGGCTGAAGTTTGATTATTGCAGCCTGTTTCTGTCTTTTATATTTGAAGGAGGGATAAAGCTGAGAGCTGCTGGTGAAAGTGCGTTCCCGGGGCGGCTCACGTCATTCAGAGAAACTCTGTTGAAAAGTGAAAAGACTCCACCAAAAATGAAATATATCTTTGTGTCGCCTCTCAGAGGAAAAGCACTGACAGTTTGAGTCGTGGATTTCCAAAGAAATAAAAGTACAGTGACATCAACTGCAGCTGATGAACACAGTCACAGGAGGATTCTGGTTTATTCTGTATTATGATTCAGAGACAATCTGATCTCAGACTCCATCCTCATGTTTTAACTAACTTTGAGCCACAACTCAGAAAAACTCAAATTGAGGTCACGACGATGACGACGCGATGGAGACACAAAGATTTTGTTCTTCTTTCTGTGATTTTAATATAGAAAGTGTTTAAATTGCAAAGTAAAAAAGTGAGCTTAAATCAAAAACCAGTCACATAAACTGAACTGACACTAAACAGAAGAAACATTCAGGAGATTTGAGATATAAGACTCAACACGAGACAATAACATCATAATATGAAAATGTTTCCTTTACGCTCAGTCTCAGAGTGAGGCTGTTTGATTCCTAAAAAGGTGACTTTTTTAGGTAAAACAAACAAAAGGACAAATATATCAGTCAGCCGCTCACAAGACGAACATCCTCACGGTGATTTTTTCTGCTCCGTTTCTCCTACTGTTAAACATTAGTGATCAAACATCGAGGACACTTTGATCCACGCAGCATTCAGACAGAATCGAGTCACAAGATCTGAAAGTTACGTAAGAATCAAAAACTGTATTCATGATTAAATAACTGAGTTTATGGTCCAATTCGCTTTATAGAAACTTTACATTTGATTTATGAAGTTTATTACAAACATTGTTCTACCTCAGACTAAAAAGACTCTTTTTGTGAAGGCAGGAGTTGTATTCTTCAAACACAAAACAGCTCGTCTTTATGTTTGAAGAGTTAAATACCAAAGGAACATTTATGACGGTCACAGGATCACAGAGCCCTCAGGCGCGACCTGACTGCCGTGCCATAATTCACAGTGTGTTCGTGTCAGGAAAGAGACCTTAAGATTCTTCTTCTCTGACAACAGGACGCCACTTGTGAGGCCAAAAGCTTTTAAAACCAACAATCTCCATGCGGTAATTTGTGTTCCCGCTGACCCGGCTGAGGGGTCTTTGGGAATGTGTGACCAATTTTCTGCACTGATTCATCAGCTGACTCGCTGTAAGAGCCGCCTCGACACCCACAAGACCTCCACTCACACGTTTTCACATCATTTGGGGCAGGCGGGACCCCTCTTAGCAAACACTCAGGATTCTTGGAGTGTTTTCCATCATATGTCCTCCGGCTCACTGAAAAGAAGGTTGTAAATCTCCTCCCGCCTTCATTCCTCTCCCCCCGTCGCCCCATCTATCTCCCCTTGCTTTTCTGACTCTTTCTGACTCCCTTTTCTCTCTCGTTTCTCCTCACAGATCCTCCGGCGTTTGGATGTCACATTCCTGAAGTTTCTGACAAACTCAGAAGTACCGACCCGACAGAAATCATATTCTTCATCCCTTTTTCTCTGAGGAGGATAAAGACGAGAGAGTGTGTGTGATTTGAAGAGAAGAGGGCCCGGCGTTTGCTTGGATATGGCTTTTCTGTGTGTGAGAGAGAGACAGAGGGAGCTGAGCTGAGGTCAAGGCCTTCCTCCTCTCCTCCTCTCCCCCCCGGAGTCACATGTCAGCGTGAGGCACAACCCCCGGGGTTGCTATCGCTACACTGACCGACCTAAATACTTGTATACTCACTTGGAGAAGCAACACAGACTGGATCACTCAGCTGGGAATGAGAACAGCCAGAAGAGCTTCTTATCAAGTGAGTTTGCTTCGTGAGCTCCATTTCTCCTGCTGGTTTTAATCAGAGACCCAAACCCTTACAGGTCCTGTCCGACCCAGGGAGCGGACCTGAGGAGAATTAACTTTCTCTCAGATAAAGAAGCGAAGAGTTTTCTCTGAAGAGGCCGACTCACCTCTCGTCGACCTGTCAGAAGCAAAATGCCGGCGAAGACGCCAATGTACTTAAAAACTACAACTCCCAAGAAGGGAAAGAAGCTGAAGCTCCGTGACGTCCTCTCAGGTGATATGATCAGCCCCCCGCTGGGCGACGTGCGTCACAGCGCCCATGTGGGGCCCGAAGGGGAGGGGGACATGTTTGGAGACGTGGGCTTCCTCCAGGGGAAGATGAACATGCTGCCGGCCCTGATTCGGACGCAGAACGGTCACTCGCGCTCGCACAGCGTGGAGAGACGGCTGGAGGACGGCTTCACCGCCAAACAGGACTCGCACAACTACGCCTACAACGGTTACCACTATCAGCACTCCTCCACCGGCCTCTTGAAGACCACCATCTCCATGCCTGTGTTTATCGCCCATGAACAGGCTCCACCCAAACCGCCACGCCTCCACCTGGATGACCCCTCCCCTCCTTCTCTGTCCTCCCAGCAAAACCACTTCCAGCACCATCAGCAGCCTACAAGCCACAAACAGGCCAACGGCTGCAGTCACGCAGACCACCACAGCCCTCTGTCGCTCTTTGAGAACGGCATGGTGGGACGTTTGGCCTCGGAGCCCTGCCGTGACATCTCCCTCTCCCCCTCCATCCGCAGGCTCGTCCCCTCCTCCGGCTCCTTCTCAGAGGCCTCCTCTGAGGACTCCATGTCGGAGACCTGCGGGCCCCTGGACGTTCGCCGGGGGCTCAGCCTGGACTCTGATGCCGGCCTGAGCAACGAGGATCTGAGGAGTGAACGCAGTGAGTCGCCCTGCGCTACCTTCCACCCGGCCGGTCTCACTGCCCCATCTGGTGTGCCGCGCTCAGACTCTCTGGTGGGGTTAGACCTGGATCTGGGCCCATCCATCCTGGAGGATGTCCTGAGTATCATGGACCGCTACAAGACTGAGGACAACCGCTGTGAGCTGTGAAGAATAGATGAATGTGATGTACAGATATTTTTTTACACATGGTTTAATAAATCCTTAAAGACTTTGTAAAGATGCTAAAGGAGGACAAGGGATGGAGGAACGGAGGGTGGAGAAAATGTCTTTTTCAAGAAGACAGCTGAGTTTAAAGGTCACTGAAAGTTTTAAGAAAGCTGAGAGGCACGTGGACGTTGCTGCACAACATGACAACAGCCAAGGCAACAGGCTGGTCCTTAGGAGCCTTTATCAGAGCTGAACCTCATAAACATTTAAACTGTAAGATCACAAAGAGAAGAACTGCACTCACCTGGTTATCACAGACTTTGGCAACACATTCTCCTTTTCTTTGGACAAAGTACCAGCCACCTCTACCGACATTGTACTGTCTCTTAATCTGACTTGTGCTGAGAGTTTTCTGCTCGTTAATGGTTAACAGATCACCGGCTGAGTCGGATATAAATGTCTGTAGACTGACTGAGAAAATGGGAGAAACCAGCAGCTGTGAACAAAAGTCAGGAGCAGCAGGACTTTCTCATAACCACACCTACTAATAAGTACTTTCTTACAACATCGGACTACATTTCTGTTCAAATCGCACATGATCAATCATACAAAGCTGAACTGCAAACATAAACCGTTTCATGCTGAAGGCCATATTCTGTCCTCATTCATTCTGGCTGCTTGAAATGTCAATTTCAGCACTAAAATGTTTCAGAAGACTGAATATTAATATCTTCACTTGTTTACTGTAAAGATTCAACACCAGATGAAATGTGAAGAACTTCTGATTTTACTGTCCTTCTGTCACAGATGAAGATGTGAGCTGAAATGGTCTCTACCTGCCCTCAGGTGTTGGTTTTCTTTCTTCTGATCAGAGGGAAACTGAGGAAGCTTATTCTTGTAGTTTAATAAGAAGTGTAAGAAATGTGCTGCTTTGTAGATCATTTGCAAATACTGGTCTTTTTAAAACACTCTTCTTCTTCCATGTTGTGGCTCACTGTCAGCCTCTCTAACATTCACTGTCTGCATTATCACAGTAGCCTATTATTCAAATGTCATTTATGCTGTATATATACTGTATATCACTGTAAATGTAAGAATAAAACGTTCTATAAAGAAAATAAAGAGGCTTCATGGACAATTCTTCACACACAAACACGAACATAAACATAGGAGCTGCATTTTAAAACAAAGGCATTAATAATCTCATACATATCTCTTTTCTTTTACACGTCATACAAGCACAGACATAATAATTGATAATTAATTTAAAATAAAAACCAATATTTTGTTTCTTTATTTTGTCAGTCAAAGGGAACCACTCCCTTTATAATGAATTTATTAAAGAGTCTCACCAGTTGTATTATTTAGGTTGGTAAATTATTTTGGAAGTGGTCATGGGAACTTTTATTTTGAAATTATGCAGCGTCCCGGAACGCTTGAGTACAACTGTCAGTAACTTTGTTATGATGTGATTAAATACAAATTTGTTTGAGGATATGCACCATATAAGCATAATAGTAAATTAAATATTAAATGTATTAAAATTAGACTTTAAAAACACAAATTTACCGCTGACGATCGCCTTTCGAATTTAAGTCTGACTGCGCCATTAGATTCATGACTATTTATCGCCCTCCAGTGGCCACAGTGTGGAACTGCAACAGTTCACATTAGATTAGTAAAACCTGCGTCAATGCAGACTTGATAGCATTCAATCACTTCCGGTAAATCCTTTCAAAATACAGTAATAACACTAAAGCAATTAGAAATGAAGTGACAGAATTGGTCAGTCACGAGGGTAGTCCGGATAGCACAAAGTTAGCATGTTAGCAAGACACTCGGCGGAGATGATGAGAATAATCAATTACGGTATGTGAAATTGTGTCTTGTCGCGTCCATGTCGTCACTTTATTTTGAAAGTGTTCACCGGAAGTATGAGAAGTGGCGCTGTTTTTACTAATTTAATGTGTTGCAGTTCCACACTTTGACCACCGGAGGGCAGTAAACACTCGCGATTCTACATACACTCCGAATAACTGCCATCTCCACCTGGCGTCAAGACAGATTTATTTGTGTAGAATTGGCCAATGGACTATAAATACACAGAGTGACCAACGGCGGTAGCTCACCTAGCACCAGCTACCGACCGAGCTACTTGTTTTTTTAACCGACCGAGCTGACCGTACCGGTATTTGGAGATAACGGTTGACCGTGATACACAATATCACTCCCTCTAGTGGTTACACCAGGAACTGCAACTTAACTTTCAAACTAGCGTCAATGCAACCATGATAGCATACTAACACTTCCGGTGAAGACGTTCAAAATAAAACCTACAAAAAAAGGCAAATATAGGCGCTGTGACTCGGGGATTAGGAGTGTTATGTTCGAAGAAGACGATCCGGTGTCAACCACAAACAGATACAAAGGCATTTTTTCAGTTCATACTGTATTAACTTCACGCTACAAACAATGTATTCTTCATCCTATGGATGGCAGTAATGCGCCTGAGAGCGTTTAAATTGCCAAAAATCATAGAAGAAGAAGAAGAAAAGAAGCCAACGAAGAAGAAGCGTTGCATCGCTGCAGTGTGTTTGGTGTTTTACAGACACGAAAGTTATCAATGACTATTTTAAAGCAGCGAAAGTGACTGACGAAGAAGAGGAGCGGCTGCTACACGTTTTACAAAAATGAAGTGAGTGTTTTTACTAAAACAGAAAAGAAAAAACTATCCATGCAGACATTATGGTAACTGTTTGTGCTAGCTTGATAGCATTAAGTGTAACTAACTGACATCATTTAGCTAAGGTAACATTAAACCTGGCACGGACACAGCTGCAGTATATTCAGGTTATCCTCTAAAATCTAGTGTGTTCGTGTAATTAGCTGTGAGTAGTAGAACCAGTGTCCACATTAGCTTAGCTTCATACGCATGTCTAGTTCAATAAGCCCAGTTTGTAGCTGCTATACGAAGCTAGCATCGTTGCGGTGCCTTTAAAAAAGGCAGACTGTCTCTGTTCTGAATCTGCAGTTTTGTTTTATTCCAGGCTCAACATCGAGGGTCTGTTGGTGTATTTTCCATATGACTACATATATCCTGAGCAGTACTCCTACATGCTGGAGCTGAAGAGGACACTGGATGCTAAGGTGGGTGGTGTTTTAGGTATCTCTCTGTTTATTCTACAGGATGCATATTCAGTAACTTGTAACAGTAACAGTGGGAAATAGTGATGTTGTGTCTGCGATTATTGATTGTGGTTAATGAATTAAACAATGCTAACATGTATGTATTTTGAAATATGTTGTTGGTAGCTGTAATTATTCCTGCTCTAAAGCAGGTATCTTCCAAAGTTACAGTCTTAAGTACAGAATTCCCATTTGAATTACCATGTTATATTGTGTTACTACTCCGGGGAAATGAAGAGAGGGGATTTTGTACTAAAAAGACAGAGACACAGTTTACCCAGTTTGTCTTTTAGTGAAACACGAGTCAAGGGAATTTAAATTATCGTCAGTTTTTGTTTTCTACTGCATCAATAGGAGGACAGCTACACAGTGTTAACTTTATGTGTGTGTTTGTGTGTGTGCACGCTTAGTTGTCAACCCATGCTGTTTATGTTCAGGGTCATGGAGTCCTGGAGATGCCATCAGGAACAGGGAAGACCATCTCTCTGCTGTCTCTCATTGTTGCCTACCAGAGGGTGAGTTTAGTTGTGTGTCCATGTTGTGCTGGAGTTATGGTCCACAGCCACATGAGAACACCTTAATATGTTAGGTTCTCTCTCTCTCAGGCCTTTCCTTTGGAAGTGACCAAGTTGATATACTGCTCCAGAACAGTTCCTGAGATCGAGAAGGTGAGTCAGTGTCAAATAAAATCACACTCGGCACAAACAACAACTGAACAAGGTTTAATCCCAGCAGCAACAACTGATCCTGTCTAACTATCTCTACTGCTCAGAAAGTAAAACAGACAAGAAAAACATTTAAAACGGTCTTAAGAAGATGCTTTAAAAATCATCAGAAGTGATCTGCTGTCTGATTAGGTCGTGGAGGAGCTGAGGAAGTTGATGGAGTTTTATTCCAAGCAAACTGGAGAGAGCAACAACTTCCTGGCTCTGGCCCTGTCCTCCAGAAAAAACCTCTGCATCCACCCGGAGGTACAAACAGCTGCTGTCCAGGACACATCAGGACCTCACATACAACATTAACACGCTAACATACACATTTAAAGCTGACCGAGTGATAAAGCAGCCATTACATTACAGCTTCCTGTTCTTCTTTGTGTCTGTTGTATGTCTAAGAGATGCTTGTCTGCCTTGACTGTAACCAGGATCTGCTTCTATCCAGGTGAGCTCTCTGCGCTTCGGTAAGGAGGTTGATGGGAAGTGCCACAGTCTGACGGCATCGTACATTCGTGCACAACGCCACAGCGACCCCGACCTGCCCGCGTGTCGCTTCTATGAGGTAACAAGTCACCTGAATTCATCCAGTTCAGACCAGCTGGTATTTTTCAACTAAAGCGGAAGGAGACAAAAACACCTCATCGCAAAATAACCTCTTTCATAGATGAAATGCAACAGTGTTCAAATTGAAGTTTTCTGATCACACTTGAGGGTAATTAATGATAAATCATTTAGTTTGCAGCTTCGTTCTTTGTACCTGCAGATATTTTACAGTCATGCACCTGTGCTGTAGTCTACAGAGGGTTAACACAGTATCACAAAACACCTGAACGATTAAAGAGATTAATACAGCTCTGTGACAAATACCACCTTTAGTATTATTATAATGATCATTTATTGTTGACACCTGTGGATTCAACTTTTTGAGGATATAGTTTGTGAAGTTGTTGTCGTATTAGACTTTTCCAGAGCCTTGTTTTATCAAACTGACAGTCCAAAACGCAAATGTATTAAATTTATAATTATATAAAACAGAAATAAACTGAAAATATTAACATTTGAGAAGCAGGTACCAACAAATGTATGAACATCTGTGGATTAGTGGAATATTAACTATTGAACTAAGATGTTCATTGAACTTCATTTGCATAAAGTTTGTGATTAGACAAATCGCTGCTGACACTGAACCGTCTGATCTTCATGCAAGCATGTGATTGGACAAGAACTGCCCCTCCACCTGATGTGTGTGTGTGTGTGTGTGTGTGTGTGTGTGTGTGTGTGTGTGTGTGTGTGTGTGAGAGCATCATTTACGACAGATGGCTCACAGCAGCAGTCTGTCGCACCATGAAAACTGAAGTCTACCCATTATGTGATGCACCGTTAGCCTGTTGTCAGGAACTCTAACTAGGTTAAAGCAAACAATGAGAAGCAGTCACATGACTACTTGTGTGTAAGGACAGAGCAGAGTTAGTATCTGGTTTCTAGTCGTCCTCTGAATGAACTCATAACGCTCTCAGCTGCTTCGTGTCGTACTGAACATCAGCGATGATGTGTGTTTGAAGGTGGAACTGTGTACATTTTTATCAACATAAAACCACACTTTTGACACCTAACATTTTTTTTTGTTTCTCGGTACTTGTACCCCGTATTTACAAAAATAACTTATTTCTTCTGTCCTCTAAAATTCCCAATATTTACTCCCTTGTTTCCCATAGTCTTATTATCTTCCACTGTACCTATATTTAAGTGCCAGTAGGAACCAGTGAATTCTTTATTAGAACCTGATTCATACAATAGAATTACACAGTAAATCGCGGGGTGTGTTATAAAGTTTTACCAAAAGTTTTTGGACTTAAATCTTTTATCTTTCTTTTTAGAGTAAAACCTCCCATCAGGTGCAGAGTCCTGTTGCATGTTGGATACAATTCATGCCAAACACTCCCTTTAGTCCGTCCAGAGTTAGCGTGATTTTTCCTGCTTTGTGTGTGTGTGTTTGTGCGCACGTGTCTGTCTGCCTGCTGCTCTTGTTTCCTTGAACCTCCTCCGTCTTTCTGGTTTGTGTCTGCAGGAGTTTGATGCAGTCGGCCGACAGGTGCCTCTTCCTGCCGGCATCTACAACCTTGACGACCTGAAGGACTTCGGCAGGAGGAAAGGCTGGTGTCCTTACTATCTGGCACGCTACTCAGTACGTTGCACTGCAGACTTCTACAAACATGAAACGTGCAGCCTGGTGTGAAAAACGCTTAATATT
Organism: Macquaria ambigua; assembly: GCA_008360985.2. Taxonomy (NCBI): domain Eukaryota; kingdom Metazoa; phylum Chordata; class Actinopteri; order Centrarchiformes; family Percichthyidae; genus Macquaria; species Macquaria ambigua. The sequence continues at coordinate 196,694 of VMKM01000427.1, read as the reverse complement.
TTGGGATGGATTTATAGTTGATTAAGCTTAAAACAAAGGCAGATTTCAGGTTTCATTTATTGAAAACTGTTCTGCACATTAGAGATGCGCATAGTGGGAACTACAATAAAGTATATAAATGTTTCTTATTAAGAGGAATGTTTGGTGCTTTTGGCTACTAATCTGAAAATAATCTGACAAAAAACACAGTTCCTCTTTACTGAATAATGTCATGATATTTAAGGTGTTTCACAAAGGTTGGTATTGTATCTCTTAGCTTGTCCTGTTTTCTCAGATCCTGCACGCCAACATCGTGGTGTACAGTTACCACTACCTGCTGGACCCCAAGATCGCTGACCTGGTGTCCAAAGAGCTGGCCAAGAAGTCTGTAGTGGTGTTTGATGAGGCTCATAATATAGGTGAGGAGATGGACTGAGTGCCACAGTAAGATTTAGTGCGATTAATGAATTTATTATGTAACAATCAGAAAGATCTGAGATTATTTTTGTAATTCTGATCATTTTTTGGAATTAACATGAAAACCTTCTGTTTCTTCCCTTTGCTCCTCAGACAACGTGTGCATCGACTCCATGAGCGTGAACATCACCAGACGAACACTTGACCGCTGCCAGAACAATGTGGACACACTTCAGAACACCATACACAAGTAAGAGCCTGGCAGAGGTCAGCAGCAAGTGTAGTGAAACGTTGAACTCATTGAGTGCATCTCAGTTCCCTTAATTACATCTACGTTTCTGTTCTGTGTTCGTCTTTTCCTCGCGTCTTAGGCCTTGTTCAGACTGCCAGCCCAAATCTCTTTTTTAAAAATATATATTAAGATTGTATTCAGATTGGTTTTAGAAAGTCTGGACAGCAAAAATACATGTGAAATGGGATTTTTGCAAATCGGATCCAAGCCACATTTGGAGGTGGTTTTAAATGCGATTCCAATCGGATTTCTCCAGACGCGTCTCAGTCCGGACTCTTGACAGCGTGATTGTTTGGAGGTCAGATGATGGATCTCCATTTCTCCTGCTTCCACGTTGGAAAGCCGCGTCATCAGCGTACGTAGTTACTGACGCCTACATCGTTACCACAGCAACCCATGCTGATAGGTTGGTGACGTCTGGACACAAAAATCCGATCTGATCACTTGTGAATAACAGTGTAGACAGTCTGTCTGAAACATCTGATTTGCCTGCAGTCTGAACAAAGCCTTAGTTTTTCCCGCTGAACACATCAGGAGAGATGAAACGAATGTTTTCAGAGAAATGAGACGTCCTCTCCTCTCAACCGTCGTCTGCAGTGACGTCCGTTTCTGATCAGCTGTCAGTCAACTTTAACAGCTCTGTAGTCTTTTGGTGGCTTGGAGTTTGTATTTGCACATTTATATGTACAGTCAAAATAATAAAGGACGCACAGTGACTACTGCCAGCACTATTTTCTTCATGTCCTCCCACATGATACAACAGAATGTGAAATGAGTCACTGCCTTAAAATCAACACCTGCATTAAAAACTGTATTCTGTACTTTACTCTTTACAGTTTGTAAAATGGACTCAGACACTGAATGAGTCATTTCCACCCAACAGCAACATTTTTGTTTCTTGTTTCTAATTTCCTTATGTGGGTCTGCATTTATTGATATTCTGTTTGTAAAATCATTATTTAATAGGTTAATCCAGGCTATTATAGATGAGAATGTGTCATATTTGTAGATCACACGTGAACTAAAATGTCTTTCCTCCTCTTCCTGACTACAATACCATACGGGTTAAAAAGAGAAATAAGAAAAATCATTCTAATGAAAGTTATTTTGTTTCCTTTGTTGTTCCTAAAATCCACTATTTTATATTTCAACCATGTCCTCAATAAGTGAGGAATAATTTAGTAACGCACTCGTTATTTCCGCATGGAGCGAATAAACTTCCTGTTGCCTCCCCCGCTGTCTGACAGGATAAAGGAGACAGACGCTGCTAAGCTGAAGGAGGAGTACAGGCGACTGGTGGAGGGGCTGAAGGAAGCCAATGTTGCCAGGGAAACGGACGTCTACCTCTCAAATCCCGTGTTACCAGATGAAATCCTTAAAGGTACAGCGGCCAGCAGGATTGGACATCAGCACTAAATTCATTTGGTTTTGGTTTTATTCTTCATCCTCCTTCAGTCTAGAATGATGGTTGATGGAATGACGTAAAGTTGACATTGCTTTTTTTCCTGCTCCCTCCCTCTCAGAGGCGGTCCCCGGGACTATTCGCACAGCCGAGCACTTTGTCGGTTTCTTGAGACGTTTCCTGGAATATCTAAAGTCCCGCCTGAGGGTCCAACATGTCGTTCAGGAGAGCGCCCCGCAGTTCCTCAAAGACATCTTTGACAAAGTCTGCATCGACCGCAAGCCTCTCCGGTCAGTCGGCACCATCACCCTTTTTCTAACCTAATTTTCTGCTTGAACTCTCAGACAAACATAAGCTTTAGACAGCATTGTGGCCTCCAGTGATCATGTACTCACTCAGTTTCTTGCTCTTTCACTTTCTCACTCTCTTCTCCAGTAGCTCATCACTTATTCTCCTTCCTCAATCACTTCCTCACTCTCTTGTTCCCTCATTTCCTTAGCAGCTTCCTGCTCACTCAGTCACTTCCTCATTCATTCTCACATCTTTCTTATCTTCCTTTCACAATCACTCACATCTTTAATGCACTCTCAGTTGCTCCCTCTCTTACTAACTCATGTCTTTGTTTACTTGATTACTCAGTAACTCATTTGGACACATTTTCTCTCCCCGGTCTTTCATCCATCCCTCCGTGTCTCTCCAGGTTTTGTGCAGAGCGGTTACAGTCGTTACTACGAACTCTGGAGATCGCCGACATCGCAGACTTCTCAGCTGTTACTCTCATCTCTAACTTTGCTACCCTGGTCAGCACCTACAGCCAAGGTACCAAAACACTTCTGTACATCCTGAAACCAGACACTGTTAACAGATATATCACTGTGGCAGACGCTGTAGTTGCAGTAAGATGTGTGGCAGAAGTCAGATTTAGTTTCTGATATCTCCCAAATGTTTACTGTGTTTTTGTTATGTTGATGTTTTCTCCAGTCACTGCTTCTGCTGAATTAAAAGAATGGGAAAGTGCCCTCATAGGTTGTTTTTTCGGTCTGTTTTGAAATCTTCTTGGTTGTATTTTTTTTTATTTAACTTAATTAAGTATCTTCTCTCTCTCTGTCTGAAGGTTTTACCATCATCATTGAGCCTTTTGAAGACAGAACTCCAACCATCGCCAACCCCGTGCTGCACTTCAGGTGGACTAGAATTTATAAATATTTAAAATTGGGAATCATTATTGATTAATGTCTGTTTGGTGTCGTCTTCATGGTCAACACAACCAAATCCACCGATGATTTTGTAAATTACTACTGATGTTTGCAGAGGCCACCTGCGACTCTTTTATAGAAAACATCTGAACATGAATCAAACTTTATCTGAAATACCATCAGCATTTTAAAACCTTTACCTAACGACAAGATTTAAGTTTTAAGATGTGTGGTTGTTGATCAGCACCAGTGACTCCAGTACTACTTTATAGATTCCAGGCCTCAAAAATCTGTTTTCACATTTTAGGATAAAAACTTTAACTGCCATCTACCTACTAACATGTTCAGTACTTTCAGTACTAAAATGTTCTACTTTACTGTTGCAAGATATTTCAGCTACAAAGACTGAGAAGCCTCATTGTGAAGCCCAACAAAGCAAAGCAGTTATTATTACACTATTTTACACAATGAAAATCAATCATCAAATCAATTAGATGTTTCTGTTGGATCTGAGCTCTGATTAGTTGATTGCATGTCACAGTAGATCAAACGTGTGAGACGATGCAGGACTAAGTCTGTGTGATATAAACAGTGAAGTGTAACGTGACTCTGATCTGTGTTCCTCTCTCAGCTGTATGGACCCGTCTATAGCCATCAAACCTGTTTTTCAAAGGTTTCAGTCCGTCATCATCACCTCGGGGGTGAGTTGGTTTAGTTACCTCTCTCTCTTTCTTCTCTTTCTCAGTTTTCAGTCATTTCAGTCCTGTAATTCACAAGGTTTTAGCCTTATGGCTTTGAAATAAAAGAACGTGGTGTCTATTTGCAGCCCCTATATCTCAGGCTGGTGAACAGTAAAGGAAAGAATAGTTTTCTCTTTTTGCTTTAATATTGTTTAATTTGAGGAAGTTGAAATACCTGCTCCATTTCTTCTTCTTTTATTCCTCCTCTAATGAAGTGATAACTCTGTACACGTCTCTTACAGGAGACTTTCCATATCATCTTGCTTCTTAAAATATAATCCTGCAGCTTCATTCGTGTGATGTTTGCCTGAATTTCCCTGCTGCCTGTTTGTTAATTTGTTTTCATGTATGTAATTGTACATTGATGAATTGCTTCTCATAATCTTGTGTGCTTTGTTTGAAATGTCACACCGGTGGCCTAAATATTCAATTATTCCTTCTTTCATTTAGGAAACTCACACAAGTCAATATTGAGATGAAGTTATTTGACTTTCTGTTTCACATGCAGTCACGAAGTCTGTTCCCCAAACAAATGTCTGTTGGTGTGCTCTGATAAATGAACGCCTGCTCTCATTTTAACTCTCGTCCTTCTGTTTGACCTCTTTAGACGCTCTCTCCTCTGGACATCTATCCCCGAATCCTCGACTTCCGCCCTGTTACCATGGCGTCCTTCACCATGACGCTGGCACGGACCTGCCTCTGTCCTCTGGTGTGTAACTACACTCAGACACACACACATTCACTGTGGCACACTGCAAGAGAAATGATGAACTGGTCAAAGACTGAAATTGACAAATTGTGTTACAGAAACACCCAATCAATGCAAACCCTCAATCACATCATTCCCACACTTAAAATTGTATTAATGAATTGTTGGAGCCTGTCCAAGTCTTTTGTCTTTTTCTTCCGTAGATCGTTGGCAGGGGAAATGATCAGGTGGCCCTCAGCTCAAAGTTTGAGACCAGAGAAGACTTTGGTTAGTAGAAGTGTCTCCGTCATTATTTATTAGAGCATAAAGTCCCAAAGGCAGCGTCACATGACGTCACCAGAACATAATATCTCAAAACATATTATTCTTTGTTCAAATAGCATTACTGTTTGTTTTGTTTCCAGCTGTGATTCGTAACTACGGCAACCTGCTTCTAGAGATGTCTGCGATCGTTCCCGATGGCATCGTGGCGTTTTTCACCAGCTACGTCTACATGGAGAACATAGTGGCGTCTTGGTATGAACAGGTCAGTGTGTGGACACACACACACACACACACACACACACACACACACACACACACACACACACCTGGGAGATCTATCTTCTCACAACGATCATACTACCAATTATAAATAATAATATTGAAACAGACGAGCAGTTGTGTCAGCAGTCATTTGGTATAAGTTGTTTTCTTCTTAAAGCAGAATAGAGCTGATATTATTTTTCCTTTTACTATTATTTGTATGTGGAAAGAAGCACAGTTGTCTAATGTTTGTACATGTTTGTCTGCAGGGTATCCTGGAGAATATCCAGAGAAACAAGCTGATCTTCATTGAGACTCCGGATGCTGCAGAGACAAGCATGGCCCTGGAGAAATACCAGGAGGTCAGAGACCTGTCGTCTTACTTTATACGTATTATTATTATTATTATTATTATTAAATAAGTCACAAATATCTGTAGTTGCTATATCTGTGGGGTGCTAAATGAAGATGAGGTGGGTAAAAACAGATGATATGATGCCTGTGATTGTTCCGTTAAGCATCAGCAGTGCTGTAAAGGAATAAAAGCAAACTGTTCTCCTGCTGGGTCCCAGACTTCTGACCTCTGACCTTTCTGTCTCTTCTCTTCAGGCATGTGAGAACGGCAGAGGAGCCATCCTCCTGTCTGTGGCCAGGGGGAAGGTGTCTGAAGGAATAGATTTCGGTAAATGATCAGGATGCTGCAGGTTACTGAGATGACTATCTCAGAGGAAACGAAATGTGGATCCATAAATAGGAGTGACAGCAAACAGTTTAAGCAATGCAACAGATTTCTTCATGGTGATATACGATATAAAGATTCAGCAAACATTTCACCTGAAGTCGGGTGTCTGTGGGAATGTTGAGGTCAGTTTTTAAACATAATAACTGTGAGTCTTGTTCTGTTTTCTCTTCAGTGCACCATTTTGGCCGAGCAGTCATCATGTTTGGAGTGCCGTATGTTTACACGCAGAGCCGCATCCTGAAGGTCAGGACTGTCACTGTGACGAAATCACTCTCACTGTAAAATCCACTACGTTTACTCTCCGCCATTTTATAGCTTTTAGCTCGGTGTAACTAATAAACTGGTAACTGAGTGTCTATTTCATCAGTTTTGGTGATTAGACCAAAAAGCTTGGAAACATGAATCAGTGATGATATACAAGTTACAAAATATATAATATGGTTCATTTTATTTACTTTACTTAACTCATTTAACCTGTGATAATTGATTTTCCTGATTGTTATCAGGATCAATCTTTACTTCAAGATGTCTCTTTTTAGGACACCTTAAACAAAATATTCATCGTTTTAAAAAAAGGAACAAACGCAGATGTTTTAATCTCGTCTGTTCATTAATAAATCTCGTCCTCTTCGTCCTTTCCTCAGTCTCTCAGTTTGGCTGTCATCACTCTGTTCATAGCTTCACAATATTTTCTTTCCTCACTGACTGATGTGTTTCAGGCTCGTCTGGAGTACCTTCGGGATCAGTTCCAGATCAGAGAGAATGACTTCCTGACATTTGATGCCATGCGTCACGCGGCTCAGTGTGTGGGCCGAGCCATCAGAGGCAAGACCGACTACGGACTCATGATTTTTGCTGACAAGGTGTGTGATGTTTCTACTCAGTCTAAAATGTTTTTGTGCTTTTGATCCTGCCAACATGCCTATAAACATTCTCAGCATCAGCCTGCTTCACATTCACTGCTGGTCGGTCCCATTACAACCACAGCCTTCTGATTTTAGCATTAGATTAAAGATCAGTCAGTATGTGATGACGCTCCTGTCCACAGCGTTACGCCCGAGCAGACAAACGTGGGAAGCTTCCTCGCTGGATTCAGGAGCACATCAATGATGGCAGTCTGAACCTCACTGTGGACGAGGCCGTGCAGCTCTCCAAGCACTTCCTGCGGCAGATGGCTCAGCCTTTCAGACAGGTACGCCGCACATCTGCAAACCACCACACGGGTGTAAAATCTGTGCTTCAAATTTCCTTTTTTTTCCCTCCGCGTGAGCTTTTCTCTTTGTGCGAAAGGCCAGAGGGGACGTGGGTAAAGATGTTTGAATTTAAACACAATTAAATTATTTCATGATCTTGATATAACAGGTATGTTTTCTTGAAATCACAAAATGATAATTTCACAAACTGTTTTTTTTTGTAATGTCAATGTAATATAATTATTCCAGCACATTTAGCTGAACTAAAACTTTTCTTGTGATCACAGAATATTTCATGATCATGCGAGATACAAAAAGTCCAGAGGCGACATGCATGTGTATTACCTCACCTGCAATCTGCACTTTTGTCCCTCTTGTGTCTTAAATGAACAACTAGAACAATCCATTACTTTAGCTGGTAAAAATAATTCTTAGGTTTTTGAGGTTCTGCAGTCAGAATAAACAGAAGAGTAATTTTATATCTACTTGCCCAGTGAGTTCTCACTTCTTTCATCGAGCAAATAAAAAACCTGTTTTTAGCATGTAACAGCTTCCCACTTTGTTCTATTTCATTTTAAGTTACTTAGAGCTGCGTAGTGAACAGGATCATTAACCAGAGGACCTCAGCAGGCCGAAGTGTCATTTAGCAAGACACTGAAAATAGTTGACCAGGCAGTCTGTGATCACCTTACTCACCTTCTTGCCTCCCTGATTTTGACCTGTCTCTAATAATCTCTCTCTCTCCAGGAGGACCAGCTGGGTCTGTCTCTGTTGACTCTCGAGCAGCTGGAGTCAGAGGAGATGCTGCAGAAAATCACTCAGATCGCTCATCAGACCTGAAGGTGACGTACACTGCATAATGTCATCACCGTGGCAACGCCCATGATGGGGTGGAATGACATCATTACTGTGCGATGATGAGAACTAGGTCAAATAGCTGATGCAACTTTTATTTGGAGTGCTAGATGTACGGGGTTTACCACATCAGGACAGTTTGGATAAACTTCAGAAAGTAAAACTTAAATTCCCTCTAAGAAGCTCTTTTTCTCTACGTGGTAAACAAACCAGGACATGTATTTAAATCACATGCTGGCTCAGCTCTGGTGGTTACAGTAATGATTTCTGACTGGATAACTGTGTGTAGAGGTTAGGAGGTCTGAGGCACAAGCATTCAGTATTTCAGCTCACACACTGAGTCTACAGAATATTAGCACCACAGCACACTTTTATTTTTTCCAAAATCATTGCCGCTCTGAAGTCAGTGCACCTTTGGTCCACTGGTGTAATTCAGTACTATGTTAAACCTTTGTAACTGGTTTGCAGGTCAGTTCAAAAACTCAACTGTTCACTGAAATATTCAGCTGTAAACTGCCACTTTTTCACCATTTAGTACTGTTGAAAATATGAATCAATTAAATCTGCCCCTGTAGTCTTCAGTTGTCCTGAGTTCATCTCACTTGGTAACCACACAGGATTTAGCAGTTTTATGGAGATGGTCCTAACATTTTGTATACTCAGTGTATGTATTCAGTATTACACTATGAGAGGAACAGAAATGAAGCGTTTCCATTATGAGAAAACTTTTACTTGACATTAAACTCCTAAAATGGATGTGCTATTTTCCAGCATTTTCAGAGTACTGTAGTTTGTGAAAAAAAGACATTTATTCAGTTTCAAACCAAAAATCATGAACACATGTTGTGCTGTTTTTTAAAAAGTAACATGTTTAGTTTCAGACCAGACGAGCTAAGGTATGAACCGCCATCAGTGGGTCGGTCCATGTAGCGTCTGTCATACAGGCAAGACTACTGTTAGTTTCCTACAGTCACATTTTATACTGAACATGCATATTTGTGAAGTTGGAATATAAATGTTTGTATTTAACAGTTGACTTGTGTTTTTCTTCTCGGGAAAGTGTTTTTTAAAGAGGCCTTTCAGTCCTGACAAACAAGTCAAGGGTAAATACCTGAACTTAAAACAACTGACACTACATTAGCTATTCAAACATTAAAATTAAAGTAGCAGCCTTCTAAAAAAAACCAACTATTTGTCAAACCCTAAAAGACATAAAACACAAAGTAATATTTCCATGCAAACACGCACTAATAATATACAAAGGTGTTAACGTTATATTGTAATTTATTTCAGCTCAAGTTTGCAAATATAAAATACAAACATTCATATTTACCAGAGTAAACACAGCATCAGAGGAGATATATAATCCAGTTTCTACATTTTTCTTATCCTATTTTGTGTAACATTCTTACAAGTGTTTCATTGACAGACTGTAGTTTCTACAGTAACTAACATAGTGCAATTTCAGCCCTTACAACAAACAGCAGTGACATCTTCTACCACAGCAAATGTACAATCAGCAGTTCTCCATCATATAGGATCATATAGGATCTACAGTATGTTTGAGCAAAACAAATGGAAGTGAGCCCCAAGAGGAGGTTTGTGGAATAAAATTTGTCAGGTGGTAACGTCATGTTCAGGGAGCCAAGATTTCCTAGCAGCACTCATTTATTTCCGTCCGTCTCTTACTTTAAACATTCCTGAGTTTTTAAGTGAATATGTACAAAATTATAGTTACTTGATGCTCTAGCTGTCTGTGTCTCAACATAAAAAGGAAGGAGCTATGATCTTTTTGTTCATGCAGAGTTGTAGTCACGTCACCGAATCTCAAGTTTGAGTCTTAAGTAACTAGTAACTAGTTCAAGTAATAACAAATTAAAAACAGCACAAAGAAATCTACATAATCATTAAAAGCTAGTTTACCATTTATAACAGTGACTTGCAATAAGTTGTGGATTTCAGGCATTTCAGTGAATAAGCATAGATGTAAAATTACAAGATGAAATAGACATACTTAAGTAGGCTACCTGTGCCTCAATTATTCTTCAATCAAGCTACTTTTACCACCGAGGGGCAGATAGACTCAAATAGTTTGGGTTTAAACATTCGCAAACATCTGGCTACTTGTCTAAGCTTGTTTGCTGAAACATTTTTAACTTCCACAGACGCGTATTTGCCTAAATTTGGGCCACCTACAACAGAAACGTTCACCTCCTGCACAGAGTGGCTTCGAGTAAATCTTACAACTCTGTCGAGTCAAACTTCAATCCAAGACCAGTTGAAAGTCATCAACACAACATTGACTCAGGCACACAACAATAACTTTGGGTGTCCAGATAGCTTAAAACTATTCTCAGAATTAAAAACTCATAATGCAATAAATACATAATTGCTGAATATTGAAATGTTTAGGGATGTTAATATTCAATAACTGATTGATTTACCACTGTTAAAGAGTGTGATTGGTCGGGAATAAATTCACTGACAATGTTCAAAAATATCCACCTTCTTTTACGAGTATCATCTTTAATAGGTAACTCTGGTATTTTTAAACCAAACTTACTTTTCACTGGTGCAGTTGCCCCAAAGGATTACATTGCAGCCATTGCAGCCCGTTCGTGGCTGCCGGCTGAGGCGATCTACTGGACCAATTCCAAATCTTGGTAATTATTAGGTATTTACACCCCAAAATTTGTTAAAAAAAAAAAAAAAAAATAGGGCCCAGATTTAAAAATAACAGTTACCTTTTAAAGTCATATATGTGCGTTCATTTTGATGTTGGATGTTTTCAAATCGTATCGCATTTTGGATTTCTTAAGTTAAAAACAGTTGGTCCTTATTCTCATAATGTGGAATGACAAAACTGGACTGTGGTCAAAACTAATGATAAAAACACGTGTTTACTTCAGCTGCTCAGAATGACCTGCGCATTTTAAAGGCAAAACACATTTAATAACTTCTGTAACCGTATAAACTCAACTTCTCCCTCGTAAACCAAATGTAACATTTACATTTTGACAAACGCGTCACGTTTTGATCATTGTGCCAACTTTACATCCCTGTGCTTCAAGAGACAATTTATAACATTTAAAAAATATAATCTGTAACGTCAATGTGCCTGTTTTATCTTTAGAAAATTTTAAATATAAATAACTCAGTTTTTTTTCCCAGTGTTAATAGAAATGTACCTGAAAAGGGCACACTAGCATTCGGAAACACCTCAAATGTAAAATTAATTGTATTACAGATTAACCTTATTAACCTGCAAATGATGTGATCTGGTTTATGTAAATATAGTAATGTCAGTGTTAGACTTATTAACACTTAGTTTTCTTACAGTGTAAATGCTGGTATTATTTTTGTGTTCAACAAAACAGTTTCCGTTTTCTCTCTTTTTGAAGTTAATACTGTGGTTAACTTGTAATCAGGAAACTGAATTTATTTCTAATCTAAAACCAGGAAGGAATTATATCAAATGTCAAGTGAACAGGAAGGAAAGGATTTAGTGCAACATAGACATGTCAATATGTGACCCGCACCTTTCTAATCACTTTTTCATGATCAAAGACCAACATATCATATTTTTAGGCTAACTGTGAAATGTCCTCAAGGGTTAACAAAACAAAAACATTAATTTGTTGTTACCTTTTTAAATGAGGGATAATTATCTGTTTTTCTGGAGGGGACTCAAAGTGGCCCCCTAAATCTGATATGAGCGATCAATACAGAGCAGTGTGCTTATTACTCACAACAGTCTGAACATCTGTCCAGTTAGAGAGAGTGTGTGTGTGTGTGTGTGTGTGTGTGTGTGTGTGTGTGTGTGTGTGTGTGTGTGTGTGTGTGTGTGTGTGTGTGTGTGTGTGTGTGTGTGTGTGTTAGCTGGTCCCACCGAGTGAACCTCGTCTCGTCAGGCTCTGCGTGCTGGAGCTCAGCCCTCGAACGTCTGTCAAACGACTCGACTGAGGAGCAAAACACAAGATGGATGTTCATGTGTTACAGATTTCTGTGACTTGATGTTCAGCTAAAGTCAAAAGTATTTTAATCACTTAATGAGGACATTTAAATGTCAGTAGTGGGGTTAGGGTTAGTTACATTTACTGGCACAAATGCAGAACTGACAAAAAAATAGAAAGTTGTTGTGTCTCTTCTGAAAATATGACAAACTCTGATGGGCCACAAATTACTGACATGACACACAGTAATAAATAATACAAATTTGGTAGTAACACCAACAGGGGAATTCAATACATACTCATGGTTAACTCACTGTAATACACAACAATAAGAATTTAGCACCAAATAAATCGCTGAGAACCTCCAAGTACACATCGCTGTTAAACTGACTGAATCACCAACAGCCTCCTCACCTGGGCGCCGTCCTGACTCTCTCTGGCTCCAACATTCAACACATTCAGAGAGTTCGCCCTCTTCATCCTGAAAACAGGACAGAACATCATAATGAACTCTTTATCTTTATAAAAAGGGGCATAATAATGTCACTAAACACACACGAAGCTCAGTCTTACTGATTTTGGAAAAGAAGAGCTGTTGAGGAAAATGCACTAATTTAAGGTCAACAGTCTGAAAGCGCCTGTACTGAGTTCTTAATCTAAATATTAAATAAAATATGAAGAATTTCTTTCAAAAATGAGATATCCACCATTTGAAAACAAAAAAGCTCATTTGTGTTTGCAAAATTATTCAACGGAGGATATTTCTTTAACTTTAAATTCCATGACAAAATCAGAGTGCATCCATGAGCTAAAGACGTTCCTGTAGTGAAGTGATCTGGTTTCAGCTACAGTTAGCCTCCTGTTGGGGGTTAAACACCTTTATAACAGATTATTACCCAGCATTCCTCGGGGTCGTTTCCTCCATTCCGACTCCTCTCAGCTTGCGGACCAGTTTCTCGCTGCTTCGGCGTATCGACTCTCTGAGTTTGGTAAAGGAGCCGCTGCGCTTCAGGTTACTGAGTCCGTCCTGTCCGGAGCCGCCGTCCTCAGCGCCGGACCAGCTGGGACGACCGTCGCCTAGAGGACCGACGGACGGACAGAATGACGAACAGTATGCAAAAACAAGCTCTCTGGGTGTGTATTCTTGTCTCCTATCTTGCATTTCAAAAATGTATATCTTAACTGCTAAAGTAAAACTTCTGCAAGAGCAAATTCATTACATCCCAACGCTGCACAACAGTCTACAGTACAGACCTGGTCCAGACAGGATCAACCAGAGGACTTGGGAAGAACACAGGTATCGTACTTATGCCCTTTAACATTATAAACTAACTTTCTGCCTGTCACTGATGAAAAATTAGTAGTAGTTTAAGCGAGACAGAGATTTTTCCTCTTCCAAATTAAAAGTTGAATTCATGAGCAATTAAATTACGAAAGCCAGATCCAGGTTGTTAAACAAAACGTTATGCATTATGGTGGGACACATCATTTTCTTTAAGTCTCATCAACAGCAGGTGGTGGCAGACATGTAATAAACCAAAATGACAAATCCACAACAAAATATACACTGTATATATGTAAATCCCTGTTTTGTACCTTCTACAGATCCAAACTCCTTTTCGTGTGCTCTGGTCAGGATCTCTTTGTAAAGAGCTTCAGCTTGTCTGTATTTCCCCTGCTTAAGATAGCAGGATGCCTGAGAAAGAACAAAGAAACGAGAGAAGTGTAGAAAGAGAAGGTTTAAGTCTCGAGAAAGTGACAGCATTTGTTGTCAAATCTTTTATATAAATCCATTAGCAGTGTTCAGTAATTGTACCTGGGGGGTATAAATGAAAGAATTACTTTATACTGTACAAAAGTAATAGTTAATTAAAGTAGTAGTAGTAGTTAAAGTAGAAAGTAGTTAATAAAATTTCTTTTACATGTGAAATAAACTCTGAGGAAAACCTGGAAACACAGAGGAGTCACAGTGAAAACACATTTTTCCTCTCACCAGGTTGTTCTTGGTCTTGGCCACGTTGGCGTCGTCTGGTCCCAGCTTGCTCTGGTAGATGTGCAGAGCGCGTTCGTAGTACTGCTCCACCTCCTGGTACTTCCCCTGGTTCTGACACAGCAGAGCCAGGTTGTTCAGCTGCTTGGCCACATCTGGGTGGTCTGTACCCAGAACCTAGGGGGGGGGGTTCAGACACAAAATACACTGAGGGCCAAAAATACATTATTCTTTCCATAACGATGACGGCATCTGATACATGAAACATCAAAATCCTGATGTTCGGTGTTCATTCAGGGTTGAAGACGTATTCGGATTCTTAAGTAAAAGTAGCAATACAACACTGTGAAAATACTCTGTTACAAGTAATAGTCCTGTATTCTTACTTAAGCAAAAATACATAAGCATTAGTAGTAAAATATACTTAAAGAATACGTGTTATGCAGAAATATGGCTAGAATTAATGCCTTTACATAAGAATTTTGTTTTATGAGAACACGTAATGGTTTATTGTCCTTAAAGCATTAAAAATATATCCTAAGTGAAGACATTTTAGTGGTTTTCACTCCTTTAAAAAGGTGTAACTGGACTGTTTTAAGTTATGATTCATGTTCAGGATTAAATCTTGAATTAGGATTAGATTATGTTAGTGTAAAGGTTAAAGGTTAGTTATGTAGTAGCGAGACTTGTATGAACTCTGAGTGTCCTCATAAGTGTAGTAATACAAATGTGTGTGTGTTCTCACTTTCTCTCTGATCTCCAGAGCTCTTTTACACAGCGGCTCTGCTTCCTTGTATTTTCCTCTTTTCCCATAAAGCACCGCCAGGTTGTTGAGCGTTGCTGCCACCTGCGCGCGCACACACACACACACACACACACACACACAGACAGAGTAAGTCTGATCTAGACGACATTAAACAACCTGATAAAGGGACCACTGCAGTTTTTTCAGGGGGTAACATAGACCGGCAGTGCTCCCAGCAACTGAATGAAAGAGAGGCTCAAATATCTGCCAAGATGTTCCCAAGAGACTAAACATTACTGCTTCTGCCAAAAAGGTTTTGTTTTTAAGTTTGTTTACATGGTGATAAAACAAAATGGTGAGTGAAAATCAACGAAAGACAACAAAACAAACAGAATTGAGTCCAGGTTAGATTCAGGATGTGTCGGGTTATAAACCGTCTCATATTACTGCAGCTGGTTTATTAAAGGAGGGAAACTCACAGCCGGATGGTCCATTCCCAGAGTTTTCTCCCTGATCGCCAACGCGTCGTTCAGCAGGTTGGCTGCCTCTTTGTATTTGTTCTGGTCTCTGTAGAGAAACACGTCACACTGTTGGTTTCCTCACATCAAACCTTTCATATAAAACTACTTGGTTTTTTTAAGTGGAGTTCATAGTTTGGTTAGTTTTATCATTCGTCTGAACCCTCTCATTTCTTCCAGGTTATATTGTTTTTCATCGCTGCTCATTTTATTCTACAAAGAGCTTTAAAGTTACAAAAGGGGTAAACAATAAGTTTGTTATTGATGAAGAGTGATATCAGACGTCAGAGCTCGTCAGAGTTGTTAGAGGAAAAAAATGAATCAATACCACAATTTTTTTTCTGTTAATAATATAATCTGTATCTAATCGTTATGTTGTTTTGTTGCCATGGTATCTGGCCTCACCTGTACACCAGCGCCAGTATATTCAGCATGGTGGCTACGTCTGGGTGGGTGTGTCCTGAGGACTTCTCCAGGTCTTCCAAAGCCTGTTGACACGTTATTTTAATTAATTAGGATTTTAAGGCATTTAATCTGTACAGAATGATTTTTTTTTAAAAACTGCATTTTCCCAGTTTGACAGCACCTGGACGTTGCTCAACATCCTCCCAGATCCATATACTTCATATATGTTTACGATCTGCCTATAATTTTCATTGAATGTTTCCTTCTGGGAGTTTTTCCTCTAAGGATAGAGGGTGTAGCCCCCCGAGGTAAGTTAGTGATTTGTGGCTGTGGCTTTAACCTTCTCAGGTGGGGAAGGAGGCAGAGCTAGTGCAGGCTTCAGATTGTTTTTTTGTTGTGGAACCAAAACAGCAACAGTAACAAGATACTGTACAGGGGAACAGTTGGAGGTGAACGCTGCTCTCACCTGTTTGCAGAGCGGTACAGCGACCTCGTATCGTCCCTGGGATGCGTACTGGATGACCAAGTTGTGGAGTGTTCGAAGGCGGGCGGGAATCTCATAGCCGCCCTGCTGGGCTGCGGCCGCTGCGCTGCTGTGGTGAGGCTGGGACACTGAACAGCAATAAACAGACGAAGAAGAATTTGCACTTCAGTTCTTCAAAGAGGACTTGACAAACTTGATGAAATGTAAATTAACTAACAGAAACAGATGTACAATTTCAAGTATCTTAATGTCATTGCAGCTTTAAATGATCTCATGCTGTGTAGCTGTAATAAAAAAAGTGCCAACCATGGTGAGACTCTCCACTCATGCTGTTTTAAAAAAAAGAAAGCGCTGTTATAAAAGACAACTTTATTAGATTAACACATAAAATCTAAAAACAAATGTAGCTGAATGATAAAATAATTTTAAGAGTATTTGAACATCAAGTTTTACTCTGAAGAGATCCCCGATGTGCGTGCCTGGAACTGATTTTCCCTCACAGGCTGTGAACTCATCATCATGTGATGTGATGTAGGTGCTAAAATTTGACATCAGAGCTTGACATCAGAGCTTGAAATGTCTTTGCTGTGTGTGAAGAGTTGTTACTCAAAATATCATCAGCAACACAGTTACACTGAGTTCATCTGTGGAGAACGAAGACTTGTTCACCAGTGACGAAAGTCATGCTGTTTATTTCTATTACAGACATTAACATGTGATGTTGAGCTCATCATGACCGTCTAAACTGGGGAAACCACAGACATTAAAGGATCAGTTCACCCAAATTACAAAAACATTTCCCACCAGTGGGATCTACCCATGCAGTTAGTTAGAGATTTATTTTCTGAGCTTCTGAGATTTCCACCGCTGACACTTCTTACACCATCCGGACGAAATCAAGGTGAACAGCAACGTCTCCTTACATTTATTAAACACCTCAGTTGTATTGGAACAGCCTTTCAAAAACTCAGAAAATGGGTTTTTGTTTTTAATTTTTGTGAACTAACCCTTTAATATTTGACCTACACAAGAATATCACATTTATGGAGTGAATGATTGAAAAGCATGCTGTATATTACTGGTGGAGAGACATTAAAGTCTGTGATGAACAAACACAAAGCCTTACTCTGTGACTGTTCCTCGTCCTCGGCAGGAAAGAGGTCGTCCAGAGACTCCTTGGTGGAAGACGCGTCTTTGTCATCCTGAAGTGAGAAACAAACATTCAGCAAAGATGGAACTGCAGATAAATGATCTCATCATATTCTCAATATTTCTCAATGTGTGTAATATACAGTAGATGTATTTATGGAGCTTTTTAGCCTCTTTTAGTTCCTAGATTTGATGTACTGTTGGCAGTGGCAGCACAAACAAACTTTGATAAAGAAACTATACGCAACCTGTCCAGCACCAAACTGCAGACAGACAAAGTTAGCAACTAGCTGCTGAACACAGTAAATAGCCAGATATTTCCATCAGGAGACCAAAGCAGAGCTAAAAGCAGAGTCAATATTGGACTTTCATTCACAGCTCCAATTTGAATGCTAATGTTTTCCCATGTCTGCTGGATGTGGAAATAGGTAACTGTTTGCTAAAGTAACACAACAACGATAACAACTTTATTAGGTGATAAGGTGTCAGGGCTGTGTCACAACCTTTCTCAGGTTTTAGTCAGATCACGTTTATATTTCAGCCCAGTTTCCCTGAATATACACACTAAAACATCCAGATGGAGGCCCTGTGCTGAAATGTGTTCGTTAAATAAAGAGCAGACTCTTCCTGTAAGTTGTTTCTCCACATTTGATCCTTTGTTTCTTGAACACCAAGTCAGCTGGTGAAGTGAGAGCAAACTCTTCCTGAACACACACACACACACGCACACACACGCACGCACACGCACACGCACACGCACACGCACACACATATATATATTTGTGTTTGTGTGCAGTCTGTTGTCTCCTCACCAGCTGCGGCTCCTCCTGGTCGTATTTGCGGATGGAGGACATGAACTGCAGGTGTTTGTTCTGCTCCTCCAGGGTGACCACCTCCTGCTCCCTGTCCTGCAGCCGCTGCTGAGCACCAGCCAGCTCATCCCTCAACCACTGGTTCTCCTGACAGAGACGACGCACCTGAGGAGGACGAGGATGCAAAGAAAGACAAGGAGGAAGTGACGAGGAAGGGTGAGGAAAATAATGTGAGAGAGGATGTAGGGGAGAGAAAGGAACAAGGAAAATGAAAGATGATGGAGGACAAGGGTGGAGAGGGAGAGGAAAGGAAGGAGGAAGAAGAGGATGGATGTGGGAGGAAAATCAAAACAGGGAGGAGAAAGGGAGAAATGGTAAAATGACATGAAGGAGGAGAACAGGAAAGATGACGGACAGAGAGGGATGACGAAGAGAGGAATGAGTAGTTGAGATGAAGGAAGAGGCGGAGTAAAAGAGGACGAAGGAGTGAAAGGAGGAAGGAAAAAGGCAAGAGGAGGCGTGGGTTATGAGGAGAAGAGGATGGAGGAGCATTTGAGTGAGCTTAATACATATATATAAAAATGGCGTGAGAGAACCCCCCACTATTCTTCTCTTTTTTTAACGTTTCCTGCAGAAACTCACCTGAGCGCGCAGCTTCTGTTTCTCCGCCTCCAGTGAACCCAGGTGAGCCGACAACGCCATCATCACCTGGAGGGACGAGAGACAACTGAAACATGATGTACAGAGGAAAAACACCTCAGATATGAAACATACATCAAACATTAGACAAACACACAGCACTTTGCTGGACAAAAGAAAGGGGAAGTCAGAAGGCTTCAAAGATATTTTATTTTAAGAGAGTTTTAAAATAATACTTTTTTTAATGCTCATCTAATAAGGCATATTGTACATACTGACATTTCTGTACGCTTTGCTTTTAAATACACCTTTAATGTTAAGTTTTATTATTAGTACTTAGCCTTTAATGCACGAGTGCGTGAGTAAAACAAGTTCTTCCTGACTGAGGAAGAACTTGTTTTACTCAGTCAGGAACATTAATGATGGAATGCAGCCATCATTAATGTTGTTAATTCCACCTGTGCTTTTCCTGCTTTGACAGGTCAAAATGTCTGCCATAAAAAGAGTCTATTGGTTGATTTCATTAAGGCTGTTTTACAGATGCTGAGCATTGTTTGCATTCAAATGTATGTAGTATGTAAATGTAACGGAAGTCTGTTTGCATTGCAGCTTAAAGGAGCAGTCAATATAATTTCTTTCTTCTGTGTATTTGTAACTGCGTTAATCATGGGAAAATGTATTTGTTTTCAAGTTATGTTTAAGAATATGTGCAGCTTCTCCACCTGAAAGAGACTGATGCATCTACACAAAGGTTTTTAACTGAATTCCACTCAATGACCAAACAGCTTTTCCTTTTTTCTCCTTTTAATTTGGCAGCTTCAGCACTAGTTTGATAGTTCAGTTGGATAGTTCCATTAAGTGAAAAGAAAAATATATATATACATATATGCTACTGCAAATAAATGTAAATAGGCAACATTAAGCATCAGTGCCTTATTTCACTTAAGTTTTACTTCTAGTAATAAGCCTTTTAAGTTAAGTATATCTGGTTACTTGAATTATATATATTTTGGCACCTTTGTATTTGTTTTTATTATAAACCACACATCCTTTAACATGACACCTGTGAGCCTCAGTGGTTACAGTACTGTGCTGTTGTGTTGAGATAAAGTCATTAAAGAAGAGTTAACTGTATCTGAGTGTCTGACACCCCGAGGTGAACATCGCTGTTATTTAACCATCACCTATACAGTCCAAATGAAAACCTGGTCAATATTACAGGAGAAGAAATACATCACTATGGCTTTGCCTCTGTTCTTGTTTTCGTACCTGTGCCTCGCTCAGCCCCAGCTCTATCCTCTCCAGTGATTGGCGGATGATGCCGCTCTTCTCCTGCTCCACGCTGCCGCTCTCTGACGCCGGCCGGCTCCCTGTCTGCTCCTGCAGGCTCTCCAGCAGACTGCAGTTCTCTCCTCTCAGCGCCTCCAGCCCTGCGATCACCTGCTGCGTGCTGCACAGAATCTCCTCCGCCGACAACATGGCTCCGACTCTGAGGTTCCTCCTCTCACAACAGCTGACCTGAGAACAGCACAAAGAGGTAGTGTACTTAAATGGTAGAAGAAGTCATTATAGTAGTAGTGAAAGGGGCAGAAGTGGTAGAGGTAGAAGCAGTAAAAGCAGTGCTTGTGGTATCAGTAGAAGTAGTGTAGTAGTAGAAGTGGCAGTAGTAATAGCAGTTGTAGTGGTGGTAGTCGTAGCACAGCAGTACTAGTAGTAGTAGTACAGCAGCAGCAGTAGTAGTAGCCCATCAGTAGTAGAAGTAACAGCAGCGGTACAAATACTACCAGTAGAATTAGTAGCTAATAGTAGCAGTAGCAGTAATAGCAGTGTCAGTAGAAGTAGTAGTATATTCAACAGCTGTAGTAGTATATTACAGTAGTGGAAGTGGTAGTAGCAGTTGTATTGGTAGTTATGACATAATAGCAGTAGTAGTAGTAGAGTAGCAGAAGCAGCAGTACAAGTACCACTAGTAGATTTAGTAGCTAACAGTAGTTCATTAGGAGAAGCTGTAGGAGAACTAATAGTAGTAGCAGTATTGTAGTAGTAGACAATGTTATCTTCCAACATATGAAGTCTGGTTTTACAGCACATTCTTTACGTGCAAGCCTACTTTAAAATATACCTGCAAATAATTCTTAATGGCAGTATTTTAAAAAGTGGCTATACTGTTGTTACAGTATCAACTTGGCTTTAACTCAGGTGGTGAACTCTGTCTGGTCCTGAGTCATTTCATAAAGGTAAATAGCCCTGAAGACTTAATAAAGACAAGAAACTAAGAGAAAACAGGAGAAGAGGAGATGTTCGGATGTGGATTGGCTCAAGAGACAAAATGAACCTGCATGAAAGACACTGAGCCAGCAGTCATCTACTCTTTCTGCAGGCTGAATCTACATACAATCTATGATTTATTGTTGCTTTCACTGATTAAATTCACTTCAGTCATGAAACAGAGCATTGAATTTCAACAATGTGAGGGAGTTTCTAATATTCACTAACAGCAATAACAAGAACATGGTGAAGAAAATACAAACTGTCAGCATCTTTACTAAACACCAACACGATGGTTTTCAGTTTCCTCTTTTCTGGTCTGATCTGAGCAGAGAGTCTGAGAGGAGAAGTGAGCATATGGAACTAAATACAAACGTTACAGTACACGTTTAGCATGCAGTTTACTAAATAAAAAATATTTTGTTTGGTTTTATTCTGTCACAAACAATATCCACATAACACTTCTCCAAATATTCACAAATCCTACACGGAATACGGACATGAAAAATGAAACAAAATATATCTGTAAGGCAGTGTCTTTTTTAAATCACAGAGGAGTAAACAAAAAACAAAACATGGTCTGGATTTGGGTCATTTTTCCAGACTTTGCAGGCAACTGAGGGTAACATTATAAATAGGCATAGAAAATAGGAACAAACAATACACTCAGCCTCCACGCGCTTTGTTTACTGTGGGCGGCGCAACAGGCCTCAGTAGAATAATGTATTTTATACAAATTAAACCCAACACAAACCTCTCAGCTGACTTAATGACGACTGCGTCACATTACGAGACATTTCTGTTGATTTTCTTTGGTGAAAACATCACCGGCTGCTGTATAACACATAAACGTTTCCCTGTGGTTGATAATTGTGCTCTACAACACGATGTAAACACACACACACAACAACACGCAGACTTCATTTCAGATCCACATCAACAGAAAGTTATTTATAGCCTACCTGCTAAATCCAGGCACCGGCGGCGTGGTATCGTCTTTTTGTCCACTCTGAGCTACTATTGTTGGTTTTATTTGGAAAGCGGAACCGGTCACATACCGCGGAACATTTCCGCTCACCGTATCTTTCAGTTTATTAAATGTTGAACAGGTGGGACGGTAAAAACTAGAAGCTGTAAATGATTCACCTGCTGCCTCCTCCTCGGCTCTCAGCTCCTCCTGTCATCACAGATTCATCAGCATCAAGCTGGCAGCGGTAACACACGCCACTTCCGGTTCTCACCTTCAAAGTAAAAAGCTTATCAATGCACATGTAACGCAATATTGGTGCATTTTACTACTACAAATGATGCACAAGGGAAAGTGATTTTTGTAATTATATAACTATTATAAACAATATAAGTGTTAAGTTCCAGAAATGCTTTACATGCATAGTATGCCACTTATGAGTCATATCTTGTTGTTGATCAGATTTGGGATATGATGGTTGTATGAATCATGGGAAACCCTGGATATTCACATGCTTTTATGCACAATTAAAACATTCTCCAGGCTTCCGATCACTGTCTGCCGTCTCTCTGAACAGGCTCGTCTTCGATCTCTGTGACTTCCTCACCACACTTTAATTTCTGTACCAAATGGGTTTGCTTAACAGGTTGGATAATGGATTTGATTTGTGGCTGACTGAACAGTGCTGCATTCAAAAGACTGTCTAACGGGTTTGACTCCTTCATCTTGTCACCAGTAATTGTAGACAAGAGTGACCAGCAATAACTCAACATATCATCAACTTTCACTTCAGCACCAATACATTTTTTAGCATTTTATTTTGTTTTTCTCTCAAACTACTTCATGACATGACTTAAGTTAAGGCATGCCTGCACAGACAGCAGACAGTGATCAGACAGCTGGATAAGGTTTTCACATACCACAGTATCCTGTTTTTTTCTTTCCTCAGAGAAACACAATTAGCATACATTGGTAACACCAAACAGGGATAAGGGCTTAGCCACATTTCTGCAGAATATAATGTTTATATATACGTGCACACTCCAAAAACTAATTTACCACAAGCTGAAAACACATTAATAATTAAACACAAACAGAAGCTGTAGTATCTAATCTGACTCTGATTTTGTAATTTCAGCTAAAGGTTAACTCTGTGTTCTTCACACCTAATAAATCAGATATTCTTTATTTAAGGTTCAATATTTTAAGTTCTACTTTATGTGTAAATGGGCGGTTTATCCTACAGTGTGGTCTGACAGTGCACAACGACGACTACATAAAGAGTAAAGATAAATTGCGAAATAATAGTTATTGTTCAATAACCTGATATGTCTAACTTATGTAAAACTCAAGTTTATCACCTTAAAATAAAATCGCATAAAAACGGCGCTTTTATTCTGAAGGCAAAGTCTAGTGACTTCCTGCGTTTGTCCAGTTATGTCTGCGTGGCCTGACGCATCTGAGGAGCTTACCTGATCCCATATTTCCCACCATACACCGCGGCACCGGGGCTGGCCGTGATGTCCTCCCCGGGACCAGGCCACCTATCTGTGGGAGAGATTAACTGCCTGCAGGCAGAAAGACAGAGCCAGATTATTGATGACAAATGATTAATGACAAAGTATTAACAGTTTACTTTGACAGTTTGTGTTTGAGCCCCATGAAATGAAGTGGGAGGTGCCTACTCTCTCAATATATATATATATATATATATATATATATATATATATATATGAGATTTATTTTATTTTTAACAATTATGTGATTAAATGAAACTGCCTGTCTCTCTATGTGATTTCTCATTACTTTTAATTTTGACATCGACATTTTATTTTCAAGTATTATCACATATATAATCACATATGTACCACCGAACTGATTTAGGAGTTTAACATATAAATAATTTGAATGATAAATCAGCTGATCATAATTTAAAACACAGGGATGTTTTACTTCCATTTTAAAAAAATTACTCAATATTAAATATTATTTAAAAAATATTAGCAATGTAAATATTACTGATGCACTTTGTTTTCTTATGTTGTATTGATGCCACCATGTCACAGATTAGCATGTCCATTCAGCCAGATTAACTGGGTGGTCCGTGTGTGTGTGTGTGTGTGTGTGTAACCAGCATTAGTCTTATTAATGTCACATTAGCTATAAGCCTGTGGAGGAACAAGGTTTTAGGAAACAATCAACTTGAGTTACATTAAGACTTCATTACAGCAACATTGAGGCCGAGGCTCAGCAGCTTTACATAAAGTCACTGCAAACAAATAAGATCTAAAGAACAAGCAGGCATGTGACCAAATACACAAACACTGCAAGCAGCACACACGACAATGGAAACAGTTTCCAGGGGAGACCAACACCAGCTGTGTTCATCACTTTATAAGTTCGTTCGTAAAGGAGGAATAAAGACAGAAACTCCTTGTCTGAGCAGATAGTGTGTAGCTGTGTGTAAAACAAACTGACGAAAAAGTCTTCGGGTCAAGTTTGAAGTTTCCTAAACGCCAGTAGAATATATTAGACTACGGGCATAAAATCCAATATTCACTCTCTTTTAGCTGTTTTTGGTCTCTACCAACTCCTGTAAACACTGAAACAGCTAGCAATTTATTGTCATTATTGATTAGTCTGTTGATTATTTCTATCACTTAATTTATTAACCATTTAGTCAAAAACTAAATATTTTTAGATAAAATATCTACACAGTGAAAAATGCTCAACACAAGATTCTGCATCTGTCAACTGCTTCTGATCACTATTGAACCAGTTTATTCATTATTGAACTAAATTCCTTATTTTTTTTACCCTTAAATTCAATGAATCGACCCATTAAAATGATGAAATAGTTATTTTAATGTGATTTTAAAATAATTAATGGACTGTAATATAGTTATATTTTTGAACAGTTAAAGGGTTTTTAAGGGGTAAAAACAAAAGGAAAAATTCAGCATCTGTGTGGTAAACAGAAAGCACGCGCTGGACACCAGATGGCGATCTTCACTCAAGGAGCTTGTCCAGGATCACCTGCATATGGTTTGACTGCTGTTGAGGTAGGATTTGGATTTGGATTTTTCCTCAGTCTGAGTTGAGCTAACTAAACTGGAACTGAAACTAAAATGAATATCTTGTCTGAGTGGGACATTTTATTTAATGGAGTTAAACTACCAGTGTTGAACTGTACTGATTGATGTTTGAGTTCAGTGGTGAATCTTGATTGTGTTTTTCTTTCTGTAAAGGTTAAACTTAAAGAGTCAATTAACCTAAAAAAGGAAGTTTAAAGGGTGCTTACCTGTTACACCTTTAAATGTCATTAATTTCCCCCTGAAAATACACTAGAACCTGAGCGTAAACTAAAATCCCAATGATCACATGGATTTATTCAAATAAAACATCAAATATAATCAATTGTGTGATGTTATTAATATCAGGATTGGACTGACTGGGACGCACAAATCAACAACATGGAATCGGTCAGAAGGTTACCATGAAAAAAAAAGAAAGTAAAACACTGTTTGTGAGACAATGATGTCATCTTTTGTCTTAAGACCAAGGGTGCACTCGTTTAAACTCCCCATTTCACTGGAGATGAGGTCCCATCTGGGCGGGCGGAGTTTGCTGTGGTGCAACACTGGTGTTCCGCAGACTTCTGTTAACCTTCAAATCCTGTGAGCTGATTAGGACCTTCAGCTGTGCCACCACTACATGTGTTTTTGTCACAGTTTAACTTGGACTTTTACAGTATTTAGATAAGGTCATAATAAAAAGCCATCAAACCAACACGTCTGGTTCATGTCTCTTTCTGTAGCGTCACAGATTTCACTGTAACTCCTGTTCAAAGGATGTAAACAGTCCATAATAAAAGCACTGGACCAGTAAAAGTCAGTGTGTGTGTGTGTGACAGTTATATGAGCAGGCTGATGGACGGCTCAGCTGTCAGGTAGGCAGAGAAGCACCAGCAACTGACTGTGGTGGGCGTGCAGGCAGGGCCCGGCCATATAAGGTCACCGGCCCCTGGGGAAACTCCTCCAGGCCTCTGTGCTCCCTGCAAACAACCCTCAAACACCTGCTGCTCACCACACGCTCACCTGTAAGCAGTCGGTGATTTGTTCATTTTTGGCCCAATGGGAGCACCCCCCCTTCTCCCACTAATGCTTATTTTTCTAAACACACCGTAGTTTTGACCTAATAAACTTTACCTCGAATTATGTAACTGTTGCAGCTGAGCACGGTGCAGGTTCATTTCCTCAAACACATGACCTGCTCCACTCCCAGGTTACACCAAACATCTGTAGTAAAAACTATCTGTAGTCATCTCTCCCCTAAAATATTTTGTTACAGAGGTGGCTTGGTCTGTAGGTGTATTTTCAGCAGCACAGACGCTACTGAATGATCATAGAAATATTATAGGAATACTGCAGGCAGCAGTTTTACTCTATGATCCTCTCGCTCTTCCACAACTACATGCTGCTACTTGTCACTTTGATCATGAAGGTGACGCAGTACTCTATAGAGTACAATATAGTATAGAATTGAGTATTTATAGTATGTAGTTTAGAGAATATTATAGATATTATAGATGAAACTGACAGGAGGGCGGGACTGAGAGAAAAGGGTGTAATTACCAATCTGTCTGCTACTCCAGCACCACGGACAGAGCCATGGACTTATCAATACACAGCTCAGTTAGGCTGCTGATATTTCAGAGCGTGGTGTGGGGGACAAGTCACTCTCCAGATCAGAGCAGCTGGAGCGTGAAAGGCCAGATGATGTAAGAAAGAAAAGGTGCAGGAAATAAGTAGAGAGCACTTTGAAGCTTCTTCTCTCAGCAACTTCCAACAGAAACTACTGAGCAGAGAGTTTCAGCTCCTAAACTTATAATAGATCAACTGAGTGCAGCTGATACTGATCAGCAAACACAATATTTTAACTGCTGAAAAAACACAATCAGACAGCGATTAATGTTTTTTTAACTTGTCTTGTCTGACTTGATCGGTCATCTGAGCCTATTCACTTTACAACAAGGACCACAACGGAAATGTGTGTTATTGTGTTTTTACCAGCAGTCTTATATGTAACTTTATTAATGTCAAATGAATCTATTTAACAACACTCAGGTCTAAAATGTGTTTCAGCACTAAAACCAAAATGAGACCAAACCTTGTAAACATGCATTTTACAAAACCTTTTTTGTAATTTAATAAAACAAGCCTAGGCTATAATGTAGTGTTCAATGTTGTAACAAAATTACGATTTAAATCAGAAATTATCTGATAAAAACGCACAAAACAACAAAAATCACTGGGTTCAAACTGTTACATGGCAGTTTTTGATAATACAACAAAATCCTTTAGGTCTTGAGTCTGAATAAGAAGCCATAATTAGGGGTTTGTTATACAGATACTCAGTGTTAAATACTTTAATAAATGGGCAACAGGTTGTCTGTCCCGTCCAAGTGTTGCCACTGAAACATAAGCACACAGATGTAGGCCACCAGCTGATGACAGCGATAAGACTCAGATATTAAAACACTTAACATTAACGCAGGACGTAATTCACACACACACACACACACACACACACACACACCAGACTAATGAGACAGCTGACTATCATGATTGAAAATACCACGTTGTTTCACTGTGCTGCAGCGTCGCACTGTGAGGACACATTAGCAGCGCTGTCTATCATTACAATGTCAACGCTAAAAATAACAACATCATTAATTATTTATCTGCACCCCCCCCCCTCCCTTTTTTAATCCACACATACCACAATAAAGACACAGGAAAGAATATCTTTTTTCATTTCTGAAGTTTTCTCTCTCTCTCTGTGTGTGTGTGATAGAAGTATAGTACAACAGTAGAAGCTGCTAAGAACAGAAAATGAGATCAATGCTGAGATGAGACAGTAATTCAAACTGTAAACAGTCACTTACATTTGTCACAACACTGGAGGACTTCTGAGAACTGAAGCAAACAGCAGGAGTCAATCAGTCCCAATCATTTACAGCTGAGGCAGTGGCAAAGGGAGGGAGAAGAGGATTATGGGAAAGTGAGTTTTTAGGTGAGTAAATCTTTTCTGCACATTCACATTAAAGCAAAACCAAGAACTACTGTATATGAATGTGTGTATCAATAATATTTACGTATATATAAATACAGTTAGGACTGGATATCATTAGAAACTGCTCAATACAACCAATACCAGAACAATACTTTTTTTTAGATACATTGCTTTGAGAAATATAAACATGTTTTTCTATAAAAATATTTTTTCATTCAACAACAACAACAACAAAAAAACTTCTTGTTACAGCCCCTTGCCTAAAATAGAACAAAATAAAATCTAAAATTGGTAAAATCATGATTTAAATCAGGAACTATCTGATTAAAAGATGATGAATTTGCATTTGAGCATTTTTCAGTTTTCAGTACTTGGTGTTATGGACACATTTTGGTCAACATGAAAAGTATTAAGGTTCGATAATGTGTCTGCAAGTGTAAGTTTGTTAATATAATAAAAAATAAAGCTGTGGTAGAATATTTTACAAGCTAGTTTACTTGTGCAGCTTCATCTTATGTCATTTTATATATTTCATGGCACAGGAGACAGATTTAAGATTAAATTAATGCAGGGTCAGAAATACACAAATATAGTGATAGGAGACTTTTTTTAAGTATTGCCCAAAGTGACTTGGCTTTTGTGGGGTTCTGTGTGCACATTTGGAAGAAACTTTTATAATAAGACTCCTTGCAGTATTAGTGTAACTATTCTCTCCGGGTGTCTCCACTGCAACTCCTCACACCACATATTTCACATAAAGCTCTGTTAAAAAGAGTTCATTCTTCCCTCAACCTCTGACGTCGCTGCAGAAAATAGAAACCACTTTATTTGTTCATCTGTTGCAGTAAAAATATGTATATACTTACTTACTGGTGTCCAAAGCACACAGCTACTGAAATGAACTGAACCACTTTTCTCAATGATTTAGCTTCTCAATTATATATTTTATTTTGCTTGCTTTATTGGGTCCTGATGTGCATGTTCTTGTTATTTCTTGTTAAATATTCAGTTTGTCTAGACTGAAGACCAGAGGGGACAAACACTGCTTTAATGTAAAATCTCCCGAGTGAAAAGCTAAGCCTCGCTAAATCTGTTCAGCCCTCTAAATCTCTTCATAAACCTCACTGACCTTTATAATAACTGTTAAGTCTTTGTTCTTAAGTACAGTCTTATTGACTGTTGACTTATTAACTATTATTATTAACTATTGACTTAATTTAATGTAAACTCATGATTCCTTTTCTTCATTTTGTGTTCTGTGTTTTTCGTCATTAATTAAAAAAGTTATTACAATACTTTATCCCCGGGACGTTTAATTTGTTATTTCTAATCACAGCCTTACTGTGTCAGCGAAAGGTAATCTTTTTCCACTGGATTTTGTCTTCACACACACACACACACACACACACACACACACACACACACACACACACACACACACACACACACACACACACACACACACACACACACACACCAGACTAATGAGACAGCTGACTATCATGATTGAAAATACCACGTTGTTTCACTGTGCTGCAGCGTCGCACTGTGAGGACACATTAGCAGCGCTGTCTATCATTACAATGTCAACGCTAAAAATAACAACATCATTAATTATTTATCTGCACCCCCCCCCCTCCCTTTTTTAATCCACACATACCACAATAAAGACACAGGAAAGAATATCTTTTTTCATTTCTGAAGTTTTCTCTCTCTCTCTGTGTGTGTGTGTGTGTGTGTGTGTGTGTGTGTGTGTGTGTGTGTGTGTGTGTGATAGACATAGTATAGTACAACAGTAGAAGCTGCTAAGAACAGAAAATGAGATCAATGCTGAGATGAGACAGGTGGTGGGACACTGCTGCTGACGCCCAGCAGACAGCCGACAGCTGGAGGGAGTGACGGGACACTCTGCAGCCCGATGTGTGTGAAAGTGTGTAAATATGTGTGTGTGTGTGTGTGTGTGTGTGTGTGTGTGTGTGTGTGTGTGTGTGTGTGTGTGTACATAGACATGCACATGGATAAGCATTAAAGCATAAAAAGAACACAGGTGTGAATAGTAGACATAACTGCATGGACACATGCATGAAGACACACACACACACACACACACACACACACACACACACACACACAGAGAGGAGAACTGCAGTTAAAATGTTACATCTGTCCCAGTCGACATACCACTGATGTAAAATTAGAAATGAATGACTTATAGAATGAATGGGAACAATGGTGCACACACACACACACACACACGGTCTGGTATCACATGGCAAAAAAAAAAATGAAGCAAAAGTTGAACAGACCTGATTTATGTGACTTACGTGATTTAAATAACCTGTTCAACCTTATATTTTAATATAACTCCTACTAACAGTTTTGTGCTTCTCACTTGTGACAGTAGTGAAGGCATGAGACATGAAGTCATGCATATGTGGTGTTTTATGATCCCTGCGTTGCTTTTGTTTTGTTTTTGTTTGTATTTGTTGTTTTGTTCTCTGTGAAACACTTTGTAGCCTTGTTAAGAAAAGTGCTATATAAATAAAGTTAATTTTATATTGTAAGATAAACATGAAATGACACATCACAGGTATAATGTGTGTGCTTAAATCCCAACTGTTTACTGTTCTGTGTCCATTATTCTGCCTTCTTCTCACCCGTCCTGCTGCTTTGGTGAAGAAATTTGAGTTTTGAACAGATGAATGGATGGAGGGACGGACAGACTGACAGCTGAGTCGATGCAATTCAATCAGGAGAGCTGGTATTGCAGATCGGAGGACCTGGTGAGGCGGCACTAAAGATAGAAATCCACAGTTCACCCCACCTCCCCCCTCACGAGTTACTCAGGTAGATCATGTTTCAGTGGAAGCTCACCACCGTCACCTTCACAAAATATACACAAAAATCACAGAAATTCAAAACTACGATAAATTAGTTACATAATCCAACTATTTAATATGTAATGTTGCTTCAGTGCAGATGGGTGAATGATCAATAGTGTGATTCCTGCAGGCATTTCAGCACCCATACACACAACACAACCAATTTATGTCACCACTATGAGCACACACTTCTGTTATCTCTCTAATACTACTGGTTCTATTTATGTTTAGATAAATCCCTCTGCTTTGTGTCCATTGTTCGTTGCTTATGATATCATCTTACTGATCACTATGAATGTGAAAAGTTACAGTGATGAATGTGCCGTCAACTAGACCTGAGCATCACACACCCTGCTGGTAGTGAGGGAGATGAGTTTTCATCAGATTTTGTGCAAAATTTTGATCAATTCAAGAATGAACTTCTTTCATTGAGTTATTTTGAGAGTGAAGTTTAAAATGTTCAAGCTTTTCTAAAATGTTCTACAATCCTGGTCATTATGTCATCTGCAGCTCCACATCAGAGAGTTAAGAATAAAAGCAGGTTGTGCTGTGAGAAAATGTTGCACCTGGTGAGTCAGTACTGATCAACAAATCTCCTCGCAGTTTGTGCTCTGCAGCATTAAAGCTCATTTTTGTTGACCTTTGCAAATTAGTTAGCATTAGCAAATGCATTATGTAGAAAATGTTATGCCATGCAGATTATGGTTTTTATCCACATAGTGAGCAAAGGTTTATAATAAACAAATCTAGAAACTGTTCACTGCCAACATAAAATATTTGTTGTTATTCACTGTCATTCAGTTTGTTTTCCTACAATATCTTCTCCTGGCAACTAAAGCATGATAAACGTTTTTATGGTTGTGACTCAAAGCTCTTGTTTAAATCAGTGCTTCAAAGATTACTCCTTAAAAAAAAAAAAAAAAAAGACCAAAATAAATGCAGCAGAACCAGAGATATCTTTTTATTCCATGCATTCTTCTTCTTTGTCAAAACCTGCTGCCTACATTACCCACAACGCAACTTGACTGCTGAAAGTTCAGAGATTTGGATGTTTTATGCTAGTAACAACTGATGTAGCCTGTAGCTGTTAGCCTGCAGCAGAGATGAGGAACGGGCTACAGAGGTTTGGTAAGGTCACTTCTTTCTAACTCCACACCCACAGATTTATTCCTTTTTAAACTTGTAGTCTTCAGCCCCAACCGACGCTGACTAACTACACGTGGGAGTGTGAACACCAGCCTACAGCAGCACTGTACGCCCAACCATCCACTCCGATAATTGTTGCAATGAAACAAAGAAAATAATCTGCACAAAAACATTTCCTTCACCTTTGGTTCATTCAGTGTTGTGTGCAACCAAACAAGAGATCTGCTTCCATTTGATTTTAAGGAGTTATGTCTTAGCTTAAGTTTAAAACACTAGTGTCAAGTCTTTGAAAGACAATGTCATGATAAACACCAACAAAAAAACAACTAAAATTCAGGAAAGGACCACATCTTGAACTCGTTACATCCTCAGGTTTCACATCAAACCTGTTCTGTTTCCTTTCACTCTCTTCTCCCTCAGTACAGGAACCACAAGGACAAATCACCGAGCTATAAGATGCCGTATAATGTAGATAGAAACATCACAAATGTGCGTCAGTGGAAGCCGTCAGTGGCCAAGACTGCCAGTTGTTCCTGGCAACACCCATGTGTGAATGTGTGAATGCATGTAACCCTCAACTGCTCCCTAAGGCCTTTGCTGTGAAGAAGAATCTGCCATCAGACTGCACGCCAGCTCAACCAAGGTTTATAAGATTTTTTTTGTGTTTGTGTCTCAGTGACTCCTGCCTTACTACTTACAATGTTATCTAGGAATCAGAGTGAGTAACTGATACAAACACAAACAAGCAACTTGGAACATGTGATGCCGATTTGGATAAGTCTCAAATGCTTCATAACTACATAAACTTCAGTAACATGAATGTATGCTTCCTCACACACCAAAAAACATTAACATGTTAATTTTAATCAACTACACGTACAAGTTAGACAGTAGAAACACTAACAGGAACAATCAAAAAAAAACACCAAGAAACACCTTTCAACAAAAATCGAACATCAGCTTCACAGAGGTTGTATTTGATGAAAGGCTGTTGCAATGGATTGCAAAAAACTGCTAGTTTCCACCACCTGTATGCATGCACACATTTGCAAATGTACTCCCACAAGCTGCACCAACTCTACAGTCTCATGACTCAAACCATTTCCTCCCTCATACAAATCAGAACTACTTTAAAATCTTTTCCAACAGTTACACAGACATCAGAAAACACTCAAAAAATGAATTCCATTCATTACCATTATATAAATCCTTGGTGAGATCTCATCTTGAATTTGCAAGTTCAGTCTGGTGTCCTTATAAATTAAAATATATAGAAAAAAATTGAAGACTCAGAGAAGAGCTACTAAACTAATTCCAGGTCTGAAATAGACATATGAAGAGAGGTTGAGAAAATTACAATTACCAACTCTAGTATACACAAGACACGATTGAGGTTCATAAGACGGTTCACAGAATATATCACAGCCGATCCTGTCATCCAATTTTGGAATGATCGGTACAAGTTCAGAGGGAACTCGTTAAAATTATTCTCAAAGTGTTTCCTCTGAAGAGGGGGGGAAAAAAAAAAAAAAAAAAAAAAAACCCACACAAACAAACACACACCCACAGACAAAACAGCCCAAACCTGAATCCTGGTACTCATCAGGATTAGTTGTGTTCAGGTAAAACATCTTGTAGCAGGACAGAGTGTGACCATTGGACAACAGTAAGATTGCCTGAGTTCCTTCTACTGCAGTAGTGCTTCTACTGCACTTCCTCTTGAGCAATGAAACATTTCTGGTTTAATGACACCCTCACAGCAGGTATGAAACTAGCATTAGCATACAACCTGGTGTATCCGAGCCTGTTCCAGCATCAACCCACCTCTGGTTATAAGAGTCAATACAAGTGGATTGTGTCAGGCGATTTTAAAATCTGATGAAAGATCTTAAGTCAGACCAGAAACCCCTTTGAGCTAGAGAAATGATTAAATGTGCTGCCTCATTGCAGGCATTTTACTTGCTTGATTAAACTGAGCCCCATTTAAAAAAAAAAAAATCACTGGCTTGATACCGAGCTGTTGTCAGAAAGACTCAGGTTAAGTTTTTTTAAAATGACAAGTCAATACAATGGCTCAGTTGAAAGCAGTCGTCGAGGCATCCTCAGTGGTCTAGTGCCTAAAACAAAAGATGGATTAAAGGAAAAAAAAAAAAAGTTTGAAAACTTCAGTCATCCAATTGCTGAGTTTAACTACTTACCCTGCCCAGTGCTCCTCTGGATTGATAAGTCCATATCCATTCCCAATGTTACCATAAACTCCAGTGGTGCCGTGTCTGTAAGAAATGAAAGTTGGCTAGATTACTCACTGATTCTGCCAATTTTGCTTATGAAAATGCGGCATGATCACAGCTTACCCATTTGTAAGCATTTGGGGAGCGACTCCTTGGGCAAAAGTTGGATATCATTGTAGCGTGGCTGCTCAGAAACCTGGAACTGCTGGGGTGAATAACTGATCTGGGGCCGCTTCCTCAGCCACTGGGGCTGGTAGCTAGGCGGCAGAAGCACCTGCGGCTGCGATGGATAGCTGGGCTGCTGCGGCTATCCACAGCAGTCTGCGGCTATCCACCTGACATGTGGCAATTGTGGCAGTGGCTGAGGTGGATAATAGGCTGCTGGGCCACCTGAGTCTGTTTGGGCAGATAGCTAGGCTGTTGGGGCACCTGTAGCTGAGGCAGATAGCTAGGCTGCTGAGAAAACTGGTTTTCTGGCACATATTGGTAGTTTGGTTCCTGTGAGTCAGCTTCAGGCTGGTAACTGTTAATTAGTGATGTGTTGTAACTAGTTGCTTCATTTGCATTTGAGGTTGAATCACCACCTCCAAGTGGCCCAGTGCTCGATGAAGATTCGTCTCCAGTGTTCACGCCATTTGGATCCGGTTGATAGCCTGCAACTGGCACGTCATCACCTCCATACTTCGCCGCAGACAATACTGTAAGCTGATGAGCAAATATTTTAGCCCATGCATACAACTGATTAAATAGGTTCACAACTTGAGTAAACTTACCATTTGCTTGATGTCTTCCATCAGCGAGCAAGGACAACAACAGCCAACTAGACAAGACAACCCCAAGTTAATATATAATTTGAGCTGAATGCATTGAACAAACAAAAAAATTAAAGAAAAATTAAAAAATAAAAACTCAACAACTTTAAAATTTACCTTAAGAGAAACCACATAGCTTCAACCACAGTGGTAGGCCAGTGAAGTTGCAAACTCAAGTCAGCTTCAACTGAACCAGTCTGAAAACAACAAGTCAGTGAGCTGACACTGGAGCTCTTTTTCAGCTGTCCCCTCTTACCTTGCTGAGTAACTGGGCACAGGTGTGAGTAGTTAAAGGCAGGTGTGGCTAATTACCTGACAGGGACAGCAGTCCACTGCATTATAGGAACTAGAAAATGCTAGTTGAGAGGCTTTCGTCCTTGAACATGGGAATCTAGTCTTCACAGTCCAACACATTTGATAAAAGTAGGAAAGAGTACAAGTATCAGGTCAGCTTCATCATTATGTGTTATTTCAGCCACTTGACAGAACATGATGGATTTTGAGTTCATGATTTTTGCCATAACTTAAAATATTTAGTTCAGTAAATATTCAGAAAAGAGCAGAATCAATTCAGATCATCAAACTTCATCGACAGTAAAGTAATGCTTGACTGAGTACAGGGAAATTAAGCTTTCTGCTCGACTAGATGAGTGTCACAGTTAAACACACACACACACACACACAATAAATCAGATACACATTTGTTATCTGGCTGTTAAACCTTTTAAATTTAATTTAAAATTGGATTCACAAAGAAGTCAATTTCATGGTTATATTTGGTGGACATGTAATAAATCAAAAGGAGCAAGGATGAACATAATGATGACCAATTATAATTTCAGAAAAGCATTTTTTTTTTTTAAGTATTCAACCATCGGGTTTTTTGCACTCTCTGCTCATGAGATTCAGATAGAATCCTTATAAATGATTCACAGTGTTCCTGGTTACATAACTGTCCTTGGTGCCTGTTTCCCCGGGGCAGCTGCAGGGTTCTGGGGCTGTGGGGGTGGGGGGGTGGGGGGGTGGGGAGTGCTGGGGGATACAATGACAGTCTAAACTGGGATACTGGATCTGCGCCATGGTGGCATACGAGCTACAAAACTAACCGGTCTGAATGGGCAGAAGACTCCCACAGCACATATCACACGTCAGTCAGCATGACCTTTGAGTTTTATTGATGGGGGTTTGTGGTAAAGAATGTGGTGGAGGGTAAAACTACACTTTTATATGTAAAATAGAGTTTATACACCCTTTTAGGCTGCTACAAGTGCTTGATGGTAATTCACAGCTACAAATATGTTCAAGACTAATATGTTGAAGACAGACAAAGCTTAAATCTGTGTCATTTTATTTTTCATCTTACATGGTTTTACTTTATAGTGATTATTAACTGGATTGTATAGTTTGCTCACTACTGAATGTGGTTGCATATATCATTTTGGGCACTACATTGACACTCTGTGATTGTTACAGTAATGAGTAGGTGTGTGTGTTTGTGTGTTCATGCATATGTGATTGTGTTCACAGTGGGTGAGCAACATGCAGCGACATGGAGAAAGACTAATTTGGAAAGTCATGTCTGTGGATGGTCAGGCCACAGCTGTGAAACTGGAGCCTGAGTGTTGATTTAGAGCAAAGGAGCGGAGACTCAGAGTGACTCTCTAAATCCCTACACTCATGAACACAACAATCATCTGCAAGCTGACAGGATGGATACAACCACAAATGTACACAAACACACACATGTGGTATGTTTACTATGTGTTAGTAGTGTGTGCTGAGTGCTTGAGAGTATTTCCCCATCAAAGATGCAGCTCCTGCACACTGATTATGTGGTCATTTGGTATATAGAGTCGACTATCATCAGCATAGCATGTAAATCCCAGATTTTCAAATGATAGGTAGGTAGGTTGGTTTTGGGGAAGCTTGATGTTTTACTATTCCTGTTTTCAAGCCACAAGCTCTGTCACAAGCCAACGACCCCTTTATCTGCACACACAACTAGAAATACAAGTTCTGACTTTTATTTGCTTTCCCTGCCCAAATTTTCCAGCAGGTTTAAACTTTCAAACCAGCATATTTATGCTAACAAAGATGCTGGTTTGAATGTTTAAACAGAACAACTCATGCCATTAAATGGAGTATCTTAATCCCAACTCACAATAATGTTGAAAGCATGTGTTAAAAGAGCTCTTTAATAGGAAATCAAAATGTTCCTCCATCTATATAACACATAATCAAAAGCTTTTATTGTTTGTTGTAATTCCAACATTTTTACTTTGACCAAGTGGTTAAATTTACTCTATCCCTGTCTACAGGCAGTTCTAGATTAAAACTAGATCAATTACTGAATTCTGTCAAAGTCAGCACTCCCCAGGTTTACATGATTCAAATGAGAGGACCTGCAGATATCAGACAGTCACAGTGCTGCACTGAACTGTTCTGCCTATAAGAACTTAAGTTCATTCAATAAATTAAATAAAACAAAAATCTATATTTAACAAAACAACATGAGCTCATTTGAGACTCATGTTCAACATAACAACTTATGAACAAGAATCTCAGGACAGCAAGACCTGTTTCTGAAAACATGGCGCCCATTCTTTGGATTGATTAATAACAGATAGTGACTGTGGACTTGTCTTGCACTACACTCAACATGTATAATCACTCTACCTGTCTTATAAAACACACTGTCAATATGTATACATTCTTATCTTATATGGTAAAGCCTACTGTACGTATTCACCAGATACCAGATTTTTAAAACAATGTTTATCTATTTACTCTTGGCTGTTTGCTGATAGACTTATCTATCTGTATTTTACCACTATGTTACCACTTATTATTGTTGAGGAGATATGGGGGTTTGTGGGGTAATGGATGTTTAAAAGTTAAACTTTTCTAAGAAATGTTTGTAATCTGTTGTAATTGATCTCTTGTAATAAATATGAATAAAAAGACACCATGATTTGTTATGAAACGCTCTCATGAAATCTGTATAAACATCTGGATCTTATGTGAGACTGCAGTCTGCGTCACAGCGTCTCTCAGCTCCACCCCACAGTTTCTACTTTGTCACATGATGTGTGTGTGATTTAATATCCGTCTGCGGGTAGATTACTGAGGTCTATCACATTACCGGTGGGGGGTAATGATGCTGGCACTCGTACAGTACAGAGCTGGACTCGATGTTTTGCAATTAGAGCCAGATCTCACTCTGAGTACCTTCTGTGAGCCCAGACTTTACTAACGGCCTTTTGCTTTGGATACAAAGCGATACCAACCTAAAACACGTCAGGCAGGATATTGAATGTGATGTATGAATATGAAACTTCTGAGGAAAGACAACACACTGAAGACATGCTGAGAAAACTGTGAACTTCCAAATACTCACACGTTCTGACACATAAAACTGGACTTTACGTTTTCCCTCCTCTGACTTGCCAAATGTCTTACGTTTGGACAGCCTGTCACTATGCATCACTACATGACACAACAGGGAGCAGTAACACATATCTCCAACACACACATGCAGACACCTCCACTTAGCAGACTGGTAGGTGAGAGGGAATCCAGTCTGTAATCTTGAATATTACGATGATGTAATCTAAGACAAAGTGGTTATTTTAACTCCTAAATATGATGACAGACAGAGAGCTCCAGTTACTCTGCTTCATCGACTCACCGGGGACACTTATGAAACATGGAGGACATGTGCATGCATGCATGCCTACACTAAGTGTTAAAGCCATCAGAGCCACCTGCTCTTCTTAAACTGACCAGGTGAAAGCAGGTGTAAAAACACTTGATCCCTTGTCAACATAAAGCTGCACACAGTCTCCTGCTCCTTTGGAAGCAATTCAAATTCAAACTACAGCAAAAGCCATCTTTCATGTGCTTTTTTAAATTTGGTTGACTGAGTGTATGTCTTAACTCTGTGATGGCGGGGGTTTCCTCCACCTGTTGTTGTTTTTTGTTGCTGTTTACAACAAAACGATAAATTCATAAAATGAGTTTAAAAATGTTCTTTACACCTTAAAAAACTGAGACAGCAGATATAGTTGGTTTATGTAAACCCATCACAACGAAGTAATGTGAATGAGAAAACCTTCATGTTCTTTAAAATTTGCATTTAATGTCATTTTACTCCACTGTAGATACTGGACATGCGTAATAAGGCTATAGTGGAATATTCATTCCTTTGCATGACGTTCTGATTTTGACATTTATACTCTTGATGTAATGTTGCCATTGCCAAGAATTTAAGAATTTTCTTCACTTACTCTCGTTGTAAATCACTCTGGGCACAGTTAACACATTGGCCAATGCCTACACTGCAAAGACTATGTGAATCTAATTCCACCACAGTGCAGTTATGACTGTGCATGCATCTAATATATACATGTTTGAGGATGCATGTGCCTTTGTGCCCTCCTGTCCACCACTGTTCTGTCCTGCAGGCTCCTGTCAAGCAGCTACGAGCAGGCAGAAGGTGAAAGGTTGGGCCAAGCGACCGCAGCTGTTGCCTTGTCTCTCATCTCAAATGTTGTGTGATGTTCGTTCTTGCCTTTTAGAAACTCACGCAGGCACAGAAGACCCCCTGTGACCAATCAAATGAGGGGACCCCGAGTGTAGTCAGCCAATAGGGACAGAGGTCTGGGTATAAATGCTTAAGTCCGTCACCTGGCAGAGTTGGGCAACCCCTACATTTGGTGGACAGGACCTGATCCCGGGATCTGTTACCTCTTTCTTTTCTCCTAAGCAGGTAAAAAAGCAAAACAGTGCTTTAGTCAGCCTTTTCTGATAAATCCATGGGAAAGATTTTGGTGATTTTTCCATATAAGTATGGACAAAAGCCTCTCCCTGACCAAACCTCCTGAAAACAAAATTGCTGTAAGAGAGGGAAACATTTTGAACCAAATATCTGTCAGACAGATTCCTCCATTGGTGAACTCTGGAGTCATGAAAACTTTTTCTCTTCTCGCATTTTTGTCTTGGATTCCTCTAAAGCTTTGCACATTTTTTCCTGGAAACGACTAAAATCTCCTCTGATCATTCTTCTATCAGTGCACACTGTAGTGAAACTTTTGTTTGAAAGACTTGATGCTCTTGGTTTCTTGGATATGGGTAGCACTAGTCTGCTGATAAAAGGATAGTTAGGTATACGGCAGTGTAGTGTCACTGAAACAGTTGTGACTATCAGCTGTTGCTGAGGCTAGCAGGGCAGGCTTCAAGTGTGTCTTCAAATAGTTTAGGAGCGCTTGATTTAGTCATGGAACTTGTGGAGCCATCTAAGAGGCATGCAATGCTTTGACCTTTAAGTGTACCAGGTGTCATGAATCAACTACACCTCAAGCAACTGACAGTTTTGACCTCTGTCTGACGGAGAGAGAGATCATCTTGTAAACAGATACAGAATGATGGCTAGCAGTTGTAAATCTATTCCTGACCCCACACGTCTATTCTGACTGATTCTGCAGCTGCAGCTCTGTTGATTCCAGCTCTGCATTTAGACATTTTTATTCAAGTCATTTGTGTTTAAGTACTAGATCACTAACTTCCAAATTTGAGATGTGAGAGTCTTTTTTTATTTTTTCAAGAGGCTTTTTTGTCAATTTAAAGGACACAATTACACTGCACAAAAAACATTCAAACTAAATTATGTCTCAAGACAAAAAGGGAGAAGGCCAAATATTACAAGATTTACAACTTGTAGTTTTAAGCACTAACATATTTGTGCTGTTTTCAGTCTTTAAAACGTTGATCTCATTTAAAGGTTTTATTGCTTCTGGTACCAAAGTACTTTCCACTAAGTTTGCATTCGTCTGAATGGAGTGAGAGAGAAGAGAAAATTATTCATCATAATGTGCTGGAGACTGTAGCCTCCTGCAGAGATGGGAGGGGTGCAGGACGAGAGGGGGCACAGCCACGCTATTAATAACCTGCACTGTGAGGGCGAGACAGGTGGTGAGACAGTCAGAGGGGCAGGAAAGCAGAGAGAAAAGCATGTAGACAGCACAGCTGACAGAGAGGGAGAGAGAGAGGAGGAAAAACTAAGTAAGTAAGAAAGAAAGTGAGACAGACTGAGAATGAGAAGGTGTCTCATCTTCACCAGAAGACTCATTGACAAGACACTTGAAAAACTTGGAGAAATGCCAGAAAAGAAATATGGTATTGTCCGGATCACTTCGCTGTGTTTCAGGTTGCTATGTTACATCACCGCAACAAAGAAACATCAAATGACATTTGACAAATACATCTTGTAGCTAGTAAAACTATAAAACCCCCTTTTTTCATGGCTGTTTCTGTAATATTCTTCTGATTTAACACAATAAGGAAAAAAGTGACTGAATGAATACTGCACAGACCTGAATCTGTAAATTAACTCATACTGCAGTCTGAGTCTACAAGCATTGCAGATTCTGAGAAAACCTCCTCTCCTGTTTTTCTCGTCTCTTCTCAGACGGAGTAAGAACCGCAGCCATGACGAAGAACTGCCATAACGACTACAAAATGAAGTTCTCCGTGGACGAGGAGTTCCCCGATCTCTCCCAGCACAACAACCACATGGCCAAGGTACAAATCCTGCTCTGACTGTCTGTGCACGGCCACATCCTGCACAGGCACCTTATAATAACTTTCAGCACGACGTGTGTGTGTGTGTTTGTTCCCAACATCCACTCGGCTTATTCTGACACTGATTTTCATCGTTTGTTTTGGAACTAGAATATTTTCCATGTGCTAAGATACTTCACTGTCACACAGCCTGTATAATCACTCACCTGCACTGGTTGTCGTCTGCTGTAGGCGCTGACCAAGGAGATCTACGGCAAGCTGAGGGGCAAGTCCACCCCCAGCGGCTTCACCTTGGATGACATCATCCAGACTGGTGTTGACAACCCTGGTAAGAAGGAGCAAGTCATCGGCATAGAGATTAACACACACCAGCAAAGATAGGGTTTGAGGAGTCATACATTAACTGAAGCAAACACTATCTGAGTTATGATTATGGATTGCCTCTAAACCCGACAATGCTTTATCACATTTTTGGGATCAGGCTTCAAGTTTTCTGTTCTACCCAGTTAATAGTTATGTCCAGGAAGTCGTTGTCACACAGTGGTACAGGGACACATTCAATACGACAGGAATGTGCCAGACACAAAAACACTCAATCAGTATCCCTCACAAACATAGCGATGTTACCAGCTTCCTCATCCTCCCTCTTGTCCCCAAGGTCACCCCTTCATCATGACTGTGGGCTGCGTTGCTGGTGATGAGGAGTCCTATGAGGTCTTCAAGGATCTGCTGGACCCCGTCATCTCTGACCGTCATGGCGGATACAAGCCCACTGACAAGCACAAGACCGACCTGAACTTCGAGAACCTGAAGGTGAGGAGTCAGGACACGCATGATCAGCACAGCTCAAAGACGGAAGGGAATCAGCACATTGGCAAGCTCAAACATCGAATGAATAGCCTTTCATTAATTAATTGTGTAAAATAAATGACTGGTTACTTTTATGGCAACATCAATTCAAGGTTAAGTTTACTAACTGAGCATTCTCCCAAACAACAAGCTATTGTATATTTATAAGTAAACCATCTATCCACTCCTAAAACTACAGTCCAATCCCTCATGGGTGAAGCAAGCCAGTTTCTAAATGAGAGATTAAAAACACAATAATAATGTGTCTGCTGTGTTTTTCTGTCCTGCCTTCGTCTCTCAGGGTGGTGATGACCTGGACCCCAACTATGTGCTGTCCAGCCGTGTCCGTACCGGCCGCAGCATCAAGGGATTCACCCTGCCCCCCCACAACAGCCGTGGAGAGCGCAGAGCCATTGAGAAGCTGTCCATTGAGGGTGAATGTCAAACTAATGACAATAATACCAATCTATCAATCTAACAAATGTTTGTAGAGCACGGGACATAATTGTGACTTGGGTCTTTCCTGTCAGCCCTGTCCAGCCTGGACGGTGAGTTCAAGGGAAAGTACTACCCCCTGGAGGGCATGACCGACGCCGAGCAGGAGCAGCTGATCGCTGATCACTTCCTGTTTGACAAGCCTGTGTCCCCCCTGCTGACCTGCGCTGGTATGGCCCGTGACTGGCCCGACGGCAGAGGCATCTGGTGAGAGACTCACAGAATGGAAATCAAATAGAAAATGTCATTACAAATTAGACTTTGGGATTGGGATTCTCCCAGTCCACAAAGCAAAAAGATGATCAAATATGTGCTATAATCAACTGTAAAAGCAGATTTTGAGTGCCTATGTAAACACAAAAATACACCCTCTGAGCTAAAATCTCCCATCTGCCCATCTCAAGTCTCATCTGTCTCTTTGTCCCACAGCCCTAATAGGAAAATCTTTCCTGTTTTCAAACATCTGTTAAAGTGTGTCATGAATAAGAAGCACTGTGTGTTCAGCTGCAGTCAACACTGCCC
This sequence comes from Macquaria ambigua, assembly GCA_008360985.2. Taxonomy (NCBI): domain Eukaryota; kingdom Metazoa; phylum Chordata; class Actinopteri; order Centrarchiformes; family Percichthyidae; genus Macquaria; species Macquaria ambigua. Next base: position 153,123 of record VMKM01000427.1, on the reverse strand, counting down.
CTCACAGCGGCTTGACATCCAGTAAATCCACCACTGCACAGCCAGGATCATTCATATTATTAGTATTAGTGTGTTTATCAGGGTTACATGTTCCTGTTCCTGTGAGACACACACAGAGACTATTCATGCAACATTGTAGTATCAAATGACTGTCTCTTGACCACTTTGTCCCATGTGTAAATCAAATGAGACTGAGCTGGATTTTCTTCCTGCAGGCACAACGAGAATAAAACCTTCCTGGTCTGGGTGAACGAGGAGGATCACCTGCGTGTCATCTCCATGCAGAAGGGAGGCAACATGAAGGAGGTCTTCAGACGCTTCTGCGTTGGCCTGCAGAAGGTAACACACAAACACATGCATGCATGCTTTCACATTAACACACAGTTATTCAGACAGTATGCACGATTCAACTGGCACATGAGTAGCGTTAAAGCCCACCACCTCCTTTCTTTGGTTACTGTTTCTATGGTTACCTTCTGTAATTATGTACATGGTGTAAATATGAAACCTTTTCATATAGACCTTTCATGTCACGTTTAATTTCTTCCTTGGGAGGTCTAGTTAGCATTTAGTGACATCCATCTAGGTATATTTTAACCATTTATTTATTTCACTTTCCTCTTCACTGGTCAGATTGAGGAGATCTTTAAGAAGCACAACCACGGCTTCATGTGGAACGAGCATCTGGGCTACATCCTGACCTGCCCCTCCAACCTGGGAACCGGCCTGCGTGGTGGCGTGCACGTCAAGCTGCCCAAGCTCAGCACACATCCCAAGTTCGAGGAGATCCTGACCAGGCTGCGTCTGCAGAAGCGTGGCACAGGTACTAAAAAAAGAAAGGAAAAAGGTTAAATGGGTCAGTCTCAAAGCGAGTGACAAGTTAATATTTTCAGAGGAGAGTTGTGGTTTTACACTAAACACAGCCGGATGGGGGGAGGTAAAGAGTAAACAGCAAATATTTTAATATGTCAGGTTAATATTTAGTGGCAAACAAATATTAGGAAATATACTGAAAATACATTATATTGAGTGTATCTTGGATTAGGATAAAAAAAGGTTTCTGGTCAAAACACCAACATAAATACATAGCAATTAACAGATATACAATTTCTAAGCTTCCAAATATCTTGCTACCATAGTTAGGTTTTTAGGATTAGCAAGACTTTATAGGCTTTCTAAAATATATTATTTTGTATGATTTGCTGAATTTGTTTCGGTTAGTTGCATTATTATCTTACCGCTCTCTTACCTAATGGCTCATTTTCACCAAAATATCCGGGGAGAAAACAATTCAGGGAGTAGTAGTAGTAACTTGAATTATTTTTCCAGCCACATCTCAAGAACTGTGACAATTGGATTAACTATAAGGAAGGTTGAACGTACATTTATTTAATTTAAGAAACATTCTTGAAAAGCTTGAGTTAGTCAGGCAGCAATATTCAGTCAAATCCACCCATGTAGCTCCTCAAAGTTTCCATGTTCGAGTACTTGTGGTAGAAAAAGAGTCTTAATTATCTTTAACCAGAAATGCTGCATTTCTTATCCACTAATGTTTAGTTCAACCAATGTGACTATTATATTTCTGCATCTACAGAATGCTTGTAGATGTGGATATTATCTCTGGAGATAAGATATATATCAGAGGACGGGGGTCACAGTACGCTTCTCCTCCTGCTGCTACTTTTGACAGAATCTTTATTCTTCTCCCCTTCTTTCCCCTCCAGGTGGTGTGGACACAGCCTCCGTGGGTGGTGTGTTCGACATCTCCAACGCTGACCGTCTGGGCTCCTCCGAGGTGGACCAGGTCCAGCTGGTGGTTGATGGTGTCAAGCTGATGGTTGAGATGGAGAAGAAGCTTGAGAAGGGAGAGTCCATCGATGGCATGATCCCCGCCCAGAAGTAAAGTGGACAGACAACCAATGACTGAATGACTGTCCGTGTTTGTTTTTTTATATATTATAAAAAATGAACGGGTAGCCTTGTTGTAAAGTTATTTTACTGGTTTCGGCCAACTGGCTACTTTCTGCTTACTTCTTTCCATCAGGAAGACACTCTTTCTTACTTACTGCTGTTAACCTCACTCATCTTTTCCTTTCCTGCTTTGTATTTGGTTCCTCTTTTTAATTTCCTGCCACTTTAATCATCCCCCCACCCCCCCATCTTCTCTGTAACATCCTGGGATCAATCCATGCATAGTCTGGTCACAGCTATGTATATGCACCTAAAGAAAATATTTTTTTGGTTGTAAAATATAATTGGACAATTAAACTATGCCCCATGTAACAATCAAACCTTATCCTTCATGTTTTCTTAATGTGGAAACACACGTGGATCTTTTGCAAATACTCATAACAGACTGACAGTGATATGTGCAGTTTTGCTTCCATGAATACATTTTAATATGGGAACAAAATCCTTAAAAAATAATTATAGCTTTCACTGGACACACACACACACACACCATACAACAATTCAACAAGAACACAAAGGAACTAAGACATTAACTCCTTATCTGAGGAAAAAAATAGACAAAATATGAAAGAGGTTGAAAGTCTTTATTTTTGTGGTCACACATTATTTCCTAGGAGACATGCAGGATTGCAGGTCGTTCATTTCTGTAATTTCAGCCCGTAATTTAAGTTTTGTTGATAACAGCGACGGCTTCAAACACACTATACAACAGAACTGTAGCCTTAAAGCATGGCCCTAACTGTATCTACAGAACAGGTTCAGAGAGTGAGGCCCAGTCGTACACAAAAGAAACTTGCAAAGACTAGCCCTAAATCACAGCTTCACATTTCCAGACAGTGGTGGACACCTGCTGCGGCTGAAATCTCCCATTAAACAGATCAATTCCTTACAGCCGGAAAGATCACACATCTGCTGTATCATCTAACGTTTCCTGTTACACACCAGTGTTTTATTGATGCTGCATACTTCAGAAATACAACTTATAATTGCTTGGCTTTATAGAGTTACAATACAAGTACAACAACCTTTTGATTTTGGAGTCGTCAGTGTCAATATATGATCAATGTAGCACTTGGTGGACTCTGTGTGTGTGTGTCTAATATTGGTAGATTTGTTCTGTAATGAGCAACAAAGTGTTTTTATAAAAGAAAATCAGAAAATCCAATTTCTCAAAGGTCATCCAAGGTCACATTCTCGTCTTCCACCGATGCCTCATCACTGCACACGTTGCATGCTTTGAAATTATATAGCGGCTTGATGAGGCAGGAGTCTGATTGGTTAACAGTCATACACCTCTTACAGTAATAATTGAATCTGATTGGTCAACAGTCATACACGTCTCAGCAGTGCTGCAGCCTGATTGGTCGTCAGAGGGAAAAGTCTACAGTTTCTATATATCAAAAGTGTTGAGGTTAAGAACACAAAATAAATGTAATATTGGACGAAAGAAAACTGTTAAATCTGACAAAACTATATGAAGATAGATCACCATTTAGATTTTTGTTTGTTTAGAAATGTGGTATTTGTGGTACCACATCTGTATCTCATTTTCCTTAATGTGACTTTGTGGCATCACTGAAACCAAATGGCACCTCTACGTGGAAACCTGAAGTCATCACTCCGGCTGGTTTCACTGTGAGAAGTGAATGATGCCAAGAAGTCATTGCAGGTAGGTACATGTAAGTAAAGGAAAGAAAGGCATTCAAAATGTCGATTATTCACTTCAGTGGGCTTTAAATGTGTGAGACATTAAGAACTGACAAAAGAAAAATACAGATTAATTAAAAACTGCCAGTACAGTACAATGCAATCATGGCCAAAAAGCAAAAAAAATGCTCAATAAATTTGAACAACAAATTGGCAATATAAAAAATAAAAAACAAATCAAACAAGGAGCCCTATTAAGTCTTAATGAATGCTTATTCAAGTCTTGATTCTTGGCTTTATGGCTGTATTGCACTACATCTGAGGAAAGTGGCATTCTGACAGACTGTGATACTGTTATGCCAAAGTGCTACCAGAATAACTACTGTGTGTCAGTAAACTACATTTACTCTACACCAGTATGAGCTGCTGTAATCATGTGTTTGGACGAAGAGATCAAATAGTAATGAAAAAGCTTGAAGGTCATCTTTTAAAAAAAATACACTGCCTATACTGGGGTTCAAAGAGAAAACGTTTAACAGTTTAACAGCGAACAAGTAAAGCTTCATGTTGAATCAGGTTTTTTAACTGTCTGTATCGGCCTCACAGTAAGAGGAGTGAATTTTTTGTTGTTTGTTGTTGTGAATTTCAATCACATCAGATAAAAACTAGGACCAGTCAAAAAAGTCAATTCCATCTGAATGCAATGGTCGATTTGTTGAAAAAAGTTGTGGAACAGATCTAATCGTATTAGTTATCTGGGCACTCAGTGAAAGCATACGATATGTGCTGAAATGTAGTTTAGTTAAATGTTAAACTGATTTTATTTACTTGAACCAATAGTTAAATTAGCACATATTGGTCTCAAAATAACGCATTCTGATTGGCTGAATGGACAAAACCTGCTTTTCTAATTTAAATAAACCAGCGTTCCAGGAACAATAATGTGAAGTGGCTCTTTTGTTTGCCTGCGTACATCAAACTCCAGATCAAGTAAATACAGACATCCTGCCGTGTAATAAAAAGTCAATCAAATCATGATTCCAGTTGGAGATCCAGTTTTTTCAGTTGGTAGAAATAAATTCTACTTTGTACTTCTAATGTATGTGTAATTATGTAGGACTTTTGCTTATTAATACAGACAGTAAGGGACAAAACATTGGGCGACGTTGAGTATTTGTAAGGAGCAGAGCATGAGCTCTAATGATCAGGTTATCAAGTACAACACATCAGCAGGGTCCTGCATTATCATCAGGCAGCTTTGCTCGTCTGTATCAGCTCACCTGCCAGCTATCGATACACAGTAGAGAACTGTGTGGATAGCAGGCAGTGTGGATAGCAGGCAGAGAAGCAACATTTCACCAGAAATGGTACAAACATCAAAATACCAAGTGAGCGGTAAAATGGACGTTATCAGTGGATGGGCAGAAAGGCTGTGATGCTTCATTCAGTCTGTCACAAGTCTCTGCATTTCTGCATGTCTCCCTCTAGAGGCCGGAGGTCACGCTGCGCCCTCACTTCTTAAATATGTGACGTCTGCTTCAGAGAATGACAACAGATGTCAAACTTCTGCCCATTTTAAAAGCATTAAAAGAAACAAAATAAACTTAATACACAAAAATTAAAACATTTCTTTAAATAGCAGCTCTTTAAAAAGGAATGATGACAAATATGATACAATAGGAATAACAACGTCAACAACAACAAATTATCAATCTCCATCGTTCTCAGCAACACCATCCTCATCATCATCAAACATTAAATCATGAAAAAAAAAAAACCTGTGACTCCATGGGCTCACATAATATGGAGGTGGTGGTGTGTTTTAAGCAGGGGTCGTAGGTCACTGACAGCTCCAAGGTCAAGGGTCATCATAAGTTTGCCGATGGCGGTCTATCCGTGTCTGTGCATCCGTTTGTCTGGCTGTGATTGGTGGCATCAGAAGATGAGGGTCTTTGGCGGAGGCGAGGCATCGCTAGCCGCATCAGATGAGGTGGAGCCCAGGGAGGAAGAGGAGGAGGCGGTGATGGTTTCTGCCTCACTGTTACTCCTCCTCCTCATCCCTCCTCATTCATCAACTTGTCCTGTCCGTCATCAATCTGCCCCGCCTCCTGTCGCCCTCAGAGCTCCAGCTCCTTGGACACTTTGGTGGCGATGTCTCTAAAGGCTAACGGTGCCCCCCACAGGCGCTTGAACCTCACACCGCTGCTCTGGCCCAGCCCGCTGGGCAGCTGGCAGACCTCGGCCTCGAAGGCCACGCGGGCGCCGGCTGCTCCGTGGGTGCAGGACAGGAGGAAAGGCCCGGCCAGGTGGACCTGGCAGCCGCAGCCCTGTGCCGCCTCACGCAGCGCTAGCACCACCTCGGCCGGGTCGCGGGGGCTCCGCACCCTCACATCCCAGCCGCATCGGGGGGTCCGGGGCTCGGCCGCTTTCTGATGCCCAGATAGATGGCGACTGGAAGGGGAGAGGCAATGCAAACAAGAGGATGGAGGAGGAAATGTGGGGAGATTTAAAACAAAAAGGACAGGGCAAGGTTGATATGGGATGTTTACAGGAGGAGGGTTGGCGGGGTTAAAGGTTTGGATAGAAAAACAAACATGGGGGGAGGAGGAGAGGTGTGAGGGCAGGGGGTCAGATATAAATGTAGGAGCATGGATGAACAGATTTAAGGATGAAAGGGAATGAATATGTGGGTATTTGAGTTTAAGTGAGATGGATGTGTGAAGAGAGAAGTGTGGGCAAGTGAATGTATGGTTGTATGAATGTGAATGTATGAGAGGTTAGGGAGAAGGGGAGGAGAAGAAAAAAGATTAGTATCATACATTATTGGATCTTGATATTTCTACATACAGTAGCTTCCTGGGTCACAGATAGGTAAATGTATATTTTCTAGTCTAACAACATCTCTTTTTTCCTACTATACAGTGGAAGTACAATGCCAAAGGAATGTGCAAATCTAACCCACCTCAAATTAAATGTTGAAGGATTTGGGATTGATAACAGACATACTACACAGAGAAATTCATAAAATACTAATTGCTGTTTTTAATGGTCATCATTTTTCTAGAATCACACATAACACCAAACTAACACACAAAGATCTCTAAACATCAGCCTGCTGGTGAGGGAGGGTAGACAGTTTCAGGGAGTGAGCTGTCATTAAACACAATGAAAATTATTATAATGTCTCTTTTCTTTTTACCAAAAGGTCATGGTGCTACCCGCAGGGATCATCTACAACAGGAAGCCGTGCTTAGCATCTACTGCCACACCACAGTCTGTTGGCTAATGTTAGCCCGGTGCTGCTGGTTTACCTGCTGTTTTTAACCTGAGACTGAGACTGGGCTGAAGCAGCTGAGGCTGAGAGGAAGTACACAAGACCTTTAGTAACATACTGATAAGCTGAGTCTGATAACCCTGAAGAAACACAGTATAAATAAGATGAGAGTACAAGAGATCAATACAACTATAATATCTAGGTTTCAATGGTCTTTTGTTGTGACTGTTCATAAATATGTTGGGATGTAACCAATAAATGAAACTGATAATAACTGACAGTGAGTCAAAAAGATGTATGTGCTTTTCATGGTTAATTTCTGTTACAGTATGTGCCTTTAAGCTTTGATCTAATCAAAGTGTCTCTGCAATAATAATAATAATAATAATAGTAAATTGGATACTTGGCTTTCTTTACATTGTAGTGAATGATTGTTCTCGATCTAAAGAGACAACGGCCAAGCTTCTCTGTGCACCAAAATAATGTCAGTTGTCTCAGATGAATGACATGAAATAGCAACAACACTGAATTCTAACTAATATTCATAATCTGATTTTTTCATTCAATCTTTTCTGCACTTTTCTGTTTGACCATTTATAGCAATTATAAGTTCTTGATGTTAATCAGCTGTTGGTTCTTGATTTTACAAGATCTAGGACAGAGAAGTCTTCGTATTTTTTCTGTTTTAATGAGAATGTATTTAGGTAATTGATCACGCAGTGTGTATTCGCTGTATGAGCACATTGAAATCTCTTTTCTCTTGTATTTCGTTGTGTCCGCACCACATGAAAGAAAAAATTAAAAAATCCTCAAAAAAACAAACAAATTAAAAAAAAAAAATCCTGATGATTCAGGATCTGTGCTGTATATGTGATCCAGTTGACTCGATGTAGACTTCTGATGTTTAGAAACTGATCAGAAAAAAACATCAGGTCTCAGTTACACCTAAGAATGAAAACATTTACAGCTGCAGTGTGAACACAATGGCTCTCTGTATACAACAAATCCTTGTGAATGTATTTTACTTAGAGATTAAAGGGAGAAAATGTAAGTGCTACAGTTGAATTACCTTCAGACTAGCAGTCAGGCAGAGACTTAAAGGAATACTTTGACATTTTGGGAAATATGCTAATTTGTTTTCTTGCTGGTTGATACCACTCTGTACGGTGAATATGTAGCTGGCAGCTGGTTAGCTTAGCTTAGCATAAAGACTGAAAACAGGGGGAAACAGTTAGCCCAGCACCTCTAAAGCTCACTGATTAACACGTTACCTGTACAAAAACAGTGTAAAAATGACAAGTCGCTGTTTTATTGGGGGTTATGTCCAAGATTATTTTTTGACACGACCCATAAAATGGCCAATCGTCGCTTTTACACTCATGTTTTGTACAGATTAAGCGAGATACATCTTTTTCAGCAAGAAAGCAAATAAGGTAATTTCCCAAAATGTTGAATGACGGTGTTAATGCTGTTGTTAAAAGAATAGTTCATGTGTAGCACACAAAATATCTCACTGAGGAGTAAACTAAAGGCCTTTAACATCTTTAAGTACATGGCTGCTTGTAATGCTGTGGACACATGAAATTCAAGATTATTCTGCTGTTGCACTTTGTTCGTCAGTGTTGAAAAAATATGAATGTTTTCTCACCTTGTGACCGGAGATCTGCTGATTCTCTCAGGTTCGTCTGTGACCCTCAAGAAGAAGAAAAACGTATCTGTTAGGAATCAATCGGCCAATCACGCTTTCACACCAATCACCCCCCCCCGCCAATTTCCCCTCCCCCCACTTCCTGTTTTAATGAGCCAATTAGCAGCATGGTTATGTCAGTCAATCCACGTCAACCAATCCACCAATCACGACACAGAACACGACAACTTCACGTCTTCAAATCACAGATGGATCATCACCAACCTACACTCACTACACTGGAACACTGGACGGATGTGAAACAACAAAATGTCACCGACAAAACAAATGTAGAGGGAGTGAATCCATCCAGAGCAGAGGGCCAGGTCTCAACACACAGAAAATATAGTGTGTGTTGCAATGATGGCCAGACTCACACAAATACAAATCTAATGCTGGTAGAAGGAAAGAAAACACCAGCCTCATTTAGAGAAAAAACATTTTACTTTTGTCTGTGCTTTATACTAACTGGCTGCTGTCACAGCTAAGATGTGGATGTGAGAATAACATTTTGTAAGGCGTGGTTTAAAGAGACTACAGTGCATTTCTTTCTGTGACTCTCAGGTGATTCACAGGAACCAATTGATATCAGCCAGTCATGGAACCAAAACTGACCCCCTGATCTGCAATAAATGACCCAATATCATAAGACTGTCGCCACTTACAAGCTTTTATAAAGTCCTTGTCTGCATTTCACAACTTTTGTTTGGTACGGTTTAAGTGTCAAACTGTTTTATGTGGTTTGGTTTATGGTAGAAAAATGGGTAGCACTTGACATTACAGCTCAGTAATAACATGGGAAATTGTCCCATTCTACTACGATGAGAATAAAACTGTTAGTGAAACATTGAACACACGTGGTTTCATTCATAAACATAATTACTGATAACTACATAAGATCCTGTAAATACATATAGTGACATTGTTTCTTGGACCTGGTTTGACGGGGTATAAACTGGTGTTAGTGTCAGTTGTCCCTCTTTCCTGCCATCTTTTGTCTTTTGTCTTTGTTAGTTTTGGTTATGTTCTGTTCTTCTTTTACTGCAGCATACAAAACTCCCACAGCACACCTTTCATTCATTCATTCACACACTACTATTGTTGCTAACATCCTTCCTTACATTTCAAGTTTGATTCAATGTACATGTAGCTTCTTTTCAATATTAAAGTCACGTGGGATTTTCCTATTTCTTGAGGCCGATGGTGACAAGTCATCTAATCCTATAATATGTAGCTGTGCAATTCTTTACGACTTAGAGTAAACTATTGCATTTAACATGCCACTCACATCCAGGATCTTTGAGCTCATGGCTGCTGCAAGCTCCTGCAAAAGGGCATATACTCCAGCCAACAGACTGCCAGGTACTATTGAGTTTGGGGCGGCTTATTGCACTTGCCTGTCATAGCCACCAGGGGCTACTGTTGCTATTTTCTTTGTGTAGACCGAGGGCTTCTTTCCTACCAACCTGGCAATCTGATCTGTATTCCAGGAACTGGGGGTGGTCTGGAGGAGATTTCATTGATAGATTTTACTAAAAATGAAACCTACTCTTAAAGTACATGGAGAGATTCCTGCTAATCCACACAGATAATAATCAGCATTTATGAATGAATGTTATTCCAAATTATTATCCAGCAATTATCTGGAGGGTAACTTCTAATTCCAGCAACTCTGTTGGGAATATTTGACTCTTGCAAAAAGTTTACAAAAGCATGCATATCCAAATATGATGAATACTAGGTGCTGGACAGAAGTACATGTGAAAAACTGAAAAAATAAAGCCCACCACCATGGTTGTATACCAATAAATGTTCATGGGAGCATTACCTAGTGTGCGGACTTAACATTTGACTCTTAACACCATCATATTCTGAAAGAATAGGTAGCTGTACAAATGTTTACCTATATTATTTTTTCTTAAGGCCATCTTGTATCAATACATGCATGTACTCTGTTGTACATCAGTAATTATGTAAATGTTTTATGACTGAAGAATTGGAGGTGTCCCATCTAGATTATGACATTGCCTTTCTTGTCTGGGTAAAGAGAGTGAGTAACTCTGCTCCTCCCTCAGAAACTGATCCCAAGGTGCCCCCTGAGCAAGACAAGCGGTATGACACCATTATAGAAGAATAAAAGTGTGAAAAATCCACCTAAGTATTTTGTGAATGAAGAGTATGCAGTGACAGACTCTTGAGTTAGTGACTATCTGTGTATAAACTGTACAGTATCTGCACCAGATTGTACAATCTGTTTAAAGGCTGAGAGCTAAGAGAGAGACAGGGAGGGCTCAAAGTGAAGGAATGAGAGAAAGATGAGCAGAAAGTGACAGAGGGAGAGAGTAGAAGAAGAAATTAAAGAGACAGAAACAGTGGGAGAGAGACAGAGAAGCTAGCAGTAGTATAAGAGGACAATCTGCTTGTATCTTGAGGGAGAGCTGTGCAAGATCCCTGTTTGAGAGAAGGATAAATCCTGGTTATATAACTAATCCTGATTTAAAATGGCAGTGACGCTGGTTCAGTTTGTCAGGATACAAGTATCTGCTCCTGGAAGGGGCTCAGACACATGCTGTGTACTCCTAATGTCACAGGTTCAAAGCTACAATGATGCAGACTAATTTCTTTTTACCCAGACATGAATCTTTACAACTAAAGTATGCCAATCAAAATTTTGAGTTAAAACCTTTCTTCCCTGTTTTCTCTGTATTGCTATTGCTATCACCTTGTCGCTATTATAAACTGAAAGTCATAGTTCACCTGCCTTACTATTTACCACCATATCCCTGCTCTTTGCACTGTGAATGTTGTCTATGTGATCACAATGGGAGGCGCAATCTAACCTCAAATCAGTCAAGAAAATGCCAATCTATCTGTCTATATAAATCTATATCTATCTATCTATCTATCTATCTATCTATCTATCTATCTATCTATCTATCTATCTATCTATCTATCTACATAGACAGATAGACATATAGATATCTATAATGTATACTAGAGCTGCAACGATTAGTCGATTTATCGATTGACAGAAAATGAATTGGCAACAATTCAAATAATTGATTAATTGTTTTGAGTACAGAACTGAATATTATTGGGTTTTGGATTGTTGGTCGGACAAAACAAGACATTTGAAGACGTCATCTTGGACTCTAAGCAATTGTGATGGGCATTTTTCAACGCATTTAATAGACCAAACAATAAACAATTAAAGGTGGGGTAGGCAGTTTTCTTTTGGCGTCATTGGGCAAAAATGCCATATTAACCGTGCAGCATATTGTAATTCAAGTGGTCTGAGAGCAGACCTCTACTTCAGCCCCCCCTCTTGCCTCTGTTTTCAGACTTCAGAAAATCTAGCCCGTGACGGTAGACTTTAGCCTATCACAGGTTATTTCAGAGAGATGGTGCGTTCGTATTGGCTAAGCTACAAGAGCAGATGCGCATGCACGTCCCTTCAGACGTGTGTGTGGTGTACTAGCCTCTCTTCCCGCTGCTGGACGGCGTTGCAGCCTCTGAAGCCTGGGGCGCTCTGCTCTGCGGCCGCGAAACGCTGGAGGGGCGTCTTTGAGAAGACAAGTAGCGGCGGGAGGGACCGCGGTCTCGGTGAGGCTCACGCCGTGGAGAGCAAGCCCTACGAGGGATACGGTTTCGCAGGGGAACCGACTCCTTCTGCTGCCGGTCCAAGTTGTGAGTTTGGTGGGAGGGGCTTAGCGGAGTGATACGAGGCAGCAGAGAGAGAGGAGGAAGGTTTTGCCTAGGAGATTTTGCCTACCCCAGCTTTAATCGAGAAAATAATTGACATAGTAATATTTTATTTTTTATATATATATATATATATATACCTATATATATATATATATATACTATAAAACACTGGTCTCCATGCCTCTTTGACCACAGGTTTTCCTCCTTGTAAAACAGAAAAAAGTTGCCTCTAGAAAGAAGCCTTTGCTTTTGGATTCTGAAGGACAGACACCAAAAACTACATCTACCTTTGAAGGTTTTAGATCACTGAAACATTTTCAATCAAACTGGATATCTGGAAATGTTTCAAAGTGGTGCCATGACGTCTATGTTTGGTCATTTAAACACGGGAATGAGAAATAAAAACAGTAATGCACACTACATATACCAGTAGTGATGAAGTCGTTCACCTCAAAGACAGTGAATGAACCTCGCTCTCTTTATGACTTCTCTTCATCCTTTAGCCTGTACCTCTGTCTTGTATAAAACATCAATAAAGCACCATCCCCCCCTTTCCTGTCTGTCCTGGATCCTCTGTTTGCAGAGATCCCACAGCCCTGCTGAAGGACTGCTGATTTGTTAACAGCATGGCGGGCAAACATATGGCGTTGATTACATGACTCAGACTAGTACAGTTGAGTTGCAATAAACTCACATGTTTATGTTCACACAGGGGACACATACACACACACACACACACACACACACACACACACACACACACACACACACACACACACACACACACAACTTCACAGGGTTGTTTATTCTAAAAACACGTTGTGTGACTCAGAGTGTGTGTGTTGTGTTAGACCTGATGCTAACATTCAAAAACGACTGACTAGTAGGGGCAAACTTGAACACCCACATCTAAAGATGGAACAATAAACCAACTTCATCCCTTGTTGTTCCAGAAAACCAACACTGTTGTGTGTTTTGTTGGAAGCAGGTGATGGTGCTGTAAAACCTACAGCCTCTAGTGAGTGCTACAGCATGAAGCCCAGCCAGCAGAGACACAAGCAATCCAGACAGACAGACAGACATTCAGGCAGACAGCTGCTGATTAGAGTTTTAGTCACGTAAACTTTCTGTTTTGAGAGAGAGCTGCTCTATAGGAAGAAACAATCGTATATACTGAGTTGAACTTCCATGGGCACAGTCCCAGAAACTCAAAGTTTCAGGATAAGAAGTTTGGTCACAGAATAAGCTGAGTTTAAACTGGGCCAGAGCTTAGTTTCCAAGTCTCAGCTCTAGCATTTATACTGCTAAATGTTCTTAGTCAGAATTAAGCCTTAGCATATATTTCTAAAAAGATGCTCTTAAGTCTGGATTTTTTAACCCTAACCCACCTCCGTCAGTTACTGGACACAGAAAACCTACATTTGTACAAACTGGGTGGACGTGAGGTGGGATGAGTAAGCAGCAAGACATATATGACAATATACTGCATACTGTGAGACAATAGTAATCTATTTAAACTGTGGTAACTATCCCTTCAGCGTCATATAGTAAGGACTGATTTATTGCATTAATGTGATGAACAACCTTGACAGGGTTTCTGCAGGGATCATCAATTTAAAATCAATGTTTTTTAAAACCTCTAAATGACACAATGCAATTTAATACCTGTTTCACGATAATACTGGACAAAGTATGAAAGTATGATGGAAAACCAGGGGAGACGATATAGCCTAGAATTATTCATTATTATTATATATCACATTTTTCAGTACTTCCCAGCAGTATATAACAATAATTCGTGATGATATAATTAATTAAATGAACGTGACCCGGATAAGTGGCAGCAAATGGATGGATGGACCAATTGAAAATTATTAATTCATAGTTAGTTAGTTAGTTTGTTTGTTTATTTATTTAAGAAGGGACAATGCACATTAATTGACATGGGCACATAGGTCCATCATGTAAATGTGCCAGATTTAGCCATACAGGCTAATTTTCATCTGCAGTCCCTGTTGCTAAAACTCTGAGACGATGAGCTTCATAGCGGCTGCAGCAGTGACAGTTTTCTTCAGGTCTGATGGCGCTGACTGAAACTGATTGCTGTTTAAGACTTTTCACGACCTGCAGATAACTCTCTTTAAGCCTTAGTCTCTTTTTGATGAAACATACATTTGAAGAGAAACTTACTACACACTTCATGTGGAAAATGTAAACAAAAAAAAAAGAAATGAACTTTGTATTTCTAGAGAAAAGAGGTTTTCCAGTTCACATCAGTACATATAGACTTTTCTGAGAGCCTGAACCCTGCAGGTTGAATTTAACTCAACCACTGATTAAATTCCTGCCTGTAGAGTAGCTTTGCCTCAGACAAATGTTTGCATAACTAAACTCCAACCTGCGACAGACAGCGAATGAGGGGTAGACGGAATGACAGGGCACTGGCAAGCAGGCAGACAGTCAGACAGACAAAAGCAGCCAGAAAACATGGGAAAGGAAGACTTACTAACTGTTTTTGTCCCCTGTGGGAGGGTGCAGCCCGACATGGACTTGTTTGAGCTCTGACGTTTAGAAGGGTCAAGAGTGACCCTAGGACGAGAGAGGAAGAAGAGAAGGAGATGAAGAGAGGATAAGAGGAATGGGAAAAGGAAAATTAACAGCAGAGTCAGAGAGACATTGAACGAAAGAGAAAGCAAGTGAGGGGAAGACAATGTAGAGATGACAGTAAGAGGCACAGGTAGAAGAGGCAGAGAAGTACGAATGAAACTGTATGCACTGTAGTTCAGGAAAAAGAAGGACAGAAGATTGGCAGGTGACTGGCAAGGAAAAGCAAAAGTTGTTAAAGAATCAAACAAACAAACAAACAAACAAACAGATAAAGCAACAATAAGCAGCTGAAAAGAACAGTGAAAGACATACAGTATGTCCACCTGAGCAGCAGACCTGGGTCAAACAGGTTATCGTTTGTTTGTACCAGCTTAGAGGGTGGGGTTAACTGCATCGGGAAAACACTTGATTACAGAAGCTGAAAAGAGCAGGTTAAGCAATTGGATTTGAACTATCTTCTTGAATTTAACAAACTGTCCAAGTGCAAAAAGGTGACAGGTTTAGATGGCGGACTGCAAACAGGATTGGGCTCCTTAGTATCCTGCTGAATCTAACACAGCTGTTGAGGGTACAGGACATATTTTCCTCTATTGCTGTTGGGGGCAAGCAGAGAAAATCACTACCGTGGGATTAAATTGTGTATCCATTGCCATCCAGTAAACCACATGCTTCCCAGTTCCAAATTAAGTCAAATTTCAGTTTCATTTATAAGCAACTCTTTTTTCTTTTACACACTGTGTGCTGCTCACTCAAACAAAACACTAGCTGTCTGTCTTGTTTTTATCTGTTGCTAAGGGAAACAACATAAAGAGGAACACTGCCTCATGCAGCTTATTTTTAAGACCTTTAATAAGGCTTTCTTCTGTATATGTCTTATCATACATCTTATTTAGCATTTGTTTTATGTTTCCTGTGGGATGGACAGACACATTTTCAATAGCAAATGTTGTGGGGAGCAGGTGGTAATGGTTGGAAATCCTACAGCTATTGGCAGGTGTGGGGTTGAAAAAAACAAACAAACAAAGGAACAACAACAGATGTTTAGTTTAAGCAAGTACAACAAACAGTTGGACTAATGTTTAAACACTATTAGACCCAGGTCTGAGATTAGGGAGGACAAGTTCTGAAGCCTGTTAAGATTTATTATTAGAGAAGGAAGGCTGGCAGGTTAGTACTGGTTAAGGAAGAAACAGTGAGAGGCAGCAAGGTTAGCTAAATGATCTTCATGTACAGGTTTATAGAGCTACACTGTCCAGTTACAAGCCTATAAAAACATACAGGCCTGTACAGGCAGTCTGCTATCACTTCACCACATTGGGATGCTTAGCAGAAATCATCAAACACATACAATCCTTGAAAATGCTTGCAAATGTCTGAATGATCAATAAACCCTGGAGTTAAAGGTTGATTTGTAATCTGTTTCTTGATGTCTACGAGTTATTGTTCTTTCTCTTCCTGTTTTAGCCACGCCTCTAAACGAAAGTCTTTCCTCCCCTTCTCCTTCTCCCGGCTTCTCCCCTTACCTGCGGGTCAACTTGGAGGTGAGTTTGCTTAGCAGGTTGGTCGTGGCCCGGGTCCTGACGTGGGGCAGTGGGCTGGAATCATGGGACGGCGTTGGGGATGCTGGGGGAGCATGGGAGGGAGGCCGACGGTCCCTAATCTGCCCTCCATGGAAAGTGCTCCTCACCGTGGATCCCCTGGAGAGGCGGGAGGAGGGCGTGGAGGACGAGGAGGAGACCCCAGAGGCACCGGCGATGCTGTGGGTCGAGGGGGAGGCAGGGGGAAGGCGGTGGGATAAGGAACTGGAGGGAGGAGGAGGAGGAGGAGGAGGAGGAGGAAGAAGAAGAAAACCAAGAGTGGTTAGTTCATTGCAATCAAGATAATTTTAAGTGGCAAGTGCAAGAATTGTACAGGAAGCAAAAATAGCTCACGTATAAAGGTTTGGAATATGTTTTTCATTTTAATTAAAAACATGCTGTGGCGGGTAACTTCACATTTTGTCAAGTTACATCATCATCACAGTAACGCAGTGTCGACAGCTCAAATCAGTGTTACTCAAACAGGAACAAACTGTGAATTTTCAGCTGCGTATTAATACACATTTAGCGTGCTAGTGAGTATTTACAGCACGAGGACAGTGTATTGACTCAAAATACAGTGTTCATTGTAAAAAAGGAACATGTCTCCCAGTGCAATGGTGCGATTCATTGGTGTGTTTTTAATAGTTTTTGGACAACAATGGCACAGAGAAATAAGGAATATCTAATCTTTGAAAATTGACCCAAAATGCTCTCACTTCCCACTGGGCCCCTCTCATTTTTCTGCAGGCCCCCCTACCTCTCATCCAGTTCCCCTTCATCCAGCACTTACACTTTGTCACACCTACACACACACACACACACACACCTCTCCACCCCTGACTCTCTGGCTGGCTGGTGGCCTGAGGCTGCTTTTCATAACGCTCTAGATAACACCCACACACAGGGCTCAAGTGGGGCAGAACCATTAGACGGGTTAAGTTGAAGCACAGCCGTTGCAGAGCAAAATCGTTTAATGTCAATGTGAACGAGATGCCTGCTGCAGCCAACCGCGGGGGGGGGCACCGGGGATGGAGGGAGGACAGGAAAGAGAGAGGAGGGGTAAGGCTTGAGAAAAGGTAGATGAAAGGTTGAATTGGTGCAAAAGTGGGGAAGAAAAGCGTAGAAAGAACGAGAAAGTAATGATGTTCAACTCTCGCTCACACAGAGAACTGAGATTGCAATTTTAAATTTATACTGGTTTCTAGTGGGCTTTTTTCGCCTCTGTTACAGTTATTTCTAGCTAAAGATGAAATTATTTCTACAGTGACATTATTGGCTGACAGCAATTATTGTAATTAAATAATTTTTCAGAGCTCAACTGTAGGTACATAAAAACACATGTT
Organism: Macquaria ambigua; assembly: GCA_008360985.2. Taxonomy (NCBI): domain Eukaryota; kingdom Metazoa; phylum Chordata; class Actinopteri; order Centrarchiformes; family Percichthyidae; genus Macquaria; species Macquaria ambigua. The sequence goes on along the minus strand of VMKM01000427.1, from coordinate 135,309 downwards.
ACTCTGTCAAAATATAATCTAAAATAAGTACACTTCAGGTAGTTTAGTAACAGTACCTCAGCAGGATATTTTGGCTCCTGGACATGAGGACTGTGTATGTTTGTCTACATTAAACTGCTTTATGAAGTGTTTTCTTGTCTGCATCTACAACATGTCTTTGCACAAGGTCACTAATCTTCATAGTGTCATCACAGATTAGTGTATGTGTATAATGTGTGTAGACAGTGATTTGTGTTTAGTGCAAGGACCTGTATGTTTTATATAAACAAAGTATGATTAACTATACACATGCTGTCGTGTACATCAGTGTTTTGTGTCTCTCCTGTGCACTTCTGCCACTATATTATACACAATTTTAATGGACATCTTTATTAACTAAATGTGACTGTGTGTGTGTGTGTGTGTGTGTGTGTGTGTGTGTGTGTGTGTGTGTCCATGCACGTGTTTGTCCCATCACCCACTCTGGCATGGCATCACATTGACAAGGCCTCTAAGGCAAGTGGAGGGTTACGTTGGCACAATGCCAGTCCTCATCCTGCTGCTCTCACCTCCCCTTTTCCCATTCCTTTCCTCGCTTCTCTTCGTCCTATCATCTGTCCCTCCTTTTACCTGTCACACTTTCCCTCCATTCCTACATCCCTTTTGTTAAATCACAAAATGGAGCTGCTACAGAGAATACTGCTTCATTGTAATGTCTTAATGTAATCGTGTCGGGTGTGGCATCAAATCTAAACGGAGGGGTGAAACCCAAACGGTCTCTTAAGTACTCCATCCAGAGCACCGTTTGATGTTTTTATATATGAACCCTTTATATATATATTTTTTGCTGCCCATCTTGACCAGGACTCCCTGGCAGAAGAGATATTGTATCTCAATGGGACTTTTCTGGTTAAATAAAGTATAGATCAAATTCTTTGTACATCCACTCATTCATATTCTCTCTCTATCTCTCTATCAGTCTCTTGCCCCCCCCCCCCAAAATCACAAAGTTACAGAGTGATAAAGAGACAGAGGGACGGAAAACGGGGCAGTCAGAATGAAAGTGAGAATGTGAGAGAGTGACCATAGGAAAAGAGGGAGAAAGAGAGAGAAAGATGGTGCCTGCCATGCTCTGAGACTGACAAGCAGACAACCATCTGTCACAACAACAGACAGTTCATACTGGGTACACACACACACACACACACACACACACGAACCCACTCATGCACAGTTTAAGCCCCTTTATCCTCTCTTGAAGAGACAAAATGTATGTGAGACAAACACCCCGGGCCAAACACTCTCTAAGCTCTGTACCAGTGGAACCAGTCTTTATAAACCAACCCTTTTCACACTGTATTTATTAAAAAATATGAATGTATTTCCAACACTGAGTTAAATAACATGCAACAGGGCAATTCAAGTTCAAACTGTGTAATTTACACCATCTTGTCCACGTTCACCTTGCTGTTGTTTTTACATTGCACTGACATTTAATAGCCAACAATACCAGCCAGTTAATTAACAGCCTGTACACCACACTTGTTTATATAAAACTGAATCTGTTGGAGGTTTTTCCTTGACACATTCTCTAACCGAAACCTAGTTCTAATCTCAACGCTGAACCCTCGAGGTCACCTCATCTTGATCTAAACTCCCTGAAGTTTAGATCAAGATGAGGTGAAATTTAGAGTTGGCACAAAGTCAAAAATGGCAGCAAACAGACTCAAATTGGCTCTAGGCTGTGAGAACTGGCACTCCCACATGTAGTGATGATGCTGAAACCTTCAGTATCGCTTCTTATTTGTTTATAAAACACAATCATGCTCCATGGCTGGGGTCCAAATTTCAACAAAAAAGCAAGAAAATTCTTGTCACAGTGACAGAGACAGACAGACACACACACACACACACACACACACACCTACGCTCCTCTCACCTGTTTTCCTTGCCATTTTGCAGCAGAGAGTGTCTTTCAGCGTTGGATCGGTCTGTACACACATACGTATTCCTTCGAGTCATGGCACTAGCAGGGATGTTATTCTGGAGAAAGAAAATCACATGAATTTACTGAAATGAATGATGTCCTAAATATCTGTAAATGGTGTGGTTTAATCTGATGTGGCGAGGGAATGTGTTTTACCACATAACACAATGCATGGAGAGCTTCAAAACTGAAAGACATTTATTATGCCTTCCTATGCCTGACAATTTACGTGACACTATTTGAAAAGTCCTACTTGAGTAAACCGTGGTGCTCCAAGCAGGTTAAAAGACTTCCCTGCCTTGACTGTTTTACTTCAGACGGTCATGAGTTCTGCTTGTATCTGCCATGCAGAACATTAAAGAGTTAATCTCAGGTTAATCTGGCTCCTGTCTTCAGCTCTTTACATTCTCTAAACTCTCTCCCTCTCATGCTAATCTTACTGAACAACCATAATCTCCATATTCCCCCTGCTGGGTGAATCTACAATTTGTTATTCATCTCTCCAGTCTCCAGAATATCTGTGTCAGAGTAGCCTTGTGCTGTAATCTGAGGAAATGGGATTAGGAGGAGGACTGTGAGGATTCTGCCATCTGTACCTGTCGTATTGACAAGAGATTCAATGTGACAGATTGGTTACACTGGATGACTCATCACAACCACAAAATATCCTTTTGGCCTTACTGTGGTCGAGGCAACTTCCTTGCGGCGGTCGGGTATCTCGGCCTTATTTGGGTTGTGAGCGGAGCTAACCATAGGACTGGAGGGGGTTGGGATGCTACGGGAGCCAACAGTATTGGTGCTCGGCTTGCGGATTGACAACCGCTCTTCCTTAAGCCCTGCCCCTTCACCCACGCCACTGGGACTCCGCTTGGGGTGCGTCGACCCTGGAACCGCTGGGCCACCTGAGAGAGATAGGAAACAGAGTTCTCAGTGAGGTAGATTTCTGTCACCATTTCATTCCATTTCAGAATGAATCAAACCGACTCCAACTCATGAAAAAACAAGCTAAACTCCACTATGTCACTGATTTCTGTGTTTTGCCTTACAGAAGTCAGAGTGTCGTCTCTGGCGGTGATAAGTGGAGGCGCTGCGCTGTGCCTTGTGGCCAGAGGAGGAAGAAGGTGCTCCAGAGGAGGAAGAGGAAGTGGTGTGTTTGCTGGTTCCGTTGGTGATGGTGCCGGGTCGGACTCGAGCTAGACTCAGACTGCTGCCAGAACGAGACTCACTGCCCTCCGTCTGAGAGACAAACAGACACAGAAAGAAGAAAAAGATTTACACTGACAATATGACTGGAGACGGGCATTGATTAGGTTGTTTACAGCTTCTCTCGGAGCAACAACCCAGGGCTATAACCAAGACCAAGTTAGTCCAGTTAGTTCCAAAACCAGATCCAGTTAATTTCATCTCTCAATCTACAGTACATCAGGCTGGGATCAAGACCAGAGCAAATCATATATTCATATTTGTACATTAAGTAAAACAGATTCAGTCGTATTTTTTTTTTAACATGTTTTACTGTAGTTTTGACTGTGATGCAACTAAATGACCCGCACAGAACAGCTGTAAACTATTTCAGATGAGCATTATGAACTTCTAATGACACAAAAGACTCTTCATCCTGAATCTGACATACTCCCAAACTGTGGCATTTCTTCATTTTGTGATAACTTTATTTAGTATATGAGCTTGTCTGGCAAGAGATATAATATACACTGTCAAATAAATCCATAAACCATTACCTCATATTTCATATGATACAGAAGAAGATCTGCAAAACCCCCCCAAAACAAAATAAACAAATAAAACAAACAGCCGATACACTCACCTCATTCTTGCGTCCCAGCAGCAGGTATGTGGCGGTGGCCTCATTGTACTTCTGACTGACCAGCGAGTCTCTGACCTCTTCTCTGGTGAAGCCCATCCCAACCATCACATCTGGAACAAGACAAATCAAATTAGAAACAGCTATTCCACAATTTCCACAACAAGTGACAAGTTACATGAATCATGCAGGTCAACCTTGTGTACAATTATGAAAGGTTCAACCTCAGTGCTCTGCTTGGTGTGAACCTTCAGTGCTTGATGCAGGACCTGAGCTGAACACCTGCCAAGAGCTTAGTGCCAGTACAACATGTCTGGAGGACCATGTAGGTTGGCTTAAGCTTTTATGGTTACTAAATTATGACATCCCATAGGACATTCATGTAAAGGAAGCTTTGAGTGACATAATATGCCAGAACCCTGGTATAAGCCAGTGCACCAGAACTCCTATAAAGCCAACCAAAAGTCACCATGACAGTCTCTGATGACTTCCGTAATGGAGGTTTTGAACATGACCCACTCAGATTCCATATCCCCAACCTCCCACAAAATACAATTTTTTTTTTTTTTTTTTTTAACAGAGGTGGGAGTTGACTCTGCGGACAGCGGCCTCAGCCAGATGTTCCCAGCTTACCTTCACTGAATATTTCTGTTTTACCGTTACTGTAACCTGCCACATGATCCAACTTATCACCAGACGTTTAGCGTTAATCATTTTGTGATCAATGCTTAACTAAATAAATTAATGGTAAAAGGTGTGTTTTTCTCACCAATGCGGCTGGGATCGATCAAGTCTTCCACAGGCTCGGTGTGGGGCTTCAGCTCCTCGTTGTCATAGCCAACATTAATCCACTTATCTTTCATTATTTGCTGGTGAGGAAAGAAAAGGAAAGAGAGTATAGACACAAAAAACTGAAACCGGCTATAAAAATGTAAAAGAGTAATGTAATCTTAAATTTTTAGACATCAGCATCTTCAACATTTTGCTTTGTATCCATGTTCAGTCTTCATCTTTTACCTCATGTACTGATTATTCTATGTACTCAATGACAAATAGATTTGTGTACCTTTGTTCAGCTTTGTGTGTTTTAATTTATTATTGTTGTCCTTGATGGATAAAGTCACTTACAGACATTAGACATGTAGGGCAATTATACCTTGACTGTAACGGATTGTACAGCTTGATATTTAGACACCACTGTGGTCATTTTGTACATGCTGTAAGGATGTGCTGTATGTGCCTCCAAATAATGCTGTTGTATAGTTTCCTCCTCACCTCCAGCGAGCAGCGCTTGGCAGGGTTGAGGACCAGGAAGCGGCGCAGGATTCCTTCGCAGTCTGTAGACATGTAGAAGGGCACACGATATTTTCCCCTCAAAACACGCTCCCGCAGCTCCTGAACACAACACACATTGATACACAATGAGATTCCACTACAGGCACAGTGAATCAATAAAAGATCGGGACTAGGCAATATCTAAATACCGTTTATTGTCTTTTAGAATTGTGATATTGTTATGCACAATTATGATTAAAGGTTCCCTGTGGAGTTTTTGACCTCTAGTAGCGCTATGATGCTGTTTTTCTATTAGCGAGTCCCTGTTTTGTTTATTTTGTTCAAGAGGACACACACAGCTATAGTTCTTGTGTACTGCACCTATTATTACTGTACTCACTGCAGGAAGCCAAAACCTAAGAAACATCTTCACAGGTCATCTCAAAAAACATTTATACTGGACTAAAACAGCCTCCACATCACCCACCTTTAGGTTCTGTCCATCAAAGGGCAAGGACCCGCTGACCAGCGTGTAGAGGATGACACCCAGGCTCCAGATGTCCACTTCTGGACCGTCGTACTTCTTCCCCTGGAAGAGCTCTGGGGCGGCATAGGGCGGGGAGCCGCAGAACGTGTCCAGTTTACTGCCTGCAGAGAACTCGTTACTGAAGCCAAAGTCGGCTATTTTGATGTTGGAGTCGGCATCTAGTAGCAGGTTCTCCGCCTGAATGGAACAACATAGACAGTGAAACACAGAAAAATACAGAAAAAAAGAATATTTGCATATTTGCAACTTAAAGCTGGAGTCCTTCATTTCTTTCAGTGCTGTCATACAGAAAGGGATGCCTTTTCTGCATGTGTAAAGGATAATACACTTTGGTGGCTGGCGTGTATTGAACTTTTGCAATGGCAGATATAAATAAATAGAACCTCATTTCAGTTACCTCTTGATGCCATAGAGAATGACGATTAAAAGTTATGGATAATAGCTTTAAAGTAAATGTCTGTTACCATCTCATTCATTAATATGTTTAAAATTAATACATGCAGTCTGTTTAATAAGTGTTAATGATTGAGACAGACTTGTACTTTTTACTATCTGAAGAGGGTTCATAGACCCTTTTCATTCTCTTTCTTATAACATTGTGTAATCACCTTCAAGTCTCTGTGAACAATGTTCTTCTGATGACAGTAGTGCACCGCTGAGACAATCTGAGGAGAGGAACAGAAAAAAAGACATCAAACGAGGGAAGATAAATTGACTTAATGTTTGTACTTACGTGTAAATGGTAGCTAAACTAGGAGCTCCATTAACACATTCACACACCCTCACTGACCAACGATATAACACAACATTACAAATAAAAAGCGTATGACTGAATTTCTTGCTGTGCGATCACACCTACTGTTTGTTTTATTTGGTCTGAAGCACAGTGGAAAAGTTGACTGCATTTCTGTATTGGTCTGCTTTTGTTCACACTGCCCAGTTACAAGCAAAGCAGGGGCTATAAACAATAAGTCACATCAGAAAACAGGGACACAACTGCAGCTATTAGGTGTGTAGGGACAAACAGACAGACAGACAGACAGACAGACAGACAGGTGAGGTAAGAAACGAGGTTTAACTCACCTGTCTGAACTTGTATCTAGCCTCTTTCTCCTTCATTCTGCCGTGAGCCACGAGGTAGTCAAACACTTCGCCTGGAAGAAAAACAAACAGTAACAGACTTGCTGTAGTTCAGCAAACTTTAATTTCTCAGCAAACTTTAACTCCCTCCAATTCCTACACCAACACTTACAGTAGATACATGAGAATTCAGAATGTTTCTTCCCTCAGTATGTGTTCATGTGTGTTTAAATGTTATAAAATGCCCAACACTCTGCCAGGGGTTTATGAGTTTAGAGTCCGGTCTGCGTCAAGCTTGCACAAATTTGATTTCGAGCACTACAGCAACAAATGTAGCAATGCTGTAAAGGGTTGAAACTTGATAGTGTCCTGACTGAAATAAGTAAAGGCATATAGGTATGGGTATGTGGTCATGTGTGGGAAAGAAAAAAAGCTATCCATAACCCCCAATAAGTTAGTCTATGTCCTCAAATGTTCATTTTCAGTTTGTTTACTTTAATGAGCTGAAAAATAATGTTAAGTAAACAGCTAACAATAGAAAACTGCTGTCCAGTCATGTGGAATATTTGTATGAAATCATTTCTTAACGCATTTTGCTATATTTCTGTGACATGACACATTGAAACTTGTCTTGAACACTTAAATCCTAGTCCAGACATTCAAAGTTTCAAATGTTTTTGTGTGCAAGTCTCCATACATATTTTGTGTGTGTTTGTGTGCAAGTCTCCATACATATTTTGTGTGTGTTTGTGTGTTTGTGTGCAAGTCTCCATACATATTTTGTGTGTGTTTGTGTGCAAGTCTCCATACATATTTTGTGTGTGTTTGTGTGCACTCCAGCCAAACATTTGACCCTAGAGATCCTAAATAGTAAAACAGAGCAGCATGTCAGCTGGTGAGCTGCTGCCTCCTTATTAGGTATTGGAAGTAAGAGATCACAACATACAGAGAAAGCGGCGGAGAGAGATCATGAGGAGAGAAGAAAGAAAAATAGAGGAGCTGTAAAAATAGAAGAGTGCATGGGAAACAGCTGAACAATGTTGAAGAGCACGATGAATAGAAGAACACAAAGAAAGACAGTAGAGAAAACAGTATAGCAGTAAAGCAAAGTGACTCTGCCTTTTCCACAGAGGCAGACATGACATCTCACTAATGAGACAAAGGGATTGAACTCAATCGTTTATACCTTAAATGAATTAGTTCATCAGTTGTACTGTATAGCTTAGTCAAAGTAATCAATCTAATTGGCAGCATTCAATACTTGGCAATGACGATGAGGGTGGTGGGGATGTCAACTCACCTCCGCTGGCATACTCCATGATCAGGTAAAGAGTCTTCTCAGTTTCAATCACCTCAAACAATTGCACTGTAACAGGAAGCAGGAAGTTTAGGAAGAGACGTCAACACAAAGGCCAGCATGGAAACACACATGTACACACTCACCACCTCCAAACACACACAAGATAATTCTCGGGAGTGTAACTCACCTATGTTGGGATGGTTGAGAGTTTTCATGATGCGTACCTCTCGAAACAGCTGGAAAAAAAAATTTAAAAAGGAGAAAACAAATCGTCAGACTCCATTATTCTTGTCAAGTCTTAAAAGATTACACATAAGCCTGTACAGAATATTTCACAAATAGGCTGCTTAAAATATTCAAAAATATATACAGGATAATGGTAATTTAAACTGCCGTATAGCTTGAATTGAAAAGTTGCTTGTGTTATTTCATGACTGATAACTAACTTCAGCGTAGGAGTGGGCAATATGAACAAAGAAAAAAGAAAAGTGACATTATTGTTGCATTATCTTGACATCAATAAGTTAATACATGCTTAAGTATTCAAAATCAAATGGTTAAACTCATGTTCACTCCATTAAATCAAGTGTTTTACTAGAACAAAATGCTGTATATACAGCATAAGGTTCATTGACACATAAGAACAGTGAATCATAAAATCTCAACATAAGAGGTTTGTGGCAGTATGAAGGATGTGTGGTTACAATCAATATATGGAGACACAATGAACAATACTACAGTATAATGCACTCTTTTCTTTGCTACAAACGACCTTCTCACATCTTGATCCTAATTATTTCTCATTCATTCATCAAATGAATTGTTCTTCAGTTAATTCATACAATCCACAGCTGGTATATGGACACGCTATCATCCATCTCTCACACTCTCTCACACTCTCCCACACACACACACACACACACACACACACACATCTTTCCGACCACCTCTAGACCTGGGGCCACCCAAGGGAGTGCTAGGGTGCTAGGCTGACAGCGGGGCCTCCTCCCCTGGGTGTGCTCTCCTTCTGCACCGCCCCCTCATCCATCACTGAGCTCCAGACTGCTGCCTCATCCTGCCACTCTGATGCCGTCTCTCTCTCTCTCTCCGTCTAATTAAAGTAATGCATTTGTCTGTGAACTTCATTTTAAAAGATTACAGAGGGCTAGATGCATCACAGTGGAACATGCTGATGGGCGGTTATGAAATGTTTTTAACAACAGATGGAGTTACAGTAAATTGAACCGTAATTTCACAACAGAAATGAATGAAAATCAGAGAAAATATCAAGTTAAATCTCATGTCAGTTTGAAGAAGACCCTTGAAGTTTTATTTAAAACTAATAAATATGTATTAATGGTTTGGTTGATTTTGCCAATTAATTGCACACAATTTTTAAGGGTCTGCGTAAAGCCTCTGTGGGGTGTTAAACAAATGCAATCAAGCCATTCATCCATCACTAGTTGTTTTGGTTTGGTTATTAGTGACAAAATGAGACATTCTGACCCTGGAGTGGAAATGTGAATATGTGTTTGTGGCGTGCATGACAAAATGTGTGTGTTACAAGAGCAGAGTGTGTCAGCAGGACACTGAACCAGAAATAGAAAATGAGGCAAATTAACAATGCACAGGAGATGAGGGGCGTAGAGGGAGGAAAAGACAAGAAAACGATAAGAATGTAAGAAAGACGGAGGGCTAAAATGATACACAGCAAGAAGTGAAACTGATGCATATTAGTTAGCATATTGTATTAATAGTGTTGGTGTGATTTATTGTTCTGTAAACCCCTCGGCAAACCTGCCTTGTTTAAAATTCTTAAAGAATAAATTACACACGAGTGAAAAAGGTGAAAACACAGAAAAAAAAAGAGACAAAGAGGAGAGCAAACAGCAAGAATACAAAAGCAAGAATTCACTGATGCCTCCATTTTTGACACTCAGCTGCCCTGGGAGACACACTCCTCCCTCATCCCTCATCTCTCTCCATCTCCGTTACTAAACTATAAAACCCGATACAATCCCCATCTTTCATGTTCTTATGGTAACATTTCCTTATCTGTATACTACAGTAGAATCTCTGTATTTCTCTTCATCTCAATGAGAAGCACACTGCACAATTGAATCGCTATTGTCCCACTTTGCAGTTTTTCACTTTTTTTGTGTGAAAAGACAAAAAACGGTGGTCCAAAAATGAAAATGTGAGTAAACTGGCTTTTGATGCGTTGGATTACACTGTGTTATGTTACATTGTGCGGCTGCCATGTGTGAAGCGATGGAGTGATGATCCAGGAAGCAGCCTTCTTTTCTGTGTCTGTTGAGATTTAGTTGTGCTGATGTGAGAAACTGCAGTGAGCTGAACTCACATTTATGAAGCCCTGTTTGTGTTCAACAAGGAAGTAAAAAAGAGGGAGACAGTTATATAAACTGACTGACTAACATAGGCAGTTGCAGCTAATTTCATGTGTACATTTTTTAATAAAGCACAAAGACGACTTCAGAATTCATGTTATTTTGTTAAATATTCAGAAAGTAGGACATTAAAAAGCAGAAACGATGGGTGGAAGATGTGCAGACTACAATACTACACATTTAATTAACGTAACATGACATATGTTTTATTTACCCTACTCATTCAGGGAGGGGTGACTAAGTGCTTCATATTCATACTGAATTGAATTAATCTCCTTTCAGAGTTGGACGCTGCTGAGTATGACCAGACAAAGATGGCAGCAGCATCACATGTGAGAAAATAAGGTTTTCTTTCTGCTTCATTTGTTTTTCAATCTTCTTTTAAAACAAAATCTGAGTTTCCTTCAAGCCACGTGTTCAAGGAATTTGTTTTCTCACAGTGAAGTAGCAACACTTTCTCTGTGACATAACTTCACAGTCGCCCGAGGCGATGTGTGTTTTCACAGATATCATCAGAGACAGATTCCTGGTATTCAATGGCCCCTGAGGAAAAAGACCAGTTTAGTTCGCCTACGCAAACACACATCCTCCCACACACACACACACACACACACACACACACGGCCATACTGTACAGCCAAATGTAAGTTTTGTACCAAGATAAGACAATGACTACTTCAAAAAATACCTTCAAACAACAAATAATACACCAGAACTGGTGCATATGATGAATTTATAATAATGTTTTATTACAAATGAATTGACAATTTTGATAATCTATTCATTGTTCAAGTACTTTTTCCTGTTTTATATAATTGTTTGAGTTTTGGACTGTTGGTCAGACAAAACAAGCCATTTAAAGACCCCACCAAGTGCTGTGGAAAAAAATAATTCAATGATCAATGATGAAAATAATCATTAGTTGCAGCCATAAACTGGTTGGAAAATTAACTCTTCATATAAAAAGGCAGACATGCACAGCTGCAGTGATCCCGTCTGTTATTTTTAAAACCCTGACGTAAATTTATATGAAGAAGAACAATGTTGTGTCGGAGAAGCATTCACACATAAGAACCACAGGGAATAATGTGTTATAAACATTAGTTTCTATTCTTCTCTGTCAGTTTTTCTACTCCATGCTCTTGAAATGGGAAGCTGCATCGTCACACACACACACACACACACACACACACACACACACACACTGGGAGTGTGTAATTGAATTAAGTGCATGGTGCATCAGCTGTTCATCTGAGCTTTAAGAAGAATTATCGGCTAAGCCTCTCCTCTCTCTCCTATATACCCATTCACCTCTTTCTCTCCCACATTATCATCAGAAACCTCAGCAGCTGGCCAGGAAATTGTTGAGTCACTGCTATTGATCAACAGTCCAATCAAACCTCAGCTCATACTGCTGTAATGTTGTGCTGCGGTGCAGTAATAACATTTCTTATTACACTTTTAGGTGCATTTTGTAGATTACAAACATTTCCTGGTAAAATCAAAAACATTTTTCCCATCACGTCTGAATGCAGCATGTTGGCCACTGATCCAAGAAAATAACTTCCCTCTCTTGCTTTGTTATGTTCACCCACTGTTCCTGGTTCTCTCCCATGGCGATCCCACGTCATGGTTGCCATGCCAACCCAGGTATTAATCCCTGGGGCTGAGGGGGTGGGGGGGTTGTGGGAAGTCATGGAACGCCAAGCACGTGGAAATGGCTGCACACATAGACACACACAGCTGCGGTCATGTGGAGTCCTCGTATCACAAAATAGGTACATTTTTGTGTTTTAAAGAATTATGATAGTCTTAATTCAATTGCTTTCAAACTCTTCTGGAAAAATACAAATATTTACAGGCCGCTTTTCTCAGTTACAGAAAATATTTCAATATCTGACAGAGATGTATCTTCACTTTTCCTCTCTTCATCTCTTCATCCCTCTTTTCCCTCCTTTCAGGCAGCATTAATCAACTTCTGAGCATTAACATCCTCTGTCTCTCTGTCCTTACCAGGAATTATTAATTTAAGCAACTTAATGGCCGACTGTCGAGTTTTTTTCCTCCTTTTCTCTTTCTCACTTTGAGAGTAGTGCTGTGTGGGTTTGATTCATATGTCTGGCCTGCCAGTCTGTCAGCCTTTGACCCGTTTATCCAGGCCGTGTGTCCGCATTTTCCCTTTCCTTCACACTCATGTACGCTCTCACAAAGGCAGAGAGAGGGAGCATGAAGAAAACAATGATGTTGAAATAGAGAAATGAGGAATTGATAATGCTTGTCTGGCTGACACATTTAAATAGCCATCCCCGTCACATCTCTACTGCACGACACACAGTCCAAAACACTGCAGTACTCGCAATGTGCAACACACTTCCTCTTATCAGCCGCAGCCAATCAGAGAAAAAAGGGGAAAGACAAAGAATGACAGAATGAGAGGGACGAGTGAACACACAGGCCTCTCTCTCCACTCCCACGTCAGACTACCTCTTCTGAATAACCCTCTGTTTGTGTGTGTGTGTGTGTGTGTGTGTGTGTGTGTGTGTGTGTGTGTGTGTGTGTAAACTCTGAATGAGACACAGTCCACTAATAACTGCGGTTGAGATTAAACATTTTATATCACTATATGGCAACTACTTACTGCAAAACCGTATTTCTGTCGCACCTATAAGCTTCTATAAGTCTCTTCACCGAAGACAATTACTGGCATGGTGCCCTTCAGCAACGCACAGCTCAATCAAAGTCAGTCCATTTGGACAAAACACTAGAGATCACTGGTGTGTCCTTATGTGTCATGTTGGCTAAGACACTGTAGCTGCTAACTGTTGTTCAGGTTGGATTAAACAGGTAATGTTAGCCTGGTAGCCTAAAGCGAATACTCGCGCATTAAGGGGTTTGCGGCGTAGTTACAGAGGTTTCGTGCATTAGCCACGCCAGAGCTAAGGTGCACCTCCACAAAAATACAACTACATGATTTACCTTATTAATACCTCATCACAAAATCCAGCCAGCCAAACACACAAGCAATCTGAAACATGGAACGATTAAAGCAATGTTTTACTTCTGCCAGACACATTTCAGACATAAATGTATCAAAGAGATCAAAGATCAGAGGAACAGTCTGTGCGCCACTTCAGCACATATCAATGCCTCTCTAGCAGCAAACAGCAATGAACCAAACGGTCAGTGTCCTGCCGAAATGTTTTGGGACACTCTAATGAGCAACATTACTCAAGGATTTACCTCCGCTCTTTTGGTTGTCGCTGGGGAACATTTGAATAGACTTTTGACCCTGTTTCTCCCTTTGTTGCCTGTTGCCGGGAGAGCTGCCCTTCTACATTATCCCAATAAAACGCCTACTATATGAACACCTCCTCCCAATCCCTCCATTCCCTTAATGTACAGCAGTAATTGGAGCTCCCAGGCCAGTCGATGAGAGGAGCTGAATCATTAATGAAGAGTAGCTGGAGTTTAATTCAGGCCTCATATAGCTGGCTGTTTGACCCAGATCATAAGAAGCCTGACTCCGCTTGATCAAATAAGGAGAATTAAATATAGTTTTATAGATGTTGGCTGAACAAGGAACAGTAAGGGGAGGGAGAGAGGGAGAAAGAGAGAGCACGAGTGAAAGATCAAGGCAGGGCATCATACTTCTCTTCTTCTACTGTTCTATTGCCGTTGCTTTGAAGATGAGCTTGTGGGAAAACCTCCTGCTCTCGTTCTGTCCGCCCTCTTGTCCCTTTATTGTCTAATTATTCCCTTTACACACTGGCACAATAACAACAATGCATACAGCAGCAACAATATGATTATGCACAGACACCCACAGAGGGACAATATGCTGCATACAATAGAAATGCAGATAATGGCATTACACGTGCATACGAGAGCAGAGACCGTGTCGGGCTGTGAGTTTATCCGCCTCTTATCACACACACACACACACACACACACACACACACACACACACACACACACACAGTCTGTTCTCTTCGGTTCTGCTCTGTATCTTGTCTTTCTCAGGGTCCCTGCTCCTGTGCTAAGGCCCCAATAACACCCCCACCCCCACCCCGACTCGACCACCCCTTTTGTTTGCCTGTCTGGAATTCAGTTCCTGGCTGAGGGGGCCTGGGCGAGGGACAAAACATACTTCACAGCATTAGATGGTGGCCCAAACACTGTCCTGCATGCACACACATATACACTTTACTTGAGCGTGCATACACAACATTGGATGACTGCCTACAAAATTCTCCTGTTCTCAAAGTAAAAAAACACTGGGTCCTGTATGTTGCTATTAGGAAGTTTTAAGATATGAAACAGGACCACAGCGTATTTCTAGTAAGGTATTACCAAAAACCTACAAAAGATTCAACTGAGATTCAGTGGGCAAATCGGTTTTCTATTTCTGACAAAACACACTTCTCTAATGTGTGTAACTGTGATGCTGCGTTTAGGTGCAAGTAAGACAGTCTCACATCCAACTATATTTTAGCTGATTAAATACAGGTTACATAGAAGTACACCCGCATGTGCATGGTTTACACTCACTTTCAAAGCAAGATACATCAAACAACCTATTCCTTCACTCTGCACTGTGTAATGACTTCTTAGCTTTGTCCATATTGGAACAGGCTGGCACTTGGGTAAAGCAGGGAACTAGCACAATGGCACTTTGGCAGTGCTGGCTGTTCTCTAGAAATCTCAGTTGCTACGTCCCTGAAATAGTTTTAGGAGACACAGTGTAGTGCTACAGACAATAGAGAGTTGTGATTACAGTAGAGCTACTACTGCAACACAACGCCTGGGGAGAAAGAAGAGAGAAGTGGGACACAGAGCTACAGTAAAGAGAACGAAATAAAGAGTTGATAAAATGGAAATAAAGAGGGTGGAGTGGGGAGAAGAGAGAGAGAAATGGGGCACAAAGCTACAACACAGAGAAGAAGTTGACAGAATACAGACTGAGGCGTAACAGAGTGTGAAGAGAAAGAGAGAGCAAGAAGAAGAGGAAGCAGAGAGCTTCTGCACAAAGAATTAGAGAGTTGACAGAAGCTAATGCTTCTATGCTTCTGTGCTTCTATTTCAACCCAACTGTGAATACCAAGTCTTTTGAATATTAATGTTGTGAAAATTAAAATGCTAATTATGTGCATTTCCATTAGGTACACTGAAGCAAATAAATCGATCTCCCATGAAAGACAAAAGTCTGATTAATATTGGACAAATACACTTCAGTGTCGGCTAATACTGCACTTATTTCATGTTTCCATCCAAAGACAAAAAGGACACATCAGCTAATGGTCATAACACTACTTTCCTCCAGAAAGTATTTCAAAACTTACAAACTTACAACAAAAATACATTTCAGTTTCAATTTATTGCATGACACCTTCATAAAAACAGCTTTAAGTGAGGAGAAATCTTAAATTCTAGCTTTTATACTTTTGTTAGCTTAGATGGTGGCAGAGGTGAAAAGGATTTGAAAAGATAAGTCAATTTATCAATTAGTAGATCAACAAAGAATTAATTGGCAACAATTTTGATAATCGATTTATTGTTCGAGTTGATATCAAGAAGATTTGCCAAACATCTGCTGTTATTAAAATAAGAGGATTTGCTGCTTTTCTCTCTTATAAAAATGAATATTTTGGGGGTTTTGGTCTGTTGATCCGACAAAACAAGCAATTTAAAGATGTCACCTGGGACTCTCAGAACTTTCTTCACATTTTACTGACTAAACAATACAAATGAATCAATAATGGAAAAGTAGAATAGTGTTTGGGAAATTACTTTCTCACATATATAGGCAGACAGGCTAGACTTCTTACTAACAATTTATAGACTAAACAATACATTGAGTCACTGAGTCAAGAATAATAGCAAAATTCTAGTTTGTAGATTAAAAAAAAAGTGCAGGAAAGAGAGACAGGCAGTGAGAGACAGAGACAAAGAGATGGGGAGAGACAGTGTCACCTGGCTACAGTAATGCTGACAGGACAGGACGCAGCCCCAGCTATGCAGCACTAGACCACTACCCAGCTGCTGCAGAATATGAATACACACACACACACGCGCGCACACACACACAGCACTGTACCAGCCTCGTTAAAACCAAGGTCTTTGAAGAGCAGATTCATGGTGTAATTAAGTAGGCATCTCACTGTTGGAACAGAAGGCAAATAATGTTCTGAGAAAAAAACTGTGACCGCTGTTCAGCACAAGAGGGTCTGTATTCCCACAGCGGGACAACCACACACACAACCATCCATCACCGCAGCTTCACCTCTGTTAAAACAAGAGTCAGTAGTTTATCATCAGGTGGGGATAACACTCAGACTCACACTCAGGCATTTTTGTAGAATATAACTGCAAAATGGGTTTAGTGACATGATAATGGTACTTTATAAAAGACAAAAAGCCATTAGAAAAGTATTTTTATGGCCTGGTTTAAGTGTATTTCTGAGATACAAAATGAACTTCAGTTGATGGCAGTCTCAAAACTGATATGCAGCCTTTTGGCAATGAATACTTCCATTCTTTGTCACATGTGCAATGTTGCATAGCAGCAGTCAGCATCTATCTATTTCCTGACAAGAACCCATTCTGGGTTGAAATGTGTTATAATAGAAGTGTAGTGCCAAAAGGTTTACATTTCACAGCCACTAGATACGATCTGAACATTTTCCAGCCAGAATACAAATGATCAGAAGTTACAAATAATTCAAGGGCTGTTAGATTTGTAGGTTCCACACAATGATCAGTCTAAATCCTCTGTTTTGATTAGTTAGATGTTAGAGGTTTAGTATGCAGATATTTTAGATCTGAATCACTTTATACTTAAGAACCTTTTTTCTTCCTCCGTACCCTCTTGCTTTAAATGAGCTAAAAAGGTGAGGAATTGTTTAAAGTCACACAGAAATGTAATGTTCATGATGTTATCTCATATTATTTCCGGGTGAAACAGATCAGACAAATAAAACAGAGAGGAGCTGTTTAAAAGAGGCTGGGCTGCACCATAACAAACAATGTTAATACTCTTCAAAATGTGTAAATTGCAGAGACACAAAGATGGTTTCTATTAAAGGGTCTGGCCCCCAATCCCCTGACTACAGAATTTTGAAGTTGGATTAGAACGAACAAAAACTAAATGGGATTTTGACAGCAGAATATAATAAACTACACTTAGTGCCATCTTTAGTTACATAGGTATATATATTATATTAAGATTTGACTAACAAAGCATGTGCATCTTTTTGTTTTCAGTTTGTGTTGAGGTTAACAGTCAGAGCAGCACTGTGATGAATGCTGTCCTGGCCAGTATCTAGGCCAGGTGGACCAACTACCGCACAGAGCCAGACACCATCAATAACCCAACTCTGTGTTATCAATAGAGTCAAATAACAGCCTGGACTGGTTAGCTAACCAGCTGGGCATTCATCAATAGGCTAGCTGTGTGCGTGATGCAGTATCGATCTCGATGACGCGAGAGAGTGTATTTGTTGCAGTGTAGGTGCTGATAAAGAAGACTCATAATGACACAAGGCCAAAGTTTGGTCAGCAGAGCCGCTGCTGAACAAAGAGTGACTTGTTTGAACTGTGAGAACAGAGTCTTTCACACAAGGTTAAAACTATCTCTGGATGATGATGATGATGATGATGATGATGATGATGATGATGACGACGATGATGATGATGATGATGACGAGCAAAGACGACAGAGATCTGGTGCAAAAGTGAAAATACATGTACATGTTCTTAAAAAGGCACGATTTTAAGTCAATTAAATGATTTGTTGATCAATAAAAAATAATCAGCAACTACTACGGTTAATTGTTTGAAAAAATTCTACATTTGCAGGTACCAGCTTCTTAACATGTGAGTATTTTCTGCTTTTCTCTGTTTTATATAATTGTTTTGGACTAGAATAAACAAGATATTTGAAGACGTTTCACTATTGTTTGACATTTTATAGACAAAACAATTAGATTAATTTAATCAGCAGATTAATTAATAATGGAAATTGAAGTTAGCTGCAACCCTAGAAAAAACTGGCACCAATATTGTTTTTTTTAATAATGATCACTCATTATTGTTCAAGGATGTAAGCAACATCTGAACGAACAGAGATGTTGATCATACGTAGCTGTTGTGGTACCTACACCTCTCTCATTATACACACAGATCAGTCTTATAGCTGACTCCATCTGGCTTTGATCTTTGGAAGATGCCAAAGTTTTATGAAAATATTTAGCTCTGAAGATTTCATTCCCAACACCCAATCAAGCTTCAGTGTTTCATGCTAATGCTAAAGCCAAAGATGCTGTGACTGATGCAAGATTTCCTCTTTTTCCTCTTCTGTCAGAGAGGTTAAGCTGCACTGACTGCATGAAAACAAACAGCAATATACAGTCATAAGGTTTTCCACACAAAGCAAAGAAGAGAAAGCATATACGCAGAAAATGGAAATAAAAATCTTACACCTAATGAAGCATTTATTACAGACAGCACAGCCGCCAATATTTCAATACTACTTTATTTTCAGAGGTGAATATTCCACCCATAAAGTCAGATGAGAAAACACTGCAACTTCAATGGGTTGAAAACAGTGTGCAGGCCTGAGGCTGTTTCTCACTCAATTTTGTTTCATTAGATCGCTCTCAATTAACACACGCATCACACACACACACACACACACACACACACACACACAAATAGCTGCAGCAGGTCAAGTTCAGACAGGAGGGAGCTTAATCTCATTAGGGCCACGAATGCAACAAACGTAGTTAATACATGACCCAACATGTCACTAGACAAGCATACAGTGACGTACGTTACTCCAAGCCTTTAACCTAGTGAGTTCCAGTTCCAGACTGAGTGACAAATGATGGTTATATTATTATACTGACACAAAGCAACAGCTCAAGTTGGAAAGAGGCATTTTCACTGAATCCACTTGTGCACAACCAACATCAACATTTAACAGATCCTGAAGTGATTTCAGCTCTTAACCTGCAGACAGTAACAGCTTCCCAAACACTAAGTTTCACATAACAACCAAAAGGTCAAAGTTCAGACGACTGCTGCACGCACAGGTTATCCGAGAGTTACCCATGGCAAAACAACGTGAAGACGCTACTGTGCTCAATGACCTGATGCAACATAAATGCAAATAAACACACTTAGGACAACAGACTGACTGACAGTTAAATCCCTAAAATAAGATGACAAACAGGGCCATATTCACATAGGTCATGCAGTTACAGAGGTTAAGTGGAAAGGTAGCATAAGCAGTTTTCTGCTCAAAAGAAATTGAGGGATCAAGCCATGAGTTTGATGTTGGCTGAAAAACCCATCAGCCGGGACGTCGCCACAAAAAACACAGAACAACGAAAAACATCTGCATCTGTGTGTGTGTGAGTGTGTGTGTGTTATGGTTCTGTGATGGCTGTGATTCATCTTTATTCTTCTACATTCATCTTTTACTGTGACACACATATACAGTAACATGTCACTCACCTTCTGTAGGCTGGTTGGGTTGAGTTGTGTTTTATCAATGATCTTTATTGCAACCTGGGAGGAAACAACAGAAAAAGAAATGAACAAAAAGAATCTAACAAAGAAAACATATTAATTTCACGCTACAGAAAGCATCTCATTTCCTGCCTGACACAATCTTATAAAAATTCGAATGCTACAGGTTTCTAAAAGGTAGTGTTTATTCCTGTACTAGAATGCTTTTCATTGTACATAAGGTTTAAAGTTTTCTGGTCATTTTTCTGGTCTAGTTTATTTACAATCATCAAACATCAATTAATCTGCTGGTTTATGTTTGTTTGGTTTCTAAGATTCCTATGGCCCAAGGTGATGTACTTGTAATGTCTTGTTTTGTCCAAATAACATATATAAATTTACTATAAATTAAGCATTACCAGCAGCAGATCTTCTCAAGTGAGAAGTTAGAATTAGAAAAAGTTTGGTATGTTTTTTTCTTTATCAGACCGGTGGCAGCTGAAACCATGCATTAAAAAGAAAACACATTTTTAGCATTTACATTAGCATTATCCACTACTCAGAGTGGAATAAGAAGAAAACATGCAAATCAAACCACACTGTAGCGAGGACAAACAGCATGTAAAGAACACAGAAGCGGATATCCACTAAACTAACCAACAAGGCTTCATATAAGAGGCTTAACAACATGTGGTGACCCGGTCAAAGACTGTGTCAAACTACCAACTGTAAACCACGATATATGAATGTCTTCTGCTTTATATGGCTGGAGCACAACAGCTCTCACATGATCGAGCCAGCGGCAGAAACACAAAGTTTCTACTGAGCCTCATGGAGTTATCAACTCAACTAATGTAGGTCAGGGGTTTTACAAGAAGAAAGACTACAGTGTATGAAACACACAGGCGTACACCCACACAAAAGAAAAACATGACTGTCTCTCTTCAAAGGGTTTAAGGCCTCGATTGTGATGTTGGACGAGAAAGTTTTGGCTGGCTGTAAAAGCTAACAGAAGGTGCTCTGACCACGGTGGAACAGCCCTTTAAAACTCCATCTGTGGGCTGAGTCACAGGGTGCTGTTCTGTTCTGGCTCCCAAACCCCGGTATTTACCCAGGAGTCTGCTTCAACTCGTCAGCTCTTTTCCTTCAGCCTCACCAATCCCAGCATGCATGACTTTATTGACACTTGCACTTGAACAGTTTTTGCAGTACATGGTCTCCTACCTCTCTGCCGGTCAGTATGTGTCGTGCCAGTTTGACCTTGGCAAAGTTGCCTTTGCCGATGGTTTTGAGCAGCCGGTAGTTTCCAATGTGTGGCTGCTCATCTGAACACAAGGCGATGGAGTTACGACATCGGGCACCAAGCGAGCGGCTCGACCAGCCAGTACTCTTCTCTGAGCGGCTGGCCGACAGGGAGGTATGCTGAGGAGAGAGAGAGAGAGCATAACTTAACACTGTGTATTAAATACATATGCTATACAATGCCTAACACTGTTTTTTAGTCGGCTTTTGTGAATTCACTATTACGTTCAATTAAACTTATTCTTTCCCCCATAGTGAACTACAGCAGGTTTACAGGTAAACCTGATAAGCTTAAGAACTGGCATTATTCCAAATCTTAAAATTATGAAGAAGATTTAGGAATATTAGTGTCTTCATTATGTAATAAATGTACTCAAAGACAAAACAGATAACACCAGTTTTATCCTTAAAATGAACAAATGGTGTCTGAATTCAATTCAATTCAATTCAGTTTTATTTATATAGCGCCATATCATAACAAAGTTATCTCAGGGCACTATTCGACAGATTTACCATCTTGCTCACAATACTGAGACGTTGAAAGTTTGTTATTATTGTTGCGTTCACTGTTCATAAAACATCATCTGTATTGGCGTCAGTAGTGGTTAACACTATACAGATAATGAATGAGTGGTACACCCTCCAGAGTATCTCCCTCAACATAGTCATATAACATCAGAGCGACCAACAAACACCTTGTGACCTTGACTCTGGTACTGTAGTCATGTGACTGCAGCCTGGTACCAGACACCCAAAGGTGAAGAGCGAGAGTAACCAGGCCTCCTATGAATCTCATCTGACCCGTCATAGTGTGCATTCCTCACATTCATGTGTGGCTGTGAGGTCACTGGTGCTAAACACGTGTTGCTGGGCGACATGAGGTGACATCGGCACATTGATCTTCCCTGAACACCCAACACTCTGCTGCAGATCCACACGACAGGCTCTGATTTCAAACTTTGGCAACCTGGAGCTAAGCATAAACAGTTTGTGAATCACTGTCTCCTCACTACTCTGAGAGGTGATCAGGAGGCCAAAGCAGCAGGATAGTGGTGACAAAATGATGAGAAAAACTAAAATATGACATGCTTGTCACTGGATTTCATCCTTAATATGCATTCACAGAGATTTACACAGGCCTGAATATTTACTATCTGCCTGACCAACCCCCTGAGCCCTTTAAACTCAAAGGATGAATGGAACAAGATGAATGGCAAAACCAAAGAACTTGCCAAATACCATAAAAATACTTGATATAATTAAGGCAGAAAGGGCAATAACACATCATACAGTCAAGTTATAATATGTTACGCTGTTGAAATTAACTGTAACAAAATGTCACATGAATTATCTATATATTAATATTAAATAAATTATGAATACACATTAACAAAATTAAGTGGATCACCATGCTTAATTGCTAAAGATTGCGACTGGCATGTTCCTAATGTGTGACACATTACAAAAGCACATTCGCACTTGCGCCCCAGAAAAGACATTATGTCCTTAAATATGCGGTTACCCTTTTCCTCCAACCCTTCACTTTTCCAAAAATATCTGAGAATGGAGAGAGACTCAGTCTGACCCTACCTGAACCCTTTAGGTCAAGTGAGGTCTGAGGTCTCGCAGCATTAACATCAAACTCTAATCCCTCCATCTGCTCTCCTCCGAGCACTGAGCGGGAACAGAAATATCCCACGGCAACAAACTAGCTTGAACTTTTCATGTGTGGTGGAGATGACATGAGGAACAAGGAAATAAGAAGGAACAGGATGCTCACAGTCGCACTTCAGTTCCCATCAGGCCTCACTACCATGAAAACAAGCACAAACATTCCAAATGAAGTATGAACAGTATTATTTTAAATGCCTGCTTACTTCCACTTTCACAAGCTAAAACATGCAATCACATGCAGTCTGTTTTCTTTGGTCCAAACCACTGCAGGACAGTTCATGATGTTGTCTCTATAAATGTATGTCATTTAGGCTCACACTGCCAGATTAGAAGTGAACAAGTGGTTGTAAAACATACCTGGAGTCAGAAGTAGTTAATTTCTTCAGATGAAACTGAGAGACACATATGCATTTATTATTTGGTGTAACATGAGATAGACTGGCATTATTTTCATTTGACCAAACCAACCAAAATAAAAGAGTAGATGCTCCAGACTGCGACTAAATACAGACTCAACACTGGTTCCAACAAACGAGAGACATCACCTGAAATCTGTCCAATCACTGCAATTCTGAACTAGGCCAAAATGTCAGTGAAGGGAAAGAGATTAATCAAGCTGGAACCACGAACAACGTGGATTTGAATACAGCTCAGGGTCTTTAACACATCATCCAAACCTCACTCTCCCAATCTTTCCTGTCTCTTCCTGCTTCAACCCAGTAAATCAGTAAGTAAACACAGTCAGTGGTGAGGATGCAGCTCTTTACACAATGCTGCATATGGATTAGGCCAGATATGAGTGAAAACATGTAGAGGGGAAGAGTCTGCATTACTGTGAGAAAAGGCAAATAGAGCTCTAAGAGAAGCTGTGCAACTCATGACAAGCCCTCAGCACAAGTGACTCTCTATTTCCACACTATGGGAACTACATACACACACCAGAAGACTGACAAAACCACATCACCTAGATATGCACCCGATGTGGTAAACACAGTGGTGAGATCACAAGATCTAAAGGTTTTCCAGCACACAAGGGAAAGTGCACAGTCTCAGACCTTTATTAACCTTTAATAGGCTAATAAACCTTTAATACTAATAAAGCGGATTTACTACAACTTATATTAATGCTACTTATATTAAAACTCAGAGACCAATATAATAAAGCAAGGTAAACATTTGTACAAAATGTATAACTGCAGTACGTTTTAGAGGCAAGAAGGGAATGTCCTGAGTCAATCCTAAGGATCGGTATCAAGGCCAATCAGGGCATATTTTAATGGATCGGAATCTGCTAAAATAAAGCTGATCAAAATCGGATCCTTTCTTTACTGAACTTCACTGTGTTTCGTCCACCGCAGCCTGCTCGTGTTGCAGCACGCTGCTGTACTGATATATGAGTGAAAATTAGAGCGTGTGAATGTGGAAAATGATTTGGTCACTAACCGGGTGTCAGAACAGAGTCAATCACCAGAACTGACTCTGTTCTGACGCATAGATGTGCTATTATTTGGAAAGAGGAGAAGAAGGGAAAAGTGTCTACCTCATTTATGTGCATGTTAACAAAAGTGGAGCTGAAACTAACTACAATGCAGGCAACATCTGCAGCTACACACGTTACACATACTTGTGTTTGAGTCATTTGTGAGGTCATTGCTTAGAAATGTTTTTGGCTTTTTTTTGCACATTTCAACATGCAGTACGTGAACTGTGATTAACTGTGTGGCTGTAACATGAATCAACCAAAATCTACTTCATCTTTCAGTATTTCATCGCTGTATATGAAGTCGAACCTTGGAACACAAACAAAGCACTGAAAACTGAAACCGAAAAACACTGGAGCAGCTTTCAAGGAATTTAAAGGAAGTGTTGGAGGGATTACAGGGGTACTATAAGGCATTTATAGTACAATAGCAGAATATGCTCCTTTTCCAATTTATTCACCACGTTCATTTTCACCTCCTCTTCACCCTTCCCCCATTTATTCACCCCATCTTCTCCCTCCCCTGGCTCGTCCCATCCCCCAGACAAATCAATTTGCCTCCCCTCCCTCTATTCTCCTCTGCACGCCTGGACCCCCCTTCTCTTTTGTCTCGCGCGGCTATCTTCATTTTCAGCGACCTCACATCAATTTGAGCTTCGTGCCGTCCTCCATCACACACCGCCCCATCTCCCCTCCCCCCCATCCCACATACTCCTTTCAAGGAGTGCAGTCCATCGATTCACCCACTCCTTCTGATTACCACGCAGTTTCATTCAGGAGGAGGCCTCTCTGTGTGTGTGTGTGTGTGTGTGTGTGTGTGTGTGTGTGTGTGTGTGTGTGTGTGTGTGTGTGTGTGTGTGTGTGTGTGTGGTTGGACGAGGTAGCAGACTGGGGCAGGCAGAGGTATTTGGGTGGGGAGTGTGTGTGTGTGTGTGTTGTGGGCTCTTACTATGTGATTTGCTCATTCAGCAAACAAGCTGCACCTCGTTCATGCAAACTGAAAGAAATCCAATTCTTTGTGACGATGCCCTGCATCTCACAACTCGCTCTGCTTTCCTAAAGTCTTTGTTCAGAGTCTGCTGCTGGGGAAACTCGTGGGCCTGATGGGAGAGTCATGGATCTAATGTTACCCTGATGTTATTATTTTATTATTATTTGTTTTTAATATTGGTCACCATTTGAACTGCCTCCCTTCTCAATTTAATGTAAATCTTTATATACATTTCATTTTTTAAGCTGTTACATAAAAGTCTTGTTTGGGTTTTGAATTCAGGGCAGCGTGATTCATACAGTATATCCAAATATTGTGTGGAAAATACAAATATTTAATTAATTGTGAAGCAAAATCATTCTGAAATGTCAGGGTTTTTTTTTTAGTCTTATTGCCATCATGACTATGATTACAATAACAGGAGTTGATTTCAGAGTGGAAGTTCATTTATTTCATAATAAGCTATTAACGGCATAAATCCAATTTTGGGCAAATCCATCTACATCAACTTACTATGCAATACTGTCACCAACTGGCTCCTGTCATCGACAAGTCAACAGACAGTTTCTTCCTTTACTTTCTTGTGTGGCTGATAGGAATGACAGCTTGACGTCATTTCAACAACAGTGCGCTGAACATGCGAACATGACTGTGAAACAGAAAACAATCAACCTGTCAACAACAGCAGCATTATCATCTTTAAACACAATGAATGAACATGTAAAAACTTTGTAACACCACTTTTCATCAAGTGTCAACTTCAGCTGAAACAACAAACACTTCTAACACAGCTTAGAGATTCTCCAACCTGTTAAAAACCTTTCAGAAACAGAGATTTAAAAAAAAACTGTTAAAGATTAAACCAAGGTTGTTTTTTCAAACATCAAAAGTTGCCACAGATCATATACAGAGATATCCTGTACTGTATGTGTAGTTAATGTCCATGATACATACACTCAGTTACCAATTTCTTAGGTACACCGAGCTAAAGCTAATGCGGTCTAACACAACAGTCCTGCAATAAATCCTACTTTCATGAAGCTTATAATGTTCAGTTTTTGTTGAAACTGTTTTAGAGAGGTGTTGCTCTTGAGCTACCGTATATTGCATTATACAAAAAGGGGTTTCTGTCTCTACCCTCATTGGTGTAAACGGGGTGGATAAAATAATAGAAACACCTGTCCTTGTCAACATATACTAAGAAACGACCTTAAAATGTCTCTGCACGAGTCAATATGGCAAATTCCAGAAGTTTCTTTGATTCAAATCAGCAACAAAAACTAACTTGTCATCAACAACAGCAAAAACTGATCGTCAGCCTCTTGTTGTGTTGCTCTAAACTTTGAAAATGCTGATGGCATGCCATGTGTGCAGGGTGTTGATCATGTGTAAGCAAAACAGATAATGACTGTATCTGTCCTTCTGCTGATATTCAAATCCCAAGCAAAAATGGGTCAGTTAAGTTTTCCTTCAAAATAAGCCATTTTTGTCTGTCTTGTTTCAAAACTGAACATAAGCATTGCAATAAAAGAGAGCAACAAGGGAATACTTAAGGTAAGTAGCTGTTTTATGTGGCATGCAGTTTATCAAAGCTGAAGATTTTTATGTAATAAAAAAATGAGAAGAAAGACCAGTCTGACTTAATTCAGGTGCTGCAGATGGCTTCTACTCTGCAGTCACGTAAAGTGTGTCTGATTCCCCTCTTACAGAGTTAAATTTGAGCTGGACTCCTTTTTTGATGTTTATTTTTCTTTGGTACAAAACATCAGTGAACAGTGATCAGAGAAACATGAGCACAATATCTGATCCTGGAATCTTCTGCATCTTTTAAATATATTAAATACAATTATTTGACACTTTTTTCAGAGTGGATCTGCAGCGTTCTGGTCCAGTCTTATATGTGAACTAAGAAAAGTTAAATACCCCGAGGCACATGACAGAGATATCATGAGAGAGCTACAAATCATGAGAAAGAACTCCTAATGTTTACATCCTCCGTAGTATAAAAGAATAAGTGTTAGCTAAACTATGTGGTAGCATGCATGTTTGCATGTCTGGCATTCCATCTATTCTACAGTACAGCAGCTATCTTCTGTCTGTGCTGGTCTGTGTGGGCGTACAGCTGAATAAAAACGCATATGAATGGATGAATGGAAACTCACAGTTCTTCTTCTCTGAATATGTGCCTAATTTGACTGAACGCGATTCCGCTCATCTTTTGTACTTCAATCACATCATTTCATAAACCCACAATAATCTTCATTCAACAGTTTGAAAAACAACTCTGTCATTTTTGCTTGGTTTTTGTTTCTTTACATGCTGCTTCACTAGCTATAGGAATATCTACCATATTACCTGCAGTCATTATATTAGGTTTTTTTTAATGTTATTAATGTAGAAATGATTTCTTATTCTGCTACTGGACACATAAATAACTGTAAAATGCAAATGTGATTTTCTCTTTCTTCTTTGCTGTTATTGTGGTTTTAAATGAAGCTGGGGGAGCGGCGAAGTTAGGGGAGACAACAGCAATGTCAAGATTTGCAGCGTGACGAACACAAACATGTTTCCAAACAATGGACCACGCCCTGAGGGAGGTGTTCTGCTGCTGCAGCAGCCTGGACGTAGATAATGAGTCAAGACAGGATGTGTGATGTTGGTCCCCAGCAGAGGAATGGCTTAACCTTGAGCCATCCTCAACCCCACACACGCACACACTTTGACCCAAAGTACCAGCCCAGTTTCCTCTTCCTCTCTCTAGCTGCTGTGGCTCTCGGCCTTGTGGCCTCAGGCTGGTGTGTCCTGACACACGCCTCCTCTATCACAAGCCACAGCAGACACAATGTCTCCACGACAGAACACAACAAAGAGATAACGCAGATGAAAACAAAAAAAGATGAGTTATCCTAGTGCTCCTAGCGTTTCTTTCAGTCTGTGGTAACATGCTGTACTTTGCACTGTCCTATTAACAAAAGAACAACAACAAAAAGACAAGAAGGAAAAGAAAGTTTCAATCTTTCTGAACTGGAGGATGTGGAGGAGCTGGGGAGGTCAGGGGAATAGACTTATCATCATGTCCCAGAGGAGTAGTTAAAACATATTTAAAGGTCTATTTTTGTGTGTACATGGTGTAATATGGGGAAACAAAAGCTAAAGTGCTCCAAACAAACGGGATCCAAACTAAAAAAAAAGCTCATACCCGTAGTTTGGAGTACACATGAGCTTACTTTATCCAAACCACTGAAAACAACAAAGAAAGTTGAAAGGGAATTCATAGGAGAGTCATACCATTGTGGCTTTATACTGACAATGTCACTCTACACCTACTGTACATACCAGCCTATAATTACATCTTTTTAAAAATGAAAACCACTGGCTTCCTTTGGATAGCCATACTGCTGGCATAGTGGTGGACTGGCAGTCTAAGATGCCTCTCATGCAACTACAGTATCCAAGGATCAAGTCTGAATGGGACACCTCGTCTCATGGCATACCCCCCTCTCCTCTCTACGATCAGCAACTAAAATGTCATAAAAAGATGTTAGAATAGAATAGAGCCAATACACATTTGCCATATTCTCTTTGTCAACCCACACAACAGATCCTTCTTTTCTATCTATGCTAAATCTTCCCTGTATGAAGCAGAAAGAGGACGTTGCACAAACTTAACCCGCATCACTTCCTGTCCTGGAGACAGAGATGTCACAGCGATGACAGCATAATGTGTCACATGTTGCACGGCAGCACTCAGCAAGCATTTCCTGGCAGGCCACACAAGGAAGAATGAGCTGCCAGAAAAACATGTCAGTGACCATGACAGACAGGCTGTCTGATGCTCTGGAGCCGAGGCTCCATCAGCTGCTGGAGTCTTGCTTTGTTCTTAACGTTCATGTGATCTGGATTTTTCACAGAGCTTTTCATTACAGATAATAGATGTGTTATAAAAAACACTGCTAACTGGCTATGACTGTGCTGAGTGTTTATGTACTGTGAAAGATTTCAGCAATGTGCACCAGTTTTCACCGCTAAAAACCCTGGATACCAGTCGTACTTAGTGAATAAAGTAATTTAGTCTGATTAAAAGAAATTCCCATTGAAAATGTAAAGCCTTACAACAAATCTGCAAGCCATTATTATCCAGCATCATTCACAGGAACACATAAAAGTCACAAAAATGATCATAAACCCTCATCACACAGAAACCTGATGATAGCAGCTGTCTGAGTGGATCTCTGGAGCTCAAGGCTCAGCTTCCTTCTACCTTCTGACCACATAAACCCTTGCTGTAAATCACACCTAACAAAGTCAAAATACCAATGTAATGAGCAAACCTTACTCAAACATTTCAGCACTGACACTACAAAGTCTGGTTTACTTTCGTTGCAGGAAATAATCATTTGCAGACGATATTTTTTCATGACGATTGTTGTAGCACTAGAAAACAGAAGGGAGAGAGTGGCAGGAAATGTGTGAGAGAAGAACATGAATAGAAGAAGGTCATGCTGGATCAAAATGTCTTTGAATTTTACAATAATTAACAGTTAAAAGCTGGTAACAGAATTGACTTTCTTTTAGAAGGAGTGCAAATCACAGACTGTTGCACAAGCCAAAATCAAACGATGTTACACTGCGAGTAATGAACACGAGCTTCAGAAAATTTGCCGACAATTAAAGCAATGCAGCAGCTGATAGACATTCTTCGGCTTCTGCCAGACTCATTGAGATTCCTACCAATAACCATTAGTCAGACTGTGAGTCAGACCAGTTTGGCTGTAAGGCTCTCTCGCTGACATATACTGTATGTACTGTATATTTCCCCAGGGCAGGCTGAATTGTGTTGTTCTTACTGTTCTATGTGCCAGATACCATACCAGCAGCAAAGGTACATTAAAAAACTTGCACTCAGAGCAGCCTCATTTGATTACCTCTGTATACTGGCGAGGTTTGCATTTTTTACATTTTATCATGGCTTTGGAATGGATTTCTTGGGCCCTCAGGTCAGGAAACTTCCTCTAATACTACAAACAAAATACTATTTACGCTCATGTAAAAACATGGTAATCACCGGGGGTTGGAGTCAGACATTAGCAATCATGGAGGTTTCTCTCCTCAACCTGTTAAATGCAGTTATTAGGGATTAATTCATCATTAAATTAACTTGAATTTGCAAACTTAGCGGACATTAATCACCCTGTGCACGTCATATCTTCCTGTGGGTGTAAGGCAGACTATTCAACTATTGAACATCCTATTTAAAAACTAGCTTTTATTTAAGAGGTAATGCACAACAAGATGTCTTTCTGAAAATAATATGCTCCATGATGCTCCCTTTGTTGAGTCTATTACCCTCTTATTTTTATTCTATATACTTATAATTTATCTATTTTATTTTAAGTTTCTCTATTTTCTGTACTTATATCTGTCTTCGTGATGCTGTAACACCCAGATTTCCCCTCTGAGGGACCAATAAAGGATTATCTTATCTTATAGTGGAAAACCTTAGAGTGGATTTAAGAAAAAACAAAAACCGTCACGATTTTCTAAACTCCTTTCGCTAACATGGCGAGTAACATCTAAATATTATTGCCAACATGAGCCAAAAGACACAAAGATTAAGAGGACAAGCACCCGACATTGTGGGTTAAAAGCGGCCTCCCTCCTCCAGTCTGACATTATCTGGCTCCAGTATGCAAAGTGTAACTGGATTCCTCAGTCTGGACAGTGCAGGACTGCACACACACACACACACACACACACACACACACAGAGAAGCTTTCTGTTCGCCTCTGGAGATGTGCCACATTACTCAGCATATCATTCGCTGCAGGGCTGTGATCATCAGACCAGGCTGAGTAAGGGTCAGATTTATTCTGTTTGGAACAGCAGCGGATTAAAGAGCTGAGTCACTCCTTGGCTAGACTTCAGTTTCTCTCTCCGTCTCCGCACAGACTGATTCTTCTCTCTGTAATGATCTGTTCTCTAAACCTGGTGTCCCTGCATGCTCTGAGACACATTTAAAAGTCTCCACAAATGCAAACAGAGACACGATTTTCTTTTTCAAAATGATACACATAACTACAATCCCAACCTGTATAGGAAAATTACCATTACAACCTGGTTCTTATTTTTGTAGTTTGGCCATCATTTATATCGGTAATGATAACAACTTTTTAGAATTATAACTGGTAGGAATAGTAGCCAAAACAATAAAATTTAAGTTGTTTGAAAGCATAACTTCCCTTCAAAGATACAACGTGCATCATTTCTAAACATTACTGAATCAGTGGTCAAGAGAACAGGTAGCCTCTGACACATGCCAGTGGTGTGTATTAGTGCTAGTTTTTACAGTTAAACTGGATTTTTACTCTCACTTGTTGCTCCCTGTGCTCTGTAAATCATCTCTGTATCCGATAAACCTGTTTTGATGTATTCATAAATTCACCTCTCAACCTCTCACCATAATTATTTTTTTCCTGAAAAGTCAAGCCATGGGGGATGTCAACATACTTTTTTGTGAAAACAGACACCTGACCTGCTTGGTGTTAGTTCAAAACTAGTGTTTGAAAATGTAAGCTCAATGTATTTGGCTTGAAAATAAAAAGTTAAGAGGAAGTGTTGACCAAGATTGTTGGCCAAGATGGGTTTGCTGATGTGTTTCTTCAAGATTACAATCTGTCTGCTGCAGTGAACTATTAAGACGCCACTGTTTGGGGAAGTCATGACAAAGCAGTCAACAGCACCTACAATGTACTACTATCTCGCTGCCATTACCCATTTAATAAAGCAAAAATGTTCAAAAAGTCTGCTCAACCCTAAAGGAAAACTCAAAGGGGAAATGCTTGTATTGTTAAAATTACCATATTACAGGCTCTGTGTTTCTGCCGACCACAATTAAAAGACTCTCTTTTGTTGTCTGCAGCAGCTAATGGACAGAAGCAATGACAGCTGTTTCTGATGCGACATTTCCTCTGGTTAACAAAAACATTACCACACGCAAACATAGATCATATGATACTGTCCTCAGCACATAGCCAGCAGCTTAGAGTAAACAACATGAAACATGAAGTACAAGTTCACCTCAAGGAAACCAGCTTTCAGGGAGTGGCTACAAAAAAAACCCCTGATGAAACTTAAGTAGGTACTCTATGGATTCATCACTGTTATTTATGTGACTGGAATGCAAAACAAGTGGGTGGCACAAATGGAAAAAAGATGTGCAAATGCAGACACATGGAGTTTGGAGTTAAGTTTACAACTTACAGACATTGCTGTTAGAATGAAAAATCATTCAACCAATAGAACAGAACAAAGAGAACAAAACTGATTTTTTTGTGTTTCTTTGCAAAATCTCTATTTGACTACCACTTCACTTCACACACCCATACATAAGGTAGAGCTGCATAGAGCTGCAGAGCTGACAGGATACTCACACTACAGATGCAAACACACTTAAGAGAACATGAAGAGCAGATAATGTATCTGCATGGGTTAACCTGCAGCAGCTCAGGCCTGAGGAGAGACACAGAGGACAGTAAGCCGACACCTGAGAGCCCGACAGCAGAAGAGCCCCCATTACACGATGAACACAACAGACCGACTGTGTGCTCTGACTGTGAGCGCCTGAGTCCTTTATGCTGTCTGATGGTTCGTTTTTTGTAATTGTGTGTATCACTGCGATAATATGTTTGTCTGCAGGGGTCGGTGTGTGTGTGGGTGTGTGTTTGGCAGTTAACAGAGGCTCTGTGAACAGCGTCATTCTTCACATGGTAGCCTGATCTCCAGAAAACGCCACCTGTTCAGCACCGGTCGCTTAACTAGAATTACATAAATAGCTGGCAGGAAAACTATTAGTGCTGACAAAAGCCACAGCAATTACATTTGTATTATATGCCAATAAAGTTTAATTAATATGTGTTTAACCAACACATATTTAGATTTGACTTCTTTATCCTGCATCTGATACTGGGTACCTTCCTTTGGAACCTTCAAAAAGCCAAACCTGATTTTAATTTTTATATTTGGCTGCTTGGCTTACACTCGATTGCTAAAGGACTTACAGGATTTTACACACACACACACACACACACACACACACACACACACACAGAACTGCTTATAGACAACGGCCTTGCCAAGATCATAGGACAGACAATGTGTCAATCCACAACAATTAAGATGAATAAAAACGCAATTTTGAAACGAATCTGCAGGATTTTCAATTCACTAATTTGTTGGACCATCAATTTGTGACTGTTGATTTTACATTGTCAAAATTCCCATCATACTTAGTGTACCGTAAAGAATTAGTATTCCTTGATTTAAAGTTTTTGTCTGTAATATTTTCATAAATGTCTGTTAAATGTCTGCTACTCCCTAACTGATAGAACAACATTCAACATATATCCACTTCACTTCACTACTACTCTAAAAATGTCCTCTGGTGAACAGCAAGTAATGTGTTTTACGTTTCCAACATTAGTAATAAATATTATTTGGAATAAATAAAGAACTATGTACTTGGCATGATCAGCGAAAGTGTGCACAAATGAAAAAAAAAGTGCCACCTACAGAAACATAGCTCATCTACCTACACTCCGAAGATGCCACAGAGGACACACTGAGTGATGGAAAAGCCATTTGGAAAGTGAGATGCAAAAACACAACAGAAGACTGTACTTAAGCAAGTAATACTAATCTGAGCAGGGAAAGTAAATACTTAAATTTCCCTTAAAAACCTGCCACTGCTGTGCTCTTGAGCAAGCCATTTACAGGAAGGTCTGCTAAATCTTTTAAGCTCTTTTCCCAGCACTGCCCTGCTTTACATTCACACTTTTATACTTTCACAGCTGAAACTGCTCAGTGCTACCACAGTTTGCCACTTCTGCTGCCCACTGACAAGTGTCACCGGAGCCACTGGGAGCACAGCGACTTGCTCATGGGCACCCTGGTAGTAGCTGTTAAGGCTAAACAGATGGTAACTCAATCACCTCTCCAGGGATTTAAGCCGGAAATGTCCCTGTTACTGGCCCACGTCTCTGACCTTTGGGCTACTGTTGCACCCGTGACTCAAAACACATTTCAGTTGGGTTAAGCTGGCGAATGTACAAAGCAGCACACGTCAGCTATGAATTGTGGCCACAATATAGGCCATCTAATATCAGCCCGCCTAATTTTATACCGATCATGCATGGTTCAGTTGGCCTCAGTGGACCAGATGATTAAAAGCCTGGAGCTGTTTATGACTGTATCTGGTGTGTTTCTAGGTGAAACAAATGCCATCACGGGGGGGGGGGCATCAGAGGTGGGTACCAGGCTGTTTTTGGGTAACAAGTCAGGACAACGAGCTCATGAATCTTTCGCTTGTACGGGAACACAAAAGCCCTGCTCTGCCCTGCGGTGGCACACAGAAAGACATGCTAGCTTTTTTGGAAGTACACACAGCTGTACATGTGCGCACAAGCACTCACCCACACCTACTATAGGACTTCCTTTTCTCTCTCTCTCTCACACACACACACACACAGATAAAACCTCATGACTAGCCCCAAGCAAAATAGTTTGTCCATTCCCACAGTACAGCAACAAAAAGCACAGACATACATGCATACCTGCTTATTATACTTGACCTTCACTGGCTATATTCCAGCTCTGAACTTAAAGCTTCACCACCACATGGTTCGCTTTTACCTAAACTGGAGTCCACTGCTAAAATTTTACTTGGGCACAAACAATGTTACTTCTCAAGTAAAAGGAGGTAACACTTAAAGTGTAAGTTCCCACATAAAGACATGTTATTTATTTATTCTTCCTGAAAAAGTTAGACTTGGAAATGTGTCAGTTTTCAGTTTATTGCAATGAGTTTTGAAGAGTTTCATAAACCAACAGGATATAACACTTTCACAACCAATAGAGAAGCATGTGATCCTGTCATTTAAGGTAAACCATGAACATCACCAACACTGGTGTTGGGTTTCTTGTGATGATGATGGCATTGTGCAGGTTTGATGCATTTTGTCTGGAAAGCCTACATAATTTTTACTCTGTCATGAAAAAAATTAAAATCTAGCACAATACAGTAATTAAAGTAATGTGTAAAGAGTACAAAAAGCAACTAGAATTTTTTTTACAAGGGGTAAAAGGAGGAGAAGGACGGAGGGCATGTAT
The DNA here is from genome assembly GCA_008360985.2 of Macquaria ambigua. Lineage (NCBI taxonomy): Eukaryota > Metazoa > Chordata > Actinopteri > Centrarchiformes > Percichthyidae > Macquaria > Macquaria ambigua. The sequence goes on along the minus strand of VMKM01000427.1, from coordinate 99,793 downwards.
GCTGCCTGTAGTGGAAGGGATGTCTATGCTTATGTCTGGTTTCTGTGACTGTGGATCCAGAGGACTTGATGGAGTCAGAAGTAAAGGGGGGTAACACGAAGAAGAGACGTGAAATGAGAAGACGAAGGCTGAACAACAGAAGAGGGGCAATGGAGGGAACGGAGAGCACGAACATGCAAATTGTGGATTGTGGTGTGAAAGCTCTGGCTGTCTGTCATGACTGCTGTGATTGAATTATAACTCAACGTGATGATAATGATCTCAGAAGATGACAAAGCCACGGGAGGACAAATATTTCAGGTTGAGTTGTGTAACAGTGTGTTTATGATGGTATCAACTGTGCAGGAGGTTATGAAACAGAGTGAAAAAGCACTACATTCACTTCCTGTGTTACATGCCATACACACGTGTACATGCAGGGACATGTTATTCCCAGAAACACACATATTCATCCAAAACATTCACATTACGTGCCGTGTATACCAATTCACCAATACCACTTCAATTTACTTCTATTATGTCTTTCTTCTGACCTCTACAGCTCTCAAGCACTATTGTACACATTTAATATCAAGCTCAAAATCACAAAACCAAAATTTACTCAATTTTACACACTAGGAAAAAAACAGTAAATTCTCAAACAACAGTTTTGGAAACTGTTCTTAGGCAATATTGTAAAGATATTTAGGTCTCAGTTTTAAAATTAGCAAAGACAGCTGTATCAGCATCTATTCAAGACATTTGCTAGATTCGTGTCAAAGACGTTCATGAAATAGCTCTTAAGCTATAAGTGAAGGAGTAAGGTAAGACCTCAGACTTGTTAGAAGCCAGAGAGAGACAGAGAGAGAGAGAGAGACACAGAGACAGAGACAGAGAGAGAGAGAGAGAGAGAGATGGTTTCTTGGATCGAAATAGCTCAAATCAGTTGTGAGCATCTTAATTACATTATAGCTTTCACTGTGAAAGTGCATATGGAGCCTGAGTGTACACAGCAACATGAACAGGAACCAGTGTTTCGATAATATATTGCAAGAGACTGTACTGATCTTTTGTTCCAGCCCTTGTGTGTTGTATATTGAACAGAGCTACTGTGCGTGTGCTTGCTTGTCTAGAAGGCTGTCTATGTGAGAGCCAATGACTGTGCATGTGCATGTGTGTGTTTGTTGAGACTGGACAAGGACGGGTAAGGAAGGGTGGGGTGGGAGGGGTAATGGGTGGAGGAGCCCTTGTTGTTGCCATGGTGAGGTTGCTAACAAGAGTGGCTTGTGACTGAGCGAGCAAGGCAATCATTCTGCTGTCAAGCTCACAGCCAAATTGTTTATTTCGTCCACTGCTTTTATAACAGATTCCTCCTCTACCTTTTTGGTCACTACTGGTTTAATTTTTTACAATGCACCTAAATATGAGCAGTTCTGTTCTGTGAAGAGAAAAAACTCAAAACTACTGATTTCACAGCAGTGGGACTGGTGTAATAGTGAAGACAACAGAACAAATGATTATTCCTACAAGTGTTTACATGATTGCTAACTAAAGTGATCAGTTATCCTGCTTTCACAGGCAGAAAGAAGAGTTCTATCAATACCAGCACTCAACCACAAGCAAACCTTTGACTAAAATGGAACTGCATCAAGCATTTAATAGGCACAATTATTGGTTTACTGCTCTGTTTTGTTCAGGAGAAACTGTTTAATTACTCCTGCAGATAGTAAACAGGAGAGGAGAGACACCAGTAGCACCCGCTATAAAGCCTCCTCATAATGTGAATAGATATTGTAAAAATTTTAAGTAACCGGAAAGGGAGTTCCCTGGTGGCATGACTGAGCGTCTTTATTCTGATTATTATTGAAATAAAAGGCTCTATTTAAATGTAGTGTCACTTTTTGGAGTCCCACATTTGGGTGTGGTCTGACACAAACCGTCCAAACCATCCACGACAGGTTCATATAAAAAGATCAAAATACCTCCTGGATTCTGCCACCTCTATAAGTGTTTCTGGGTCCTGGCAAGGGCTACAGGCAATAAACACCTGACTGCAACAATCCGCAGTGAGTCAGGAGCATGGTAAGGACAGGTGACAGCATCTCTTGCATGAGTACAGCCAGGGCTCAACATGCACACAGTAAATGCCTGAGCAGAGGGGCCTAGGCTAATCTTTATGATTTTCCCATGGATGCCATTCAAAACTTACAGCCTGCAGCCATTTATGTCAGTCTTTTGTCCCACCCAAAATATGGCGTAAATTTAATACGGTCACTGTGGTAAAAGGTCAAAGAAGATAAATTCTGTGAATCAGCACAACTGGTGGCTGTCATTTACATCAAATGATACACTGGCACAATATCTAAACACCAGATATACAAGGATTAGGGTAATGACGACATACCCTTTAAATACCCTTTAAAAAATAGGAGGGAAGTGTTCTGTGTTTTGTCAGCTGCTGGCTGGAGCTACAAAAGGAAGTAGCTCATTGTGAGAGCTTCAAATCCAAAAGGAGTGAGTGAGATCAGGCTGCTAGGTTGGTGTAAGCTAGGTGCCCTTGAGATAAAGGTGGGGATTCTCTGTACAGCTGCACTATTGATGTCAATATGTGGTGAAGGGATATTAGAGAGAGGCTCACATCCTTACAAGCATATTTACAAAACAAATCCTTACAAAAAAAAAACCTGTAAAATGCTTCAAAAAGCTATTCACCTCAAAGTCCTGTCTCCCCGAAACCCAGACGCTGCCACAGACACAGAAAAACATCAGCAGGACGAATCAGGCTAGCCTGACACAGCAGATTTCACAATATTGTGCTGCCCACTGAGCTGCCTTTCACACTGTTTCATTAAAAGGGAAACCAGACAGACCAGACCGGGTGGAGGGGGACAGAGAAGGTGAAGAGCTGGGAGTGAGGTGATGGAGGAGGGATGGACTGGCAGAGAAAAGGAGGGATGTAGTGGAGGGCAGAATGGGTGTGGAAAGGGCTGGGTGGCCTTGCATCAGATGCATTAATTATTGATCAGCTGGGGGAAGACAAACATGCGCACTGACGACACTGGTGGGTGAAGGAGGTAGAGGTGAAATCTAGGAAGCTTTTTTAGGCAACTCATTGGTCGATTAAATTTGTGCATTTTGCATGTATGTGCAATCAATGTAACACACACGAGTCTGCACCCAAACCTCCCCCATCCCTCATCTCTCTCCCAATGTTCTCCATCTCCAGCCTGCTGTGTGTCCAATTGCAACCCGTCCCAAACGAGCTAGGAGAGATTAGCGCGTCTGTGTCGCCTTGCTTGATTGCAGCTGCTCTTTGCACATGGCAGACTAATCTCAGGGCCTGATGGTTGAAGGGGTTATTATTATAATTTTCTTCAAAAGCACAATAAAACCTAATGGTAACCTATTCTGCTGCTGGAGGTGACAAATAGACGCCCTGTGTTTTAATTATCTACTTACATGGTCCGGGTTCCGCTCGTTCCCAGGCAGTGCCGTGCGTAAAGACATTTTCGTCCCAGAGTGCGCTTCGCCGTCCAAGGGAAAATAAAGATGTGGGTTTGTGTTCACACTGGGTTAAAAAAACACCCCAGATTAGCCTGGTTGTCAGTCACACCAGGCTCTGTGTATCCGGGAGAAAAACAGCTTCACTTCTCATACAATCCTCATTGTCAGAGTCCGTGAAGGCAGCACGGATCAGCAAGACAGTGATCCAGCTTAAATTGATGCGTAAAAAACAAACCGGTTCGCTACATCCACCTCATGTCTGTCTGGTGTTGTTGGTACCAACACAGCCTCATCTGAAGGGGAAAAAACAGCCCAGACAGAACCCCCCCCACCCCACCCACACACACACACACACACACACACACTTAGCTTTTCACTTTCCCCCAATCCTTCCAAGACGCTATCGTACCATTATGGTGGACACTGTCTGCACCGTTAATAAAACAATCCCGGTGGTCACCGCTTTACTTTCAGCTGCATCGTCTTCTGGTAAGGAAAGATAACACAACCATTGGGGCAACTGATGAAGGTTAGAGAAAACACAGCCGGGGTCTCTGTGCGACCACCGCGGGTTGAGTTGAGAAGAAAGGGGGAGTTTCTGTTATCCTGTTAGCTAGCTGATATGATTTTTCTGGGTGACAAACATCAAAAACGGTGGCTCTCACGGAAAAATAGTCACGGAAACAGAACCAGGAACCGCCCGAGAGAACATCTGAAGACACCGAGAGATGTATGGGGCCTTGGGAGATAAATGAATGGCAAATTGCGGTTGAATTAAAGAAAGCGGCGGATGTGCAGCCTCCCTGGCAGTCTCCGGTTCTTCCTCTCAGTCCAGTCCGCCCTTAGCTCCTCTCATTCGGTTTGACTGCCAGTGCTTTTGCGGTGAACGAAAAGTCCCCGGCCTCGGATGAGCAGCGGGGGAACACGAAGATATGTCTCCCGTGTGTCGGAAACATTATATTTGTTTTCTGTGAAGACGAAAGAAAACGGGATCCCCCCTCCACCTCCCGAAAAACACAGTGACAAGAGAAAGAGGGAGGGAGAGGGACGTCAGCGGTAATAACAGGCAGGGCTTCTGCGTCGGTAGCCGCGCACGCGCACAAACACGCGCCTTTCTCACCCCTCTCGCTCATGCTGCCTTCAGGTACGCCTCATGAAATCAGTCTTCCGAGCTTCGGAAGTCGTAACTAACACCTGCTTGTGAATTGAAGGCACAATTAACTGAAGGATGCCGTACTTTTTCGACAGTTGTATGTATACATAAACAGCAATAAAGGGCTTCAGTTATTTTCATGGCAAAATCTCTTGAATTTCACTTCCTGGAAAACATCTGTCTTTTTCTTTCTCCTAAAATATCATTATCGCCTCCTGGTGGCTAAAATCTATTCATGTCAAGAGACAAAAAATGTGGCAACATTATTCAAAACATTTTTATTTTTTCTATATATTACTTATATATATATTACTCTACTCTGAAATCCATTTAAATTGTACCATTATTTTTGATTTGCCATATGTCTCAATTTATTGCATCTTACCTATTAACCAATGTTTAGACTGATGGAATAAATATCTTGGGACCATTTAGTAGTTTTTTAGGTTAGGATTAGGTTAGGGGTACATTTTAGAAAATGTCTTAGTAAACATATATTTTAAATACTATCTGCTTAGTGTCTGGGCTCCTATTCTCAAGGTGCAGATAGCTTAACAGGGTGTCCCATTTCACATATCCTTATTATGTCATATGATTGCATTTGTATTTTATCTGTTTTGTGAATAAACTGAAACTGATTATTATTATTATTACATTGTGAACAGTCCTTCCCTGGACTGGCTCATTTTCAGTTTCAGTTGCTGCCTCCTTCAAAGTCTTAATATTAAGTCAACAGCTCTATTTATATATGTATGACTTTTGCAGTACTTGTTTTTTCTTTTTCTTTTCTCTTACTATGTTAATTGTTATGCACCAAAATACCAAGGCAAAGTCCTTGTATGTGAAAACCTACTTGATAATAAACCTGATTCAGATTCAGATACATCATTATGGGTCAACAAGTCTCTTCCATTTGAAAGGCTCCTCCAAATGTGACAGAGAAATGTGTCTTTCTTTGGCCCAGATTTGGAGGACGCCACCAGTTTATTGTTTTGTATTCTAAAGTATCCCAAACTCCACTACATGCCAGTCACTTATCTCTGTGAGGCTATAGAGCGAGAAAGCATTGTGAAGGACCCTCTGTAGACTTTGGAGAGAAGGCAGTGGTTCATCCTACCAGCCTTGAGTTCTCCAAAGGCTACAGTTTCACAGAAAAACAGGACACTGGAGCAGGACAGTCCCATTTTAGGGGCCACCCCATGTGAAGGACACAGCCTCTAAAATGGGAGTACAATGTGAATATACACTGTACTCTGTGGTCAGGGAATTTAGCACACTGGGGTGAAGGATGGCCTATAAAGGGAGGCCACCCTCCTAAACACCACTCACTCTCATTTGTCCTCTTTGGATGATATTAGGAGCTTGAATAATACACTATTTCCATTTCAGTGAAATAGATCTAATATAATGAGTTCACCCCCTGTTTTTGTAATGTCTCAAAAGAGCAGTGTGTGTGTGTGTGTGTGTGTGTGCGTGCGTGCGTGCGTGCGTGCGTGCGTGTGTGTGTCAGACATTATGTTACCAGAAGTTTGTGGAGACCTCCTACCAGGAAATCTGCTTCTGCCTCGTCTGTGTTTGTTGGCATCAGGATTACGATTAAGAGTATTAAAGACAATTCAACCAACACTTATTCACAGCTCACAAGAGTAATTAAACAGCAGGCCTAATTACCACAGTTGTAAGCATTAACAGTACAACAACACAGTGGTATTCATCCCATGTTGTTGCTCCTGATACTATTTCAAGGTTGCAAGTCACATATTGAAAAACAGAAATGACAGAAAAAGAGATGTGATAACATGTCTGTTGGAGCCATTTCAATGGTGGCCTTTGGTTGGCGCTGTGGACATCTTTTTAGTCTATTTAAGCGTAGCACTAATTGATACAGGTGTGGCGCACAACGAGGTCGATGGTTTTTTGACCGTAAGACACGGTAAAGATGTATGTTTATTAGTTTGAGAAACATGTTTTGGAAACATTGAAAATAAATGGATTGGTATATCCAACGTAAGATTTTGGCTGTTGGACATGTTTTTTGGTGACTACAGAAGACAAAAGAGCCTATATCGAAGCACGCCATCTACACCGAGCCACGTGTACAAAAACAGGCCAAAGCAAACTGTGCGTCAACAATGTCAATTTGTACAGCATTAAAACAGAAACCCTGGATGACAAGGTGACTTATCAATTAGTGAAACTGTCCTCAGCCTGGAATATGAGGGCTCAACTCCCCATATCAGCAAGTATCTGCCCTGATGAAGTGTCCTTGAGCAAAACTCTGGATCTCTATAAGTCAAGGCTGATCTCTGACCTGCATGTGCAGTTATTCACTGTTTAATATTAACACGTTAACATTAACCTAAAATACACGCTCTCTAACAACTTATTTAAAATATTATCTTATTGCACTGAAGCCCAGAAAATCTAATTTTATTACTATCACTGCTGATGTTATGAAATGTACTGCTTATGAATTCTGGACAGTAAAATGTCAACAATTAACTACATTCTACTTTTAGCACACAGTAGCCCAACTATAAATCTATATAGTGCGTTCTAGCATCGTATTGATTCATTATTAGTTTGAAAGATCACTTTCTCTGTTAGAGTGGTGGCTTTTTATTGCACTACATCCCAGAACTTCTATTCTGTTATCAGACTGGTTGTGAAAGCGATTCACTTATGTACCCAATTACAGCCATACATAATATACATATGAACAACAAGCACCTGAACTGTCTCATATCCTGTCTAATTCATCACAATATTGTAAACATGAACACTTGTGCTATAGATCTCATTAACTAGGGTCTGACGCAGAATTGAAAGTCAAGACATTTTTGGAATAATACACATATATTTGTGTGGCAGAATTATTCAGAATCTAATGGTCTAATCTAATGAATCTGTAGGGGGAAGCTGTGGTGTCTAAACACTGACACACACAAATGCCACCATTTTGATATTATGTCACACTATTTAGCATGGTTGATTGGTATAAAAGTGAAAAAAAGGGGGGGAAAGCCAATTTATACCCTTTTTTATTTGTATTAATTTATTAAAGTATTGAAACCCTAAAAACAAGGCTTGAAAGCATGGCTACTCACATCCTTAAGTACTTGGATTCATACATTTCTGACTTATATTATTCATTACTAAATTACAAATTAGAAAAACAAGTCTTACCTGGACTGATCTGGACCTGTTGGAGCGAATCCAGGGCCTCATCCTTCCCTCGCACCCCTAATTCCTGGTTATGAGTGAGACCTTCAGTGACCTGAACCCCCGCAGACTAAGAGGCTGACACAGGAACAAGCAGGTGAGCAACACACGAGCAGATTCACTGTCATCCCTCGGAGAACAGAGGCAGAGAAAGAAAGAGGTTCACCCGGAGAGCAGAGTGCTGCTGCTGAAACAGCAAGAGAATCGATGCTGGAAAGAACAACCAGAGCAGCGGTCCATATTTCCATGGATTCAGAGCCTGTTCTGAACATTGTGTTACAGAGTACACCAGCATCATTAGCATCACTGTCCGGTGAGCTGTGTATAAACCAATTAGAGGAAAAAAACACTGGATGTGGAATCGTCAATACATGTAATGGGCTATGGAAAAGGAAGGGAGGGGTGTGAGTCTGCTTCAGTTGTTTTTTACATTTGGGGGTGGTGTGTGTGTGTGTGTGTGTGTGTGTGTGTGGGTACAACATCTAGTGATTTGTGCTGCTCTGAGCACGTCAGCAGGGATTGATCCAGCCATTGGCTCATGCTGACCCTGATCAACACACAAACACATATTTGTGTACTTTGATACTTGTGAGGACCTTCATTGACATGATGTATTCCCTCGCTCTTGAGTTTAACCATCACAACTACATGTCTAACCCCACCCCTTTTTTTAACAATATTTTTATTATGCTTTTCAACACATAGACAGAACTCCAACAATACACAGTGGCCACAAGAACTAAACATCTGACTTAGACCCATGAAATATGATGCACATAGCAGTTGACAGCAATGCAACAAATAAACATCTGCTAAACACACACACCCACACACACACACACACACACACACACATACACACACACACACATACATACATACATACACACACACACACCCACACACACACACACAGACACACATACACACACACACACATACATACATACATACACACACACACACACACACACATACACACACACACACACACACACACACACACACACACACACACACACACACACCAGCGGCTCAGAACAGGTGATTCTGTTTCTGGATGTACAACATGTCTGTCAGTTTAATAAACCTGATGTGATATTTAACATTAGGAAATGATGTTTGATTCATTTTGTTTTTATTATCAGCTTCTAAGCTTCATTGTGATTTAGCTACACCATGATTCTTCTAGCAAACATATTGTATATAGCAGAGGCTATAATAGGCTGCTATGTTTTCATGACTGTAAAATTAATATCTGGAAAAATTTAGGCACAGTTGGGAGTCACTACTTCTAAATAAGACAATAAAACTGAAATATTTGCACTCAACCAGACGTCTTATCTCAAAATCAAATCACTAAATCTTAAAACAAACGTAGCTCAGACTACTGACTTTTATGTTAATTTTTTAGGCTTTTATCTTTTCTTTTCTTTTTTCATACAGAGCATACAGTTAATTCTTCAGTGGACATGCATGAGAGCAGATGTGGCTCTTGTCAAAAGCAAATAATAAATAAAATAAAATAAATGAACTTCTTGTATACATTGGTATATAAATTTACAAGCTAGACAAAATAATGGAAATATTACATACGATGATCGAAGAAGATGTTGATTAAGCTGCCATGAATTTTTAATAACTGCAAACACACTTTTACATTCAGACAACTTATTTTGTTAAGTAATTCTTTCTTCATTTTGAAAGTGATTTCATTTATTTCATTTTGAATTTGATTTTTATGGCTCCATGTGTATACATAATTGTTATGTCATGTACAGCCATGAACAATTAGGGGCCGGTTGTGTTGGAGCCATTTCAATGGTGGCCTTTGGTTGGCGCTGTGGACATCTTTTTAGTCTATTTAAGCGTAGCACTAATTGATACAGGTGTGGCGCACAACGAGGTCGATGGTTTTTTGACCGTAAGACACGGTAAAGATGTATGTTTATTAGTTTGAGAAACATGTTTTGGAAACATTGAAACGTCTTTTACATTCAGACTGGTGTAACTTGCTGCTCTGCAAGAATTACAGCGCCAGTCACTGACATTACAAAGCAGCTACTGCCATCTACTGGCACAGACCGACAGTGCTGGAGCTGCTTCAGCTGACAGCAGGTCAGTTTTAAAAGTGACACAAAGAATTTTAATAATAACCAAAAACATAAAGGTTGGGGCTCAAGGCAATAATACAAACTAACACGATAATAATTCAGGGCCTAACACTTAACACTGAAATATCCAGAGTGCCACAGAAACACCTTAAAAACACTGCATACTATAATACATCATACTACACTGTTTTTGGGAAGCTTATGAAGTTCAGTTTGATCTGATTAAACTCTGTGGTAATTTTGAGCCAGTAATCTATTGATGGCGTTAAGCAAATGTGTCCAGAGAGGGATAACCACACAACCCAGACCAGCAGGTCTGTGGAGGCTCATGTAGAGTCAGCTCCCTACAGGACAGACAGAGACAGAGAAAGGGATACTTGTATTTGTTCTTGTGTTTTTCTCTAGAGCCTGATGTTTATTCTGTTGGCTCTTTTGTAGTTAAAAATGGGCTGTTGCTCTGTCATTAGCTTAGCTGTGGTTTAAGGTTTAAACCTGTGTTGTCTGGAACAAAATCACATGGCCTCTTAAACCCCAGTCAGCTGCCAACAGGGGGCAGCGTTGCACCAGAACTCTCCATCATCCTGCACAGTGACACCATCCTCTCCCTCTTCCCTTCTTCCACTCTTCACAGCTGCTAACAGGCAGAAAAAGGTCAGTTATCTTCTTCTGATAATAAAATGTGGATGGCAGGCGTGAAATGTATGTAGTACAGAGTTACCATGTCAACACCAAAGAAAAAATGACATCAAACCTACAAGTTAACTTCAGTGTTTTTCCAATCTGGGCAAAATTAAAGGGTCAGACACAGTTTGTAGTCCAGTCACCTGGTTGGGACTTCAAATGTTCAAATCATAGGTTCTCTCGGCACATTTCACAAATTTCAAAATCTTGATTCCAACAGGATTTACAACTTGTGTAGAAAATATGGTCTGTGGTTTACATGAATCTAAAAAAACGTTTTACAACATAAATTCATGTTGCTGTGAGAAACCTGAGATCTCCTGTGTCCAGTGGTGGAAAGTAACTAAATACATTCACTCCTGTACAATTTTGGTACTTGTACTTTACTTGAGTATTAAAAATATATGATAATCTTACAAAATTTTTATTGTTAAAGATTAAACAGATTAAAGAAATGTTTCCCTCTAAACCTTTTAGATGGTTTCAAAAAATTGTTCAAGACCCAAAGATCTAAAATTATCCAATATTTAAAAAAAAAAGAAAATAAAAAGAATGAAAATTTGTTAAGCAGATCTTTGTTTTTTCTTTTTTTCTGTCCCACCAATCATCTCAGGACCCCTCAGATTTATTTTATCATGTGACCCTTTGGAGGGGCCCGACCCCTAAGCAGAGAACAACTGGACTAAACTGTATATAAAGTAGTTAAAACGAACACCTGGACCTACAACAGTAAAATGCCGCTTATACATCGATGCATCAGCATTATAATAATCTAATAATGTCATATATAATAATTTATCAGTCACAGGGAACATTTTACTGCAGAATACTTAATTTTACTTTAATTCTTTAAGTACATTTTGCTGATAAAACGTCTGTTTTTTTTACTCAAGTAGGATTTTGTAATGAAGGAATGAATATTTTTACATTGTTGTACTGGTACTTTTACTTAAAGGATCTGAATATTTTTATTTAATATGTTTCTGCTGCCCCAAAGTGGCCAAAAACTAAAAACTAAAAATCTGTTATTTCAGGTTTAATTATTGTTGTTAATGCAAGAAAGTGTTTGTCTGTGTGTGTGTGTGTGTGCGTGTGTGCTTTTGTGTCTAATTACAACCTCCTCTGTGTTGTACCTCATCACCCCCCGCTGACTCTCCCTCTCTCTGTGACAGGGATCAGTGGCATGAGCAGTTTGCCTTGTCACTGTTAATGCCAACAAGAAAGAGGAAGGGAGGGAAGAAGAGGAGGAGGAGGAGGGAGTCATTCACGCCTCATACCTCTGTAAACCTTCACATGAATGAGAGAGGAGAGAAAGAGAAAAGAACAGAAGAAGAAAATGAGTCATTTCTGAGAATTCAGCACTGGAAGTAAAGAGTGAAGCATATCTGCAGAGAGAGAGAGAGAGGAAAAGAGAAAGAGTCATACTGACAAGAGAGGAGAGAGAGAAGGGAGAAAGAAGGCACTGGAGATTTACATAAAAAGGAGAAAAGGTCTGAGGTAGGAGGAAAGGATAAAAATGAAGGTGTCACTCTTTTTCTTCCATCTCCTTCTGCTGTGGGATTAACAGGTTTCTCTAGACCTCTTCTCCTGAAGAAAGACCCTACTGTCTCGTTCTCTTCTCCAGTTCTTCATCCCTCCATCCACTGAGGAGGACGCGCCCGTGGCAAGACTAATCTGGAACGAGAAGAGTTCAGATCACGCAAAAGGGTAAGGACAAAAAGTCCTAGGCTTATAGAGGCATGCTGGCTTTATGCATACTGGTAATCTCCTTACTGTGTGTTTTAAAGGGCCATGGTGTGTTTTTGCACTGTGGTCCAGCTGAGATCTCTCTTTATTTCTTAAAACATTAGCAGTTGAATATAAGAAGTTTCACGTTTCTCTGGAAATGTATAGAAATATGTCAACAATACAGAAAACACCTAGAACTGTTTGCTGTTAGTGATTCAACATTGTATCAGCACTTATAGTAGTGTTAGTAGACGTTTCCATTATTGCGACAGACGTCTTAATGTAAATAATCTAACCAGGTTTGTTTGTTGAGCAGTGTCATCAGTCTGTAGCTTTAAGATTATGACTTGCCTTTTCAATGGGTATCATATTCTGCAATGCTAATAATTCATGAATCAGCTGCTTTTGTTTGTGACTAATAATAAGGTAGACTACAAGTCACATCGCCATTATATAGAACAGTAGTTTCCAGGGTCGGTAAATATGAGGGAGTGTGAAGTGATTAACAATATAGGAGAGCAGAAGAAAAAACATTTCTGCTACACAAAATTACATTTATTTTTTTGTTTGAAATATTGAGTTTGACCTCCTCAAAACTCTAACAAGTGCTCACAACTCGTAGTTAAGTCGTGTCATCTCGAGGCTTTTAATGGACCACAAGCCAAAAAGGTTGGGAACTAGTGATGTAGAAATTTTACAAGCGGAATTTAAGAAAACATATAAACCTAATGTAATAATCAGCATAAATGAATGGAGTTGCTGATTGGATAAGACAGCAGAATTAGTTGATTGGTTATCTAGAAATAATGAGATCTTGTTCTGCTTTTCCAATAAGCTGAAAACTGAAAATCTTTACAGAATTTGACCCGACTGTGCAGCAGACTGGGTTTGACTCCTGGTCCCTCCCTGGGTACTCACAAAGCTTTTATACTTTTATCTTGATGTATACATTATGATATCAGTTTCTGAACTGGGTGTAGCCGAGGTCATGTCAACATTCATATTCCAACACAATCTGCTGATGTGAGCAAATTCTGGCTGCGAACACGGCGACATCAGTTAATTAAAGCTGAATTAATTGACTTGTTTGGTCTTTTGGGGGCATCGAAACAAACTGAAAACAACATCTGACATTGTCACTTTACAAAGGTGTGAATGTTTTAGCAAGCAGTAGCCTTTTTATACATCCAGCAGACACGGAGAAACAATTGCAATGAAGTTGTGTTTGTGTCCAATGTAAGTCCAATATTCACTCTTCTTTTAGCTCTGTTTTGGTCTCCATCAACTCCTAATGAAAATATCTGACACAAAATTACATCAGAAAGTATTTAAGGAAATATCTTGATGAAAGCTCAGCAGAGACGTCTCACTGGTCTCTCTAGTTAGTCGGGAATGAATGATTATGTTCTCAGTGTGAATGATTACTATACTGTCCTTTAAACAAAAAGGATCTCAGAGATGTCGTCTTTTTTATTCCAAGCACTCTTCTTCCTTGTCAAAACCTGATGTCTACATTACCCACAATGCAACTCGGCTGGCCAACAGTTGGGTTGGAGATTTGGGTGTGTTCTGCTAGTAGCGGCTAATGTATATAGCCTGGAGCCTCAAGCAGAGATGAGGAGCTGGCCACACTTACAGATTTTTTCTTTTCAAACTTGTAGTCTTCAGCCCCCACTGACATTGTCTTAAATTAGGTCACTTGAGACAATTTATCAGACTTTGCACAGCTCCCTCTGGAGACACAAAGGGCTTCATAGCCTACAACCATTTTCACATGTGCAGTAATACTGCCCAAGACCTGTAAACAGACTTTGATGTGTAAAGTCAGCACACTTCTCCTAGAACTAACTTACTCAACAGAATAGAACTGGGTTTGTCATGTGATTTCATCATCCACATTAACTTCCTTTTATTTGCCCATATTCAACAAACACAAAAAGCAGCAAAACTGCATCTTTCACTGGAAATTTCATGCGTCCAAACCTCCTTTGCACAGTAAAAGCCCTTCATGCACTTCCATTTGGGTTGCCCCAGAAAGTTACCCATAATCAATTGCCTTTGGGTTTGACATTAATCCACAGCTGTCCCATTAGAGGGTTTTACTCTGCCAGTCTGCCTCTCCCAGTGGGGGGTTAGTGGTGTCTCCCTCAGGCTCATCAGTAGGCAGTGAAGAGCAGGAGTTAGATTTGGGTTCACAGATTGCAAAGTGTCGGAGGCATTGGCACTGCTCTGCAAGGCACCCAGGACATTCAGATGTGTTCACTGAAGCTGTTCTTTTTTTCAGTATTTACACAACTGTTTCTGTCACTTCTGATGTGTACAAATGAGTGCAGCACTAATGCCTTGCAGAGAGAAAATGTGTGCTGTTATCCCCATAGTTAAAGCAGCTACAATCGATATTTTTACTATAAC
>VMKM01000427.1:0-80000 GCA_008360985.2 Macquaria ambigua | reverse complement strand
AACAAGAGGAAGTCTGTGCTTTGATTAAAGTTTGATAACACAAACACTAAATGAATCAACCTGTACTAAACGGGTGTTTCGGTGTCTCCATGGCTTGTATTTGCAGGATCTTAAGGCACAAGTTTGAAACCTGCACACACTGGAGGCCACAATTTCACTTTTCCTTTAAACCTTAAGGGAAAAGTTGAAAGAAATTCTATCTATTATCCAGCTGTGGGAAGCGCCTTGAAATGTTTTCATTATCCTTCAGATGTCTACTTTCTGCCCAGAATGATAACATATTTGCCCAGGATGAAACCAACATTTAAATCCAATATTTGGTGAAAGAAAACTACTCAGCAGTCTATCTGATGTCTCTTTCATACAGCAGATGTGCATTTGACCTGGGTCTACTGAACGTGTTCAACCTCTGTTGGACCATTACTTTAAGCATGATTTCATCATGTAATTACCAAATGAAAATCAAGTTTGTTTCACTTTTCTCTTTTTTGTGCATATAGGCATTTAGAGTGTGTTCAGACAGCAGGTGTCAGTGATCACCTCTGTGGCCTCAGAGAGAAAAGTTGACTTCTGGTACTTTCTGCGTTCACGTGGGTTTCTCCACAGCAGTATTACAGTATGGTTGCTCTTTAATAGTATGAATTTATGAATTTTAAGTTTTTAACTATTTATTCCTAGCTTAGGTGCTGGCAAGTGATGGCTGTCAGTGATTTCTTTGTGCTGTTTTTGTTCAGTAACTTGTTGTGTTCCAGTGAACTGATAAACTGTGTTTTTTAAATCTTTCCTGACCTCAGAGGTTGTCAGTCTGGTTAGGTTCTGGTCTCAGAGAAGTGAAAGATTTCATCCCTGAGGAGAACAGGGCCCAGGGTTCACGATGGGTTTACAATCAGACTCTGAAGCTTTAGTTTGCTTGGTTTGTTGAGTTGAAAACAAAACAGTTAAATCGCAGGCTGCACCAAACAACGCTACTGAGACGGTGCAGTTTTCCTTCAGAAGACCTGCACTGTGGTTTGTTTCAGCTTGTGGTTTTAAAAGTGGAACTGACAGTGCTACCATACCAAAGATATTGTTAGATATACATGTTCACTTTGTAGCACCTACACAAGTTTCAACCCATTTATATACTCGATTATGGAGCCTAGAGTGTGCCACCAGAATAATTATACACTTTTACAGTGTTTAATCCTAATACATTTATTCATTTAAAAAAGCTCTTATAAATAGGATTTTAGTGCTAATTTAATCTCTCAGTTCACCATAGCTTTTTAAAATAAATCAGTATTGATTATTCAACACAACACAAACTTCAACTTTCAGCTTTATGTCAAAGCAACAGCTATGCATCCATCCTTAAAGTTACATTAAAAAATAAATAAATAAAAATGAATATCATAAATATCTTCTTGACCAGCAGCATGATCCCTTTTGCATAATATCTGCAGATGTTGTGTCAAGTGATGATACTGACTGTAATTTGAATTAGTTTAGAAACCATTTTTATATTCCCATACATTCCCATCCCCAAAGTTACTGAAAGCCTGTTTGTTTGTTGTTTATCTGTTTGTTTAGTGTCTGTTTTCTGTCTCTGCTGTGTTCACTGTCGCGTTAAATTCCACTGCGATGGAGAGCTGGTATTCATTCGTTCATTCATTCATTCAACAGCTCTCTCTCTCATTTACTGGACAACCACAATGGGCACAGGGCAGGGGTGGTGTGTGTGTGTGTGTGTGTGTGTGTGTGTGTGTGTGTGTGTGTGTGTGTGTGTGTGTGTGTAAAATCAGCAATAGTATAATAGGCCCAAGGACAAACAGTTGCTTCTGCCACTTGATTGCTCTGTTGGCTATTTCCAATGAAGGAAAGTAGCCAAGTAGATTTGAGTATGCCTACTTGAGTAACTGCAGAGCACTGTTTTCTAACTGGTGATAAAACATTTCATAAACACCAGCAGAGGGCAGACCCATACCTGAAGAAGGCCTCTCACCTGCAGATGGATATTGTGCAGTCTGCAGTGTACACTTACAGACCCTGGAGAGAGCTTGTATAACTTGTAGTAAACCTAGTACACATTGAGGGTAACAAGATACTACAAAGCTGCAGTTATGACTTGGACCGAGCCTTTAGACTTTAGCCTTTGTACTTGTACTTTACTTGAGTTTTTATTTTCAATAATAATATTTGTCATGATATACAAATGTATGAAAAATCAATGTAATGCATTGTGTTCCACTGTTCTGCATTACATCAGACAAAACTCACACATGTAAATCAAGAACTTCCATAACTAATTTTGGAAGCTTATAATTAAAATTTGCTTAGAATCATTAACTAAATCATGTAAATTCTGTCTTCGTGGAGGCAGAATAGAGACAAAATGTTAATGTTAATTGTTCACGGAAGCAGAAAAGAGAGCCGGCCTGTCTGTGTTTTTATGGACAAGTTTATTCAGTGACAAATGCCAGCACAATTAGCTTGTCACTATATCTCATCCTGTGACCTTTGGCTTATTGATCAATCTAAATGCAAATGAGGTGAGCTGGAAGTGCCTTTATCAATCATGTGGCCTCTTAATAGCTGTCTTGTGGCTCCCTGCCTTAAAACACTCCTAACTCTAAAGTAACTGAGTTTCAGCATCCTGTAACGGTCTAAATGTTCCTTCAGAGGTTGTTTCGTTCTCATATGAAGGAAATATTTGGAAACACGCTGCTCCAAAAAGTGTAACTGCAGAGCACTGTTTTCTAACTGGTGATAAAACGTTTCATAAACACCAGCAGAGGGCAGACCCATACCTGAAGAAGACTTCTCACCTGCAGATGGATATTGTGCAGTCTGCAGTGTACACTTACAGACCCTGGAGAGAGCTTGTATAACTTGTAGTAAACCTAGTACACATTGAGGGTAACAAGATACTACAAAGCTGCAGTTATGACTTGGACCGAGCCTTTAGACTGAGCTGAAATGACAGAATCTTAGAAATAGCACAAACCTTTGTTGAAGTTAAATCAAACCATCTATGATCACACACATTTTGAAATAATGAATATCCATTTGCGTGTTAGTTAAATGTCTGGTGGGACATTTGTTACGGAGCCCTCAAAGTTCTAAAAAATATTCTTGCTGTAATCAATATTTTTACTTTAACAATGGATCACATGACTATGGCTATTTATAGCAAACTTAACAGCAACTTTCAGCTCATTGGTTTTGGTTTACCGGCTCACAACTTTACTGCTCTGCAGTGCTGTTTTTGGCTGCAGCAGGCAGCTATGTCCAACAAAAAAGCTCTAAAAACCCACTGTACACTACCTGCTCAGCAGCAAACAGCAGACAGACACAGTTAGAGACCAGCCAGATATTTCCTTCAGGAGTTTGGAAGAGACCAAAACTGAGCTAAAAGAAGAGTGAATATTGGACTTTGCCATGGGACCATTAACACGAATCCAAATGAATGCTAATATTGTTCCATATCTGCTGACTGTGTAAATAGGTAACTGTTTGCTAACACGTTCGCCATATCAACTTAACAAAAAGGATATTACATCAGTGTTGTGTTACTGGTTCCTCCAAAAAATAAACAGTTATTGAAGGTCTGAGAATGTTTTCAGAAGTGTCTCTGTGTAAATAGATTAAATTAACCAACGTTTTAATATTCAATATTCAGTTAACACAAGTTACTGAATACTCATTACTCAGTTACCAGCTTGTAATTCACTGTTGTCACACTGGTGACATTTTAGAGGCCTCCCAACATTCATTTATCTGTAGTGCTGTTTTAAACACAGGCTCCTTTTCAGGAAAACAAATCTAACCACAGAAACTAAAAACCACTTCAAAAGAAGATATTTTCACATATGTCAGATTATCATTTTAAATATGAATAACTGGTTTTGTGGAGGTGTTAACTCTCATCTTTGAACACTCTTTTCACTTCAACAAACATTCCCAGCCGGATTCGAACCGGGGGCGTCGTGGTTGATGGTCGGCGTCTTGACCCTAAACTACGGTGGCGCCCCAAAGGCTCTTTTCCTACCTGCCCTCTCTGTGTGGTTTGTTACCTCTCCACACAGGAGTGACATTAGCAGGCGTAAGTGAATACCCGGCTCATGTCTGGCCTGAATTATTTACCGGAAGAAAGATGATGAGAACACACACCCTGCATGCAGCATGGACATTACATCACTTCTATCCTGCTAACACCAACACGGTGGCTCGTCTCAGTCACGTTTGTCCAAAGCATGGTGTGCATGAGATTATAGTAGTAGCCATGGTGGAAGTCCTTTTCTCTAAACCTGTCCTGTGCATCAGATATACAGCAAACTGCTGGGAAAAACCTTTATGTTCACATGTTTAGCAGCATCAAATTAGAGGTCTAAGAGTTACAATATAGATCAGGGAATTTATTGAACAGGCTTAGCTTAATTCTCTATTACAAACTTCCATTCGAATACTACATGACCTGATTGTGTTAGAAATAACTTTTGCTATACTCAGTAAAGACAAGACAGCGCAGAGCTACAGTAGAAACCCAAATTATTAATTTGTTGTATCTGAATAATAAAAGTACACGTAACAAAAATGCAATACATGTTTTTGAGGGTTGTGTAAAACCTCGACTTTTCTGCTTTGTCACATTTTAAGACAGTTTGAACTCTTTTCTCCTTTGCAACAGCCAGCTGAGTTTCTTATTTTCAAATTTAAAGTATTTCTGTTAGCAGCCATCATTAAAATACATTATTTTTAGTTTTCAGAACAATATCTTTGAAGGATAAATAATGGGGATTTACATCTTTTGCCGCAATTTGCAACGATGTATGGAAAGCATATAACATTTTATGCATGATGGCTTCCCCAAAACCTGTAGACGCATCTGTAGCCGAAAACTACCTGTCCCTGGTGGCACTCGGAAGGCTTATTAATTCATAAAAACAGTGTTTTTAGGGGGAAAAACAAAAACAAACACAGAGCTGATCTGGATTTCCTGGCTGGTCTTGCATTATCAGAAGTAGAAGAAGAGAAGAAGAAGACTTGTATATTTCTAGAACATACTATTAAGCCTGTATGCTGAAAATGAACCACTACTGGGTTCTCTGACAATTAGTGGGTCATGAATTACCATGGCTGTCTTCATTTCTTGCGGTGTCTGGTTAGTTGACCTGGGGGCTTCATTGATCTTTAAATTACTTCTGTAAAAAGCCTCTAAAGGCCTGTGAGTTAAAACAACTCTCTGTCAATGCAGTGACACTGATGGTTGTGATGGGAGAACGCTGTCATGAAAGTCTCACAGATAAATGTTTGTCTGAGGCAAATTCAGGTCAGCCAGTCAGCGATGAAAGTCATTTAAACTTGTACAGTATCAGATCTTTGTTAATAACCTTTTAAAGTTTATTTTTATAGGATTTCACCTATCCATTTGTCTTTTTATATTATCTTTATAATATTATATATTATTTTATTGTCAGTTAATCCCATTTCCTATCTTCTTTCCTATGTCACACAGTGCGGCTCATTGATGTTTTTTAATAGTTTTTGGAGCAACAATGGAGCTCTATGGCACAGAGGAAGAAGATATATTAGGTTTTGGCAGAAAACTAGATAATGTTTTGTCTTTAACATTAGCTAACAGTAGCTACATCATTGTTTTTTTTTGAATAATTGTTATTAACAAGATTATTTTTATGTTTCACACCACATTATGAAATATCTCACACTGAACTCTGTCTTCTTACCTCACATAAGATCTGATTGTGTGACTTACTTTCATTCATCCTATAGCAGATCTATTTTAGATTCGTTTGTAGTTCTGTAATTTGACAATGGAATAGTCAGTGGAAAAGCACTTTGACTTGAGTGTTGTCTCCATAAGCTGATCAGTTACCAAGCTCATCTGAACTATATCCATCTGCACATCAGTATGTGTACTGTAAGAGACACCTGTCTGATAAGAAATGAGAGCAAAAAAAGGAGAGATGTGTGGATGATAGGAGGGGGAAAGAGGTGAAGGACAAGAAAGACAGAGGCACAGAAGAAGAAATATAAAAGAGGAGACAAAAAGACAGACACCAAACAGATCCTCTGTGTTCAATAATTCAACATGTGGTTTCTGATAGTTTGCCGTTGTCCCTGCTCGCTCCTGTTAACTCTGTCACAGGCTGTGTGTGTGTGTGTGTGTGTGTGTGTGTGACAGGTGCTTGGTGGTGTAATGTTCAGGTCGCTCAATTTGCCAGACGGAGTATTTACTTAATTAAACTGACATATATATGTAACACACACTCAAACAACCATTCATCACACTGTGGTGCTACACACAGCTAGCGTTCTTCCCGTCTTTTGCTCTTCTTACAGAGGAGGAAGGGAAGAAACAAAGAAAAAGACACAACTAAAGCTAAATGCTAAGAGCAACATGCTAACATCTTCACAATGCTAGCATGTTGATGTTAAGCAGGTATAATGTTCCATGTACCATGTTCTCCGTGTTAGTTTAGCGTGTTAGCTTGCTATCATTTGCTAATTGGCGCTGAACACGAAGCACAGCTGAGGCTGATGGGAATGTCATGAGCTTTGCAGATATTTGGTTATAAACTAAAACTATTGGACAATAATAATTCACGGTCACGAGAGCAGCAGCTGCCCTCCCTCTTCTTGCGGCTGCCACCGACCTCAATGCTTCGCTCGCTGTCTGAAAGCACCTTAACAATACTCTCATATGGGTCGTGTTAGAAGACAATGATAGAAACACATTTTTCATATTTAGTTTGGAGGACATGTTGCATGTGCACGGCCCTCAGAGGATGAGCCCTTTCAGTTTTCAACATTTAACTGTGAAGGGAAAACAAGATTCTAGACTTTTAGTCTTATTAGACTGTTTTGTTTTTAATTATTCCTCAGGATCATCATGTAAGTAAGTAATGAGGGACTACTTGGGGGTGCACAAAAATAGCAACTAATGATTAAGTAACGAGTAATGAATGATTGTGTTAATGTTACTAGTTAATCAGGAGCGACTCATGAAGGAAGTGGTTGTTATTCCAATTCACAGATATTTATGAACTAATCATTACCTAATGATTCAATAATATGGTATCTCCCAGTCTGTTCTCTAGTAACTCATCATTATCGACTAGTCCTCAATTCAGGAAGTACTCATTAACGATTCATTAATTATCATGTCGTTCCTGACTCGTTCCTTACTCACATTTTGTGTACCTTACTGTAAAGTGTTACCATTATTATTAGTATAAGTACTAAAATTGTCCTTAATGTTTCTCAGTCAGGAAACACACAGTTTATCCTGTATAACCTGCAGAATTTACATTGCAGTAAGAATCTGTAGTGTATTTATCTATACAGAAATCCAACACCATAGGACACACCTGAGGAGGAAGTGACATCTTGTTGCTATGGGCGACAGGAGAGGTTGTGGGGGGCTGGCTTAACAAAGTGTGAGCGTGATAGTGTGAGAGAGAGGGAGAGAGAGCAGGAGGATTGTCCCAAAATGTTACTGCAGTGGACACTTCAAAGGGATCTGAAAATTAGGCCAAGTCTGGATTTGATCAGATATTTTTAAATCAATTTCCTTAAAGTGGACAAGAAATATACAGAGAGACGGGACTGGAGGTCACAACCAGGATGTTTGACCCTGTTAGACTATCACATGTCTGATATTGGACCTATTTTTCTGGACATCATTTTTTGGCATCATTTAAAGGGCATTTTTTTAGATGAAGAAACAGAGGTGACATGTGACCTTTGATCTGCTGGAATTTAACCGGTGATGAATTGAACCTGTTGAACCATAAAGATTTTGATCATATCAGTGTTTTTATGACAGCTACTGTACATGTGTTGTCCTGTGGACCTAACCTGAGTCTTAGTTTTATATTTTATGTGGATATTTGGAAATTCTCCATCTGTGTGTGCAAGGAATATACAGAGGAAACTGAAATTATACAAACTTCAGATCAATTTACACACCTTTCCACCTGGACTTGTGGATATTTTTATTCATGTCTGTGTGAAACAGCAGACTGCTCCCATTGGATATCATTGTCAGAGTGTGTGTGTATGTGAGTTTGTACTGTGCACGTGAAGATGTACAGGCGTCGGGACTATGTGGAACTCTATGAGAAGGATCTGGCCAAATGGGCGCTGCTACGCAACGTCAACACTGTGATGAAACAGAGCACACTGCTGCCGGTATGCAACTGTGTGTGTGTGTGTGTGTGTGTGTGTGTGTGTGTGTGAGAGAGAGAGAGAGAGAGAGAGAGAGAGAGAGTGCTTTTTCATGTTTCATGAGTCATAATTTTATGTGTTCGTTTGTGGGGTTTGTGTTGCGTAAGATATGTTCCCTTGTTTCGTTCAACAAATATTAATTATATTTCTGTGTGGCCTTGTAGTGATACCTCTGTGTGTGTGTGTGTGTGTGTGTGTGTGTGTGTGTGTGTGTGTGTGTGTGTGTGTGTGACAGAGAGAGAGATGCTGTAAAATAATTAGGCATGAATCACAAGGATGTGGTTTTCTGTTTCAAGTCATGAATCATAATTGTATATCTGAAAACTGTGTTTAAGTTTTTAATGTACGGTTGTGTGTGTGTGTGTGTGTGTGTGTGTGTGTGTGTGTGTGTGTGTGTGTGTGTGTCTGCCTTGTTGCATGTTATTAAAAACCGTGGCACAAAGGTAACAATTTGTGGCCATGTGTGTGTGAACAACAAAGGACATTGTCAATACAGTAGTTACAAGCATTTTTGGAAATATACTTAATCGCTTTCTTACCAAGAGCTTATTGAGATGATCAATATAATTCTGTCCATTAAATATAAGACTATAGCCAGCAGCCGGTTAGCTTAGCTTAGCACAAAAACTGGAAACAGAGGGAAACAACTGTGCAGTGTTCTGGCATCTGATAAACCTTCAAAGTCATGGATCTGTTATTCACACTGGACTTCTTGGATCATCTTTCTTGTACTTTACATGAGTATTTTCATTTTCTGCTACTTTATACTTCTACTTCACTACAATTCAGAAACAAATATTGTATTTTTTTACTCCACTACATTTATTTGATGAATTTAGTTACTAGTTATTTTGCAGATTCAGATCAATTATACAAAATATAATCAACAAATAAAACATGATGTATTATTATAGGTTAAGATAAGATAAGGGGGGAAATTCACAAGCTAGTGGATTATCAAGTAATTAAAATTAGCTCCACCTTTACCAGCTTCAACATTGAAGTGATGAACACATTAATGCATGCAATTATAATCCAATAATATAATGTACATTATTCTGAAATGGGCCAAACTTTTGGTACTTTGGTTTGATGCTAATACTTTTGTACTTTTACTTAAGTA
Organism: Macquaria ambigua; assembly: GCA_008360985.2. Classification (NCBI taxonomy): domain Eukaryota; kingdom Metazoa; phylum Chordata; class Actinopteri; order Centrarchiformes; family Percichthyidae; genus Macquaria; species Macquaria ambigua. Next base: position 70,651 of record VMKM01000427.1, on the reverse strand, counting down.
AAAGGTCTGAGTACTTCTTCCAACTGAAGAAACATGCTCTCACTAACGCAGCTTTGCTTTAACTGAATGCTCACCAAAGTTACTCACTAATTAACATGTTATATCTCATTTGTTTAATCCGTAAACAAAAAAATAACGTATAAAAATTAACCATTTTACAGGGGGTTATATGGGTTATATGAGTAAGATAGAAACTTTTCAGAGCCCTACACAGGGTAAAGGTTTGACACTCAAAAGGCTGACAGGAAAGTATTTCTTTAAATGCCTCTGATTTGTAGATATCTGCTCACCATCTGTACTAACCCTTCTTTCCTCCCCTACATAACGACTGTCTGCTGGTTAGATGTCCTTCCTGTCCACCTCGACAAATTCCTGGTACACATTTTGTATATTTTTCCTTTCCAGAAGCTTTCAGTCCAGGCTGGACCAGGAGATCACCCGGGGTTCATTCCACCGTTTTCAGACTGCACCATTTATTTAAATACTAGAATAAATGTACTAACCCTGCTGAGTCTTAATGTAACAGCTTCAGTAAACGTAGTAAAGGAAGTAAAGGTCCGCCCACTGTACAGTAAGATCATATGAGTCTGACTTTAAAAAGGTTCACATGTCTCCAGACTGCATTAAGCCTGGTCTAGGTGCAGTGTGAAAATGGTTATGATTCAATTATTGAAGGATTCTAATCATTGGTCTGATCAATTTACAAATATAAACTCTAAATGGTGAACTTAAACTATCAATCACATTTTTGGAGATGCTGTAATAAAGGCGTGGTTCCTTTCTGGTTCTGGTTTCTCACTCTGATTTCTTTTTTCTCTGATTGTTTTTGCTGTTATTCTGCCTCCCAATTTCATATTTTGATTCTTTCTCTGACGGTGATTTCACTAAACTATGGTCCCAATCCTAAACCATGGTTTTGGTTTTAATTCTTGATTTCTTTCCAGGGCGACTATGTCTGGTTGGACTTGAAGACCGGTCGGGAGTTTGAGGTGCCGATCGGTGCAGTGGTCAAACTCTGTGACTCCGGACAGATCCAGGTGGTGGATGATGAAGGAAATGTAAGAGCTGAAGCACTGTGTTTCTGTTAAAAAAAAAAAAAAAGGATTGTCTATGTCGTGGGGAGCATGCTAGACTGTGTCTGAAGTCTACAACCCACCATAACGCCTCCTCCCCCTCCAGGAGCACTGGATCTCCCCCCAGAATGCCACCAACATCAAGCCAATGCATCCCACCTCCATCCACGGTGTGGAGGACATGATCCGCCTGGGAGACCTCAACGAAGCTGGCATCCTCCGGAACCTGCTCATCAGATACAGAGAAAAACTCATATATGTGAGTATTACTGCAGTACTGTTCTTATACTACTGATGCTGATATACTGTACTGCACAACTACAACCTGTTTATCAAATACAGGGAAAAACTCATATATGTGAGTACACCTTAACCCCGTTTCCACCAGGTGTTAACATGCGATCAACAAAAGTTCTCAGTAATGGCATCTGATCACCAGTGTTTTCATTAATAAGCGTTATTTCAATACAACCCACATTCTGGCAGATTACTACTTATTAGTAAGGCCCATCGAGTCAGGTGACCTCTCAACTTCTTTTTGTGGAATTTTTTTCTTAAAAATGTGTCCAAATTGTACAGATTGCATTTGATATGCAATCACAATGTGTTCTGCACAGGGCCTGCACTGTTTCGCTCATCCAGATACAGATCGCAAGTTAATACCAGGTGCAAATGGGAGTCATACAGCACATATCACTAGAAGAAGTACCACAAATGTGGAGAGAAAATATTTGATTCTGATTTAAATTTAGCATACAATATTAAATTCACAAATTAAGAGTTTTATTTCCCACTTTGTTGGCTTATTTATGTGCACTCTGCTACTAATTCTGCTATTTCTGTCATGATTTGAAGGCAGAACAATTGACTGTTGAATGGTTTCTAAAACTAGAACATTAAGGTCTTACCTAAGTCCATTCATAATACCATTACACCAACACTGCTGCTAAATCTTTTTTTCTTTAAGGACTACTAGAGCTTTTTAAACCGTTATCCAGGGCTTGAATGGTCTTTACTAATACTCCCTCAGTATTATCTCACAAATCCAACTTCAGACGTCTGCTGTTGGCTGTTTTTCTGCTCTCACCTCAGTTTCTTGCTTCTTTATTCTCTCTCTTGCCCTACTCGCTATCCTCCTTCCTCCCTCCCTCCCACTTCCTGTTTCCTCTGAAGACAAACTGTGGTGGCAGGGTAAGTCACCTCCTGCGCGTCAAGCATGGCTGGAGAGAGATCCGACCTCAGCTGAAAATAATTCACTTAATTAATACATGTATTTAATGCACACCTTTAATGCACCACCTGCATGCATGACCTCAAAAACAGCAACATGCAGTTTATTTCCTGTTCAACTGCATCTGTAAACTGCGTGTTTGTTGCACGTTTTGGATGTTTCATGTTAGCATCTCATAAACTTGAAATTGAAAATAAATCATGGGTTTCATTGCCAATGTTACAAATGTTTACAGTACATTTAGTAAAGAAGGCTGGTGGGGTTTTATTTAGTCAGCAGTATGTACACCAGTATGATTGACATCTCATTATGGAATGAAACTCATCTTTCGTTTTATTTTGCTCTGCACAAACATTGCATCTAGCCAAAACTAAATGGGCATTGAGTGGAAAAGAGCTACTTTTCTTAAACATTGAAGCTTTGGAGGTGTCACGTTTCTGCTGGACAAGTCGAAATGCTTTATGGGACTCGCTCAGGCTTAGCAGTAACCAAGCACAGCGCTGCAGCCTGGGTGCATGTTGATTTGTTTCCAACATGGCGTCTCTTCTCCCGTGGCGAACACTGATACGTTCTCATTGTCATCCTTAAACCATTTGAGCTACGAGACCTGCGTCACCTCATCTACCCTCCACCAGCCCCAGCTCGCTGCTCTCTCCCCTGACGCTGCTGTGTGAGCAGACAGCACCCAGTCTGATGTGTTTAACATGCATTTGATTTAATATCGGTCCAGGAATCAGCTGAAAAGAGTTTGATCTGCTGTACATCCAGAATTTCCTGAATTATTTGTATTTATTTATTTATTACTTGATTTAATCACAGGGACAATACAAATAAACATTGTTACATAGGGAGGAGGAATTAACAACTAATTAAACAAATGAAACAGACTCAGGCTAAAAGCAATAAAACAGATTGTGTGCATGTGTCTATTTGTGTAGGAACTGTACATTCCTGTATGTGCTTGAGTGTGTGTTGCCATTTTTATTCAGAATGAGTGCTTGACCAATACTGATACTGATCTTAAACTGGCCTGTTGGGAGATCAGCAGTTGTGTAAAGTAACTAAGTACATTTACTCTAATACTGTTCTTAAATACAGTTTTAAGGTATTTTACTTAAGTGTTTCCATTTTATGCTACTTTATACTTCTACCCCACCATATTTCAGAGGTAAATGTACTTTTTACTCCACTATATTTATCTGACAGCTGTAGTTGATTATTTTTCAAACAAAACATTTGATCATCTTCTAAAACCCGATGATTCTCCAGTGAAAACAATCTCCCTCTTATCAGGAAATTAGCTTTATTTTCTCATAAATAGCGCCAGTGTAGTATTTTCAGCCTGTTTTCAATGCAGATCAAGTTGTTTCAACAAACAGGTTGAAACGTTACACTGAAAAATAAGGTTCACATTCTTTATAAAGTTATACGTTTTTTGCAGATTAAACTGCCCAACACTTTATAAATTAGTTGAAAAGCTCCACCTCGACCAAACAGAACAAAAAAAGCTGCTCACACATTAATGCATCAGTGATAATATATATGTAAGGTTTATGCTCCTTCCTGATGGTCTGAAAATCTGCAAGTTGGTGGAAACAATCTTTGTGTGGTTTGTCCAGTCTTTATAGGTTTCATCTAGTCTCAGGTTTGTCCCAAGCTAACAGCAGCTTCAGTCCAAAATAATCAGATTCAATTAGTTCATAATTTTCCTCTATGTGCAGACATATACTGGCTCCATCCTGGTGGCCGTCAACCCTTACCAGCTGCTGCCCATCTACACGGCCGACCAGATCCGCCTCTACACCAACAAGAAGATTGGAGAAATGCCGCCCCACATCTTTGCCATTGCTGACAACTGTTACTTCAACATGCAGCGGAACAACCGCGACCAGTGCTGTATCATCAGGTAGGAAAGAGTTCAGACTGCAGGTAAAAGTGGCTCAAACCCAAATCTCCAATATGTGACAAAGATCTCAGTTTTCTGACGGTCAGTCGGCCTCTTTGGTCCAGAGTGAAATATCTCGACAACTATTGGATGGATTACCGTGCAATTTAGTGCAGACATTTACAGTCTTTGTGAGCTTTTGTGATCCCTTAACTTTTCATCTAGCAGGTCCAACTGTTAATTTGTCAAATGCTTTAGTTTATGACCAAGTACCTGAAAAACTTACCACATGTAGATATTTCCTGATTCCTGATTTATAAGACAAAGTTCCTAAATAGTACAGCGATTTGTTTTGAACACTGGGGAGTTTAAAAAGTTCATTTGTTTGCGGATTGTGTTTTATCACAAATTCACTCCTGGATAGTGCGTATCATATATAATGTGTGTGTGTATATGTGTGTGTGTGTGTTTGTGTTTGTGTTTGTGTTTGCGTTCGTGCGTGTGTGCGTGTGTGCGTGCATGCGTGTGTGCGTGTGTGCGTGCGTGCATGCGTGCGTGTGTATGTCTGTGCGACTTAATAGTGGTGAGTCTGGAGCAGGGAAGACAGAAAGCACCAAACTGATCCTTCAGTTCCTGGCAGCCATCAGTGGTCAACACTCCTGGATAGAGCAGCAGGTCCTGGAGGCCAACCCTATACTAGAAGGTAGGAACACACACACACACACACACACACACACATTAACCAGAAGTCAAATCAAGTCAATTTTATTTATATAGCCAAATACCACAAATCACAAATTTGCCTCAAAGGGCTTTACAATCTGTACAACATAGGACACCCTCCATCTTTAAACCCTCGATTCAGATGAGATGAGGGATCCCTCTCCCAGGACATTACTGGGCATAAGTGTCGCTGTCCCCTTACTTTTCTTTCTGTTTCATTTGTTCTTTATGTGTAACTATGCCCATATACCTCCTTGAGATGACATTGTGGAATAAAGGAAAGTACACAAAGTCTAAAAAAGCATATTAGCATGCTAACATGTTAAAAGTGACATATTAATGTATACTGATTTTACTTTACTATAAGACAACATGTAAGCTGCATTTTTAATATTACAATTACCACAATCAATATATATCACCCTACTCTAAGCCTGACACTGCCATGAAAATGACATTTATTCATTTTTAATGGTTTGCATTTTGATGGCATGTTTTGCAGCTCTGCCCTGTGCATTCAAAGGGCTTCGACTTTAATGCAAAAATTGCCCTCTAAAAAGACTCCATTTAGGTTGAACTCTGGGGCAAGAGGATAAAATGTCCGTGTGTATATACAGTATATTTACAGGTACACCTTATGTCTGAGCAGGTGATAAAAGTATGTTACCTGTCTATGCCACTCGGCATGGGGAATGAGAGATGCAGGCATCATTTACACTCTAATCCAGCACCGTGTGAAGGCCTCACCTAAAAGAAAAACAATACTGCAACATCACACCACGCTACATGCATCTAATGTCTCAGTCTCTCAAACTCTGAGGTTCTCTGTCAGGGAACCTGATGAAAGCACCCAACGTACACATTTACACACAAGTAAGAAAGGATAGAGGACAGTTCCACAAAAAGTCAGCAATAACATCTGGTATTAATATTTAGGTTTTCTTACATGTGAAACCTCATAAAAGCACACTACAGCTGAGTTAATATGCACTTATCCTGCATCCATATGAAATCATTATCACTGGTTTCTGCTGTTTCTCTTCCAGCCTTTGGCAACGCTAAAACAATCCGCAACGACAACTCGTCTCGTTTTGGGAAATACATCGACATCCATTTCAACAAGAGAGGAGCCATAGAGGGAGCCAAGATCGAGCAATACCTGCTGGAGAAATCCAGAGTCTGTCGACAGGTACGGCACAAAATGCAAACACCTGTGCACCTGCTCAAACTTTAAGCTCTTCAGGATTTTCTCAGAGATTAACGGTGACTGAAAAACTATGATTCAGTTTGTTGTCTGGCATTTAAATAACCAAGAAATTCTGACAAAATGGCAACTTATTTTTCTGTTTAAATATAGAAATGTAGAAATAATAAGTAATTAAAATGTGATACAAGGGTGTAGTAGTAACATAACATTATTATAACATAACTGCTGTAACATGTGAATTTAATGTTTTATTTGATGTAATGATGCGACATTTATTTTTTCCTTCTTTCCTCTCTCGCTCTGCAGGCCTACGATGAGAGGAACTACCACATCTTCTACTGCATGCTGAAGGGCATGACTGCAGATGAGAAGAAGAAACTGGGGCTGAGCAAGGCCACCGACTACACCTACCTGACCATAGTGAGTAATGTTTCACCTTCACCCTCATGTAAGCTGTGCCAGTCATGTCATTATCCGCCTGTTAGCTGTTGCAGCAGTTGAGGCTTTGACCTTTGCAGTTAGTGAACGGTCACTTAAGTCAGGACAGCTGTTGGGACATCCTGCCGCTCAGCCAGTGCAGAGTAATGAACTTATAAAATACAAGTTTGATAACAAAAAGGTTTCAGGGATGTAAAACATCAGCTGATAATATCAGGTGTTGTGTTTTGTCCTTTACAGTCAAACAGCAAGGGTTCCTTTCACTGAAAATATATTCCTAGAATGTATTGGACTTGACAAATTGATGATATTTAATATTTGATTACAACAAGGCGGGTTTTTTTTCTGTTAAAACTGGGTCCATTTCCCGTCCGTCTCTCTGTTTGTCTGCAGGGTAAGTGTACAGTGTGTGATGGCCGAGACGACATGAAAGAGTACTCCAACATCCTCTCTGCAATGAAGGTACTGATTTAAACCACACCCTGATTATAGTACAGCAAAGAGACATTAGCTCCAGGTGTGTGCAACTGAATCACCACTTAAAGTCTTGAACTGATTAAATGATCCTCTTGTAAAGAAAACTTTAAAGAAACTGGAAGGTGATACATTTTCTTTTCCAAACAGGATTTAGTTTTTCCTTTGCTGTGTTCTGCAGGTACTAATGTTCACAGACAAAGAGAACTGGGAGATTTCTAAACTGCTGGCTGCTATATTACACATGGGAAACCTCAGATATGAAGGTAAAGTCAAAATAAATTTTACAACACAGTTTAGTCCTCGTAATGTTTGTCGCTGCTCTGGTATGTTTCCCAGTTCAGTCTTCCTCTGTACTTGTTTCTGGGTCTGTCTGTACACTTTTACACAAAGGTGCAATTTCCACTGGGGATGTGTAGGGGGCGTGATTTTCTTACTAAACCCTCTCTGAACATTGTTCTTACTGTCCAGCCACCACAGTCCACATGAGCGACGACCTGAGTTGATAAAAACGTTGGTACACTCAATTATCAGCGTGATCTCAAAGCTTTAGCAGCAGCAAGAGATGCAGCGAGTGATTTACAGCCTTATTTTGCCCTGGGTCTTGCCTCTCAGGCTACATACAGGCCGCCCTACCATATCCCTGGAGATTGTATGCACCCTGAAATGAATACTGATTATTGATGAATACTGACTAATAATGAATATTGAGGGCTGAAAAAATATTTTAAATGATAGATTAAAAAAAAACAATTATACTACTATACTATCATTTACAGTTAATATTGCCATAAAAAGACACTAGAACTGAACATCAGTCAAAAATAAAATACTAAAGCACAGGTCTCTTTGTAGTCAAGATGCAAATACAACAATTATCTATCAGAAAGCATCTATGAAGGAAACTAAAAATCATTTAAGTAGGAAAACAATACAAAGGTTTACAAAGCATTTCTGTTATATTATTATTATTATGGAAAACACAATAACCAATTTTAGCGTAATTTGTTATTTGCTCGATTGATTTAAATGTTTTGTTGTTGTTTGTTTTTACTGCATTGTGTCACCCCCACTTCTGAAACCAAACCTACGACTCTGCTTTTACATGTAATGTTGAAATAATGTTGTGTGTCTGACACTGAGAGAGCCACTGGACAAGCTTCGTAGTTTGCACATTCCAGCATTTTTTACATTTAGCACATTTTTTTGTATTTTTATATGTCGTTCATTCATGTATATACACTCTGTTGACCTTTGACCCTGCAGCTCGTACCTACGACAACCTGGATGCCTGCGAGGTCGTCCGCTGCCCTCACCTCACCACTGCTTCTACGCTGCTGGAGGTGACACACACACACACACACACACACAAACACACAGCTGTTAATATGTCTCAGTAATGGCAGGTTCGTCCATACGAGTTACAGTATGATAATGGACGGACACAATGGGCACAGACCCATAAAGGATTCCTACTCTTACCTACCAGCTCGTCTCTCCTGCCTGAATCACTCCAGGACATTTTGTTTCTCTTTAAGTGTCATTTTGCAGCTGAGCCATCACTCTGCTGTCGGCTTAAAACTGCAGCTGAACTTCAGTATTTTGTTCACGCAGCAGAGGAAGAGAGGCTGTCTAAATCCTGTCCAAGACGATCCACACTGCCACTCCTCTTCACAAGTATTACACTAAATACCAGAGGGCACAATACACAGTATTATAGGAAAGCTGCGGTGCAGGTTTAATCTGCACCGTGCAGCTGTATTATCCAAATAAACTAAAATAAATATTTTGTCAGACTCTCAAAAGGACTTGGCTCAAGATCAGGAGCAAAAAAAACAAATAAAATAAAAACAGGACATCCCTGCTTTTAGCTTTTTCACTTTCCAACGAGAAACATTAATAACAGTCTCTTCAAACAGAGGCTCTGATTCAGGGGCCTCTGGGACTGAACCCTCTAGGTCCAGTTGGTAATCCATCCATGGCTCTGATCACTGTTCAATACCATGCAAATCAAAACCTTAGAAAGCATTCAGGTCAGGTATTTTATTAGCTAACCTTCTGATAAAAGCAGCTCTGTGTACCTTTACAATAATTAATAACTGGAAATTGTATTTTTCATTTTAGTGTAACTTCTAGAAAATGAGTTGAGGTTGAAACTGAGCTGTGTGTGTGTGTGTGTGTGTGTGTGTGTGTGTGTGTGTGTGTGTGTTCAGGTGGATGGTAAAGATCTGATGAACTGTCTGACCAGCCGAACTCTGATCACCAGAGGAGAGACCGTCTCCACTCCGCTCAGCATGGAACAAGCTCTGGATGTACGGGACGCTTTTGTTAAGGTATAACACTTAATTATCAAAACTGTCTTTTATTGATCTTTCTTATTCAACACATTATCATGTATGGTCTTTGTTTACATCCATGTTTACCAGCTAGCAGTCTTCTTCTTCCCTGTCTTTGCTGGCACATTGCTGAGTTTCTGAATGCATTATTGCCACCTATAGATCAGTGGAATAGTGTGAAACCATTGGTAGTAAGGCGAATTGTGTCATCTGTGTGCACGTGCGTCCTCATGCACATGCACAAGACAAACAAAACAGGGACCCACTCTTAAAAAACTGCTCCACAGCGCTACTAGAGGTCCAAAACTCTGCAGGAGACCTTTGTTGAATGGTGACTGACGTGTGTGTGTGTGTGTGTGTGTGTGTGTGTGTGTGCGCAGGGAATATACGGCCGTTTGTTTGTGTGGATCGTGGAGAAGATCAATGCAGCCATTTACAAGCCTGCGTCCTTAATACCCAAAGGCCTCAGACGCTCCATCGGACTGCTGGACATCTTTGGCTTTGAGAACTTCACTGTCAACAGGTACAACTCACACACACACACACACACACACACACACACACACACACACACACACGCATGCACACATAAACGTTTTTCTCACTTACCTGTACCTTATGCAGCCCACCCCTTTTTCTGTCCCATATACAGTTTTGTCCCTTAACCTTCGATTGCTATTGCTGGCTACAGTATACACACATGTAACCAGTACATTATATACAGTATACAATATGTCATCTTAAACCAAAACTTCTTGAACTGAGGGTGAAATTCATTGTCATCATGTTCTCGTCACTTCTCGCCCTCCGTCCTGCAGCTTTGAGCAGCTGTGCATCAACTTCGCCAACGAGAACCTGCAGCAGTTCTTCGTCCGTCACGTCTTCAAGCTGGAGCAGGAGGAGTACAACCTGGAGCACATCAACTGGCAGCACATCGAGTTCACCGACAACCAGGACGCTCTGGACATGATCGCCATCAAACCCATGAACATCATCTCGCTCATCGACGAGGAGAGCAAGTTCCCCAAGGTACATACACTCAGACGGTGGGACGCAGCTAATATGATAGCTTCCCTCCTCTGGTCTCCATTCACTCAGAGGTAAACACTGTCAACATACTGTAGTTAGCCACCGAGCAGACACATAGTGTTACTTTAGCTTTGACTGTTATTTAGTCATGACTATTTCTTGTTATAGAGAAGCACTTAAAGCGGCTGTAATGAATATTTTTATAATAACGTATGAAAGGACAGCATGGAAACAATGTGACAATGTGAAAGTGGTCTCTCAAAGTGATGAACCTTCAGCTGAATCTGCAGCTCCACTCAGCTTCACGAGTTATCAGTTTTCACAGGCTTTAAATGAGCAGACAAATACATTTGTCTGTCTGTTTCTGTCTGTCTCTGTGTGTCCTGCAGGGCACCGACACCACCATGCTGAACAAGCTGAACTTTCAGCACAAACTCAACACGTACTACATCCCTCCAAAGAACACCCATGAGACTCAGTTTGGCATCCAGCACTTTGCTGGAGTGGTTTACTACGAAACAAGAGGTCAGAGTCGCTTCATTACAGCAGAATTAAAACGTTCCTCTGTTACTGTTTAAACATATGAGGTCAAAGATATTTAATGAAGCCAGTTTGATGTGTTTCCTTCTGTTATCACTGCACATGTGACTGATTCTGGTTCATTTTTATCAATAACTGCATGCGTCTGTAGTGTTGATGTGTTTGTTTATTATGTGCATGCTGCAACACAGTGTGTGTGTGTGTGTGTGTGTGTGTGTGTGTCCTGCAGGCTTCCTCGAGAAGAACAGAGACACTTTATACGGAGACATCATCCAGCTGGTTCACTCCTCCAAGAACAAGTTCGTCAAACAAATCTTCCAGGCTGATGTTGCTATGGTAATGCACGCGCACACACACACACACACACACACACACACACACACACCTGTATATACAGTATTCTGGTCATGATGGTAAATTTGTCTTACATTGACACAAATGAAAATTGGTGCTTTTAGTAACTTTTTCCAGCAGCGCGTGAAGAATTTTTTCCATTCTAATATCAAGAGATGATTGAAACATAAATACAGCAGCGTTATCATTAAAAATCAACATTCAACAGTTAGCAACAAAATGTTAAATTATAACAAAAAGAGAACAAACGTAACAAACAACGACGGTTGTGGATCAAAGTGGTGCCACAGGAGGCTCCATTTTATAGACTCCACCTGCTTTTCTTCTTCTGCATGTTTCTCAGTGATGTCCAGCTCAAAGCTAACATTACTGTCTTCTTTGTCTTCCCTCTGTGTGTGTGGTGTGTGTTTGTGTACATGTATGTGTGTGTGTGTGTGTATGTGTACTTTAATGTCTGTGTGCTGCTTCTTGTCAGTTTCTGTGTGGTTACTCTCCTCGTAGTTCAGTAGGTCTCCCTGCCAGAACTCTTCCCAAGGTAAAAATAAAAAATACATCCCAGTCCCTCCAAACACTAAACATCTATTCATCTCTTCATCATTCTCATCTTCATTTTTTTTAACGTTACAATGGCATGTGTGGCATGTCAAGCTCATATCATCATATTGGGATCAGACTGACATGACAAAGCAGACATGTCACAGCAACATGTATTAAAGGTGGGGTAGGCAGTTTTCTTCTGGTGTCATTGGGCAGAAATGTCATATTAACCGTGCAGCATATTGTAATTCAAGTGGTCTGAGAGCAGACCTCTACTTCAGCCCCCCCTTGGCTCTGTTTTCAGGCTTCAGAAAATCTAGCCCGTGACGGGAGACTTTAGCCAATCACAGGTTATTTCGCTGGAGGGGCGTCTTTGAGAAAACAAGTCGCAGCGAGAGGGACCGCGGTCTCGGTGAGGCTCATGCCGTGGAGAGCGAGCCCTACGAGGGATACGGTTTCGCAGGGGAACCGACTCCTTCTGCTGCCGGTCGAAGTTGTGGGTTTGGTGGGAGGGGCTTAGCGGAGTGATACGAGGCAGCAGAGAGAGAGGAGGAAGGTTTTGCCTTTTTTCTAAAACAAATGTCACATCATTCTTACTTCTAATGCTGGTGTGATAAAGGCCCAATATTTATTCAATATTTATATCAATATATACATGCATACTGATTTAGTTTATACTAATTTTAAAGGCCTGAGTATCTGAGGCTTGCAGAATCAGTGACATCTTTGAAATCACTTCTCAAAACTTATCTTTTAAAAAAATGCTTTTATCAATACAAGCACACCGTTTTATTTCCAACATGATTCATCATTATTATTTTATCTTATATTATTGTTATTGGTATTTTGTTCCTTTTTATTTTTATATTATTTTAAATTGTCTGATTTTATTTGCCTCATTGCAGTCCTGAAATGTTTTAATCCTGGTTCAACCATGTAAAGCACTTTATATTTTTAAAAAGGCTGTATAAATAAAGTTTATTATTATTATTATAATTATAAAATGCTATATTAAACAAAACTCAGATATGCGTTATGTGAAAATATATATGAATAATACTAGTTTTTGGTGGTTTCTTAATGCTTTAGTTTGGACACTTGGATTTATTTTGAAAGTATTTCCCAGAGGTGTCCCTTTGTTATTGTGTCTAACTTGACATGCCTTGATGTAGCGAGCGACTCCATGTAATTATGAATATTTACTGCCCTCCAGTGGTCACAGTGAGGAACTACATGATAACAACAATTACAATTATAGCACGTCCGGTGAATGCTTTCAAAATAAATCCATGGCCCAACTGAAACACTAATGAATTGACAGAAATTATGGTGTTTATTCTTTTCTCGTGGGGCTAAACGATTGATCGTTTTATATCGAAATTGCAGTCTGCAATAGTGCAACACTATTTGAAGGAGGTATAGACTTAAACAAAACAACAGACCTGTACATTTACGCTTGGCAAAGATAGCTTTTTGAACGAAGATGCCCACTGCCCATTACTTATTTATTAACGGTATAAAAATAAATAAATCAATAAAAAACCGTTAATAAAAAGACCAACAGAGTGGCACGTCTTTTTCTACATAAACAACCTCTGTGATCGATTTCAGACAAGTAGCTAGCTAGCAGGAAACTTTAGCTTGGAAGCTCAGCAGTTGTCTGACAGACAGCTGGTAAACAGAATCTTAAACTTCGTTATTCGTCATTTTAAGCCTATAACCTTAAAAACTCTAAAATGAGACCTACAGCAGTAAAGCAGCCTGTCCTGTCAGTATGTGAAGCTAACGTTACTCAACCAGCTACAAGAGTTCAGGTCAAACCAGCCAGACGTGACATACTACCAGCAGTGCTTCATTACTATTAGGGATGTGCGTATCGATCTAAAAATATCGATACTTCCGATCTAGACGTGTGTTTTTTAGAATCAATCTTCACATCAAAATATCGATCCCAAGTCCGCTTTCACAAGAAATAATAATGCTTTTATGACACCGAATCTGTAATCAATTCTAAAAGAGCAAAAAGTGAAATCTGTAGTCAATATTTGTGTGGGATATAAGAAAGAGAAACAGACTGAAGGGGGATCATGTCAACATGCTGTTGTTTCTTAACAAAAACATATAAACTGGAAATGACAGAGAATGTAGAATGTGACTTTTGTTGTCAAAGTTCAAGCTCTGTCTGGTCCAAAAAGAATTATATCTAAGTCAGAGCAACTGTTCTTATTTTCATTTTTTTGAGAGAGATTTTTTTAAAATGTGATTTGCTCAGATTTTCAGTTGACTTGTTGATTTGCACAGATTGTCTTTAATTGCTCTGATTAAAGAGAAAACAAAGTCTGATATTTGGCAACTTGTTTAATTCTTATACAGTTATAAAATACATTTCTCATAATTACATCCACAAATGTTCATTGTAAAAGTCATCATTTTCATATACACAAGTAGACATCTAAAAGTATCGGTATCGGGATATTAGGCTTGGTATTACTTGGTATCGGATCGGAAGGAAAAATAGTGGTATCGCACATCCCTAATTACTATCATAACTGATCAACTATGCAGCTGTTATCAATAAATATAACGCCACTTTATTTTAGTACTATTGAGTAATGTCAAGTATGCCACTACATCTTAATAAATGTTAGCTAAATTGGTCAGTTTTAAATAAACTAGTTTACTAAGACTAGTTAAACTATCACTTGCAACACTTATGTAAGTTAAGGTGAAATTAAAATCGCGGCTCTTGCGATTTGAAATGTGCCCCCTTTCAAATTGCGAATGACTTAAAAAAAAAAAAAAAAGATTAATCGTTCCCTACTAAAGAAAAAAACAATTACCATGATCATTTCTGTTAATTCATTTTGTTTGTTTGGTCAGGGGTTTATTTTGAAAACAGTGACCGGACGTTTTAGCATAGTTATAATATTATCTTGTCTAACTTGATCACCTTGATGTAGTTCCTCACCGTGGCCACTAGAGGGCAGTAAACAAGGAAGGCAGACATGTAGCATGGTATCCACACCAGAAAACTGTATTTAAAACAACTCTTTATTAATAAATATTTCACTAATACTGATGTTACTGATGTTATGTGTAATAATAACACTAATAGTGACTTGAACACTTCATAACGATTATTACTAACATCATGAATTGATTGTAGTATTGCAGTTCCTTACTGTGACCACTGGAGGGTAGTAAACATGTTTCTGAATACACTCGTGTCAACCGTCAACTCCACCGGTGTAAAGACAGATACAACATCATACAAACATTTCCGGCGAAAACTTCTATGGTTCGTACTATGACGTGTTTGCTAACTTAGAAAGACAGAGCGGGGAAGTCGTGAAGTATTGAGAGACACACTAATCGCGCTGTTGGCTTGACTAATGTTAGTTAGCTAGCTAGTTAGCTGGTTGAAAAAGTCCTCATAGCCAAAGTGACACTGAGATTCAGTCTCGATAATAAATTCTAGTCTTGATAAAGTCCCCTTGGGGTCAGGTTGAAGTTGGGCATTGCAGAGATGACTGGTTGGGGTCAGGTTCAGGTGAGGGGAACCACCAATCAGGTCACAGAATTTAAGGTAACAGAATTTGGTGCAACACTTTCAACTCTGAGGAGAGGATTTCTGAGGTGAAGCTAGCAGTCTTCTGGCACAGCTGTTGCTGGTCAATTAATAGCTTCAGTACCGAGTTAACCACTCGCTAAACCAAATGTCTTGTTTCGTATTTCTCCACGTGTTAAATACACACATACATGGTGTGAATAAGGCAGCTTTGATGGAGCTAGGCTAGCTGTTTCCAGTGTTTGTGCTAAGCTAGGCTAGCTGTTTCCAGTGTAAGATTAACACATTTCTCAAAAGTTCACTGTCTTTTTCTAAAACCTTTAAACTTTTAAAATGTGATATAAATCCTAAAATCTTTTCTTGACACTACTGTGAAGTATTTTGGACTGATAAAAAGCAGATGTTTTAGATAAAGACGGCTCCTTGGGTAAATTATGTTAAATTAGCAGTATTTAAAATAGGGCTGCAACTAATAATTATTTTCATTATCGATTAATCTGCCCATTATTTTCTGGATTATTCTGTCAATTGTCTATGAAATGTCAGAGAATTGTGAAAAATAATTATTATTTCGCACAGCCCAACATGTTTTATTTGACCAACACAAAGCCCACAGAAATTCAGTTTATTATATGAACAATAAAGAAAAGCATCAAATCCTCACATTTCAGAAGATGAAACCAGCAAATGTTTGTTTTAAAAACTAGTTGCTGGTGAATTTTCTGTGATTGACTTATTGATTAATCGACTAATAATTGCAGCTCCATCCTCTGAACATAGTTTCTGCTCTGGCTTCACTTTTGATCGGCATTTAACTCAGAACCTGCTGTTTCAGCCGGACAAAGACTTTTATATTTAGAGACAGAGGAAAAAGGGTTAGTGTCAGAACTCAGGAAGAGAAGAAGGGAGTCCTCATTGTTTCTGACCCTGACACTTTCTACACTGTCTCACTGTGTGTGTGTGTGTGTGTGTGTTTAGGGGGCAGAGACCAGGAAGCGTTCGCCCACTCTCAGCAGTCAGTTTAAGAGATCTCTGGAGCTGCTGATGAGAACTCTGAGCGTCTGTCAGCCTTTCTTTGTTCGCTGCATCAAACCCAACGAATACAAGAAACCCATGGTGAGTGTCTGCTCTCTGTGTTTAAACAGAATATAATATAATAAGTTTACTCTTTAGGGATTTAGTCGACAAGCGGGGCAGTAGAGGGTAAAACCACCTGGTTACTAGACTCTGCAGCTGCTGGCAAGCAACACGTTTCTCAGCAAGTTTGGTTAATAATTGTGTTATCAAATCATATATTAAGGCACACTGTGTGCCAAACTAACAGGGACATTAATATTTAAGGGGTTGAAAAATGTTTTGTGTTGTTTGTGTTAAAGCTGTTTCAGTAGGTGTTAAAATTATTTCCTCTACACGTCTTCTGTTATTTTGCCCAAACCTGCAGAGAGGTGGCAAAATGCTGTTTTGAATTCAGGCTGCAGTGTCACAAAATATGAGAAAAGGTGAAGGGAAATTAATGTTTATTTACGAGCACAACTTGAACCAAACGTTTTATCTCGTAACGGGAGAAATGAAGTGATTTGTAATCGGGGAGGTCATCAGTCAGTATAATGTTGTCATATCACTAATGTGAGGTTGCAGAGTAAAACAAATAAAGTTAACGTGCTATTTATTTAGACATTAATCTCTTCCTCCATGAAAAACAAAAACACTTTTGGAATAAGCACAAGCTGGCTTCAATACATTTTTGAGCAAAACCTTTCAGACTTTTCTCTTTGATTAATCAGACGGTGTTAAATGAAGACAAATGTACCACAAACAGTGTTTTCTAACCAATAACTTCTGTTAACATTGTTCATTACTTATTAAACAAACTACAAAGTCAGATAAAAACGCTAGTCTGTTGATCATGTTGTGTAACTTAATCAAAACAAGTGATGGAGGGCCGATCAGTACCAAGATGCATGAAAAAGAAAACATACTAAAAAATGAAGGCAGCTTCACGCTGTGGTTCACAATTACAGCCCTTTTAAAGTTCTGACTTTTAATTTAAACGTCCTCTAACAAGGAGCGTGAGATGATTTTGAGGTCTCACCTGATCTTGGAGGATTTAATCAGAAGGTCAGGAAACGTCAGATTTGGGCACTTTAACCTGAAACTCACTTCCTGTCACAGCCCTGGTGTTTGTCTCTGTAGTTGTTTGACAGGGAGCTGTGTGTGCGTCAGCTGAGGTACTCTGGGATGATGGAGACCATTCGTATCCGCCGCGCAGGATATCCCATCCGCTACACCTTCGTGGAGTTTGTAGACCGCTATCGGGTGCTGATGCCTGGAGTCAAACCGGCGTACAAACAGGTAGAGTGGAACTACAGTGTGTGTGTGTGTGTGTGTGTGTGTGTGTTGCTTTTGAATGGAGAGAGCAGTGGTGGAGGAAGAATTCAGATCCTTTACTTCAGTAAAAGTAGTAATACCACACTGTGAAATACTCCACTACAAGTAAAAGTCCTGCATTCAAAACCTTACTGAAGTAAAAGTATATAAGTATTATCAGCAACATTTACTAGTAAAAGTACTCATAGTGCAGTAGTTTTCCTGTTATATCTGATGTTTGTGGATTAATATTCCTGCTGCATTAATGTGTTTGTTGCATTTTATTGCTGTAGATGTTTCAGGTTGAGCTCATTTCAACTTCTTTATATACTGTTGGCTAATTTAATCAACAGCAATGCATCATGGTCTATAAGATCATCATATGTTTGTAGCGTCACCATCCTGTGAGAACCACAAAGTGTGTGTGTGTGTGTTCTGATGCCTGCGATCGATCAGATGACACCACATGTGACACTGTGTTTGGTCAACATGCAGTTTTTTCCCACAATCCAACAGCAGTGTGTTTTCCTTGGACCCCGGCGTGTTTTAGTTTCCTCCCTCCCTCTGCTGCTTTGGAGGTCGTCTGTGTGTGTGTGTGTGTGTGTGTGTGTGTGTGTGTGTGTGTGTGTGTGTGTGTGTGTGTCACTAAAATAATAATTATGATTATTTTGCTCATTTTGATCTCACAATTATTTATCAGTAGTGGCAAAACCCAAAGTGTTAAATTCATAAAGAAACTAAATTGGTAAAAAAGCAGATTCTCATATTTGTACCCAGATATTCATGTTCCCCTCAGGATCAGTTGTAATAAGTTTGATGATCCTCTGACATTTCCTGTAGCGCCACCAAAACTGCAAAACTAATGATATGTAACATGTTTGAAGTGTTGTTGTGAGACAAACTCACGACATGTTAATCTCTCTCTCTCTCTCGTTCTGTTGTTGTGTCTCTCGCCCATCAGGAGGACCTGAGGGGAACCTGTGAGAGGATCGCGGAGGCGGTGCTCGGCAGAGACGATGACTGGCAGATGGGAAAGACCAAGATCTTCCTCAAGGTACTCCTGCATTAAAGGGCCGGTCTGCTCAATGATCAGTTATCTGTTAGTGTTTTTAATTATTTATTCAGACCCAATTCTGCTTTGTAAATGGCCGTCACCAGAAGAGATTTATTACATTTTGGAGGGAGTATAAGAAAATCCAAATCGGATCAAATCTTAACTTTTAATTTAAAAAAGAAATGTTTCTACATCAGTCTGGTCAGTATCACACAGCCTCTCTGACGCTCATTAACACATATCAGAAGCATGTGTTTTGTGAGGCCAAATTATGAAATAAAAGACGCTTATTATCTCACTCCTGTTCCCTTAATGTCTCTGTATCAACTGTCCAACGAAGGTGAAAATTACTAGAAAAATACAATCTTTGATTTGATGGTTTTTGATTGACATTTTGGGCAAAAGTAACAGAAACTGCTTGCTGTAAACGATAGATGTCAGTTGGGTATTGTGAATGATGAATGTTAGACAGTAAAGATTATCAGAGCAACACTGTTTTAAATAAAATGTCAATCAAGTTTATCAAATCAATTCAGTTTATCACTATTTCTCAGTTCACACACATTTCATCACTTCCATTGTTATCAGTTATTTTTTGTTCCCACTTTCCTTAAATGATAAATGACAAGTTTGTGTTGTGAATGATGAAGGTAAGACGGGGAAAATGATGAAACGTGGCTCTGTTTTCATCATATCACGACTGCTTTAATTAAATATGAAATAATAAAACACACATATATATGTATATGTGTATGTGTGTGTGTGTGTGTGTGTGTGTGTGTGTGCGCATATATTTATATATACCAGCTATATACACACATGCAGGGGCCACTTAGTCAGGTTCACCTTCCTAACACTGTAGGGCCCTCTTTGGCCCCAGAACAGCCTGAATTCAACATGGAAACATTGTGCAGCTGACTGGGAATGAACCAGTTCATCCTGGTAGTGAAGCTCTGCTGGGATTGTTTCCAGTTCACATATGTGCTGACGGTTTCCTGCGCTCTCTCTCTGTGTGTGTGTGTGTGTGTGTGTGTGTGTGTGTGTGTGTAAGAGAGACTCAGCTGTGTATATGTTTCTGTGTTTTTGTAGTTTTTTAAACGTCATGACTATGTATGTACTGCGTGTGTGTGTGAATGTGTGTGTTTTGGTTTCCCGCCCAGTGAGAGGACAGATGTTGTCCAGAGGTCAAAGGTCACTGGTAAGGCACATCCGTTAGCTGGTTGCCATGGCGACACTGTCACTTCTGTCCGCAGAGGTTAAATGAAAATATCAGCTGATGATGATTCAGGCTCCGCAGTTTGTTTTCAGTGTGTGTGACTCCTGAACAGCGCCCCCTGCTGACACACTGTGTTTCCGCTGGTCTTGTTTGTATTGTGATCGAGCGATGACGTGTTCACACGCCAGAGAGGATGAGTTTTAGATGCATGGACAGGCAGTCTTTTATTATTATTATTTATTCTAAACATTGTTTACATGTTGTACATTTTCTTTACCTTGAGAGTAATTTGAATATAAAAGCGAAAATGCTTTTCTTTTGGCTGATAAAATGCAGGTTAAGATCTCACTCTCTGCAGCTGTTGCTCTGTCAGCAGTTTAAGGTTTAAGGTTTTTGGGTGTCTCGGCCCAGTACACCCCCCGTCTCTCTCCCTTGACTGTCCATCTCTGCACTGCCAGCCTTTAAATAAAGGAAAAAATGCCAAAATATAATATTAAAAAAAGAGTGTTGTCAGGTGGTCTCTCAAACCCCGATGCTGTGTTCTAGTTTAAACCAAATTTTCTCACAACTGCTGAGTCCAACTTTTCCTGGAAAGAAGGATTTGTTTTTTTTTCACTTCCTGTGTGCAAAGCTGTCCCTCCACCGGCTGTAACTGAACCTGAAATGTCACACTGATGAACAAGGTGAATCTATGGCACGTGATTTAGTGGCTTTTCTGTATCTCGGCCCCACTTTTTAAATTGATGAGTCAGGTGTATTTTCACACAAATCTCTGGGCTCTTCTGGATTTAAGGCTAATCTCTATCAGGCCTTACTGCTGGGCTGGGCAGGAAGCACAACAGGAAGTAGAAAGTGCAGGGGGGTGAAGGCCGGGCAGTACTCACACTTCCCCGACAGGACGGATGGACAGATCACAGGAGGAAGAGGAGAAGTTTAAGGCGTTTATGTTCTTTTAGGTGTCGTGTTGGCAAACTGGAAATCTGCCAGGTTAAAGCTTGTTGTTGGGAAAAGTGCTGGAGCTGTAGTTTTGTGTTTACTGTGTCCTGACTTCACAATAACAAACAAACGACCAAGTTCACTTGGAAAGATTTTTTGTTTGTTTGTCATTTTCGCCTTTATTGGACAGTTGACAGTGAAGAGGCAGACAGGAAACGGGGAACCGGTGACTTTGCGAAGTCAACATTTTGGGAAGGCAGATATTCACATTTTTAGCCAGCGGTGTAGAAATTTCAGTTTGCAAAACTAATGAAATTCCTCAGCTGTACTTTGTGTTTAGTGCTAATAATGTTGTCATGCTAAAATGCTAAAGCTAAGATTGTGAACACTGTAAACATTATACGTTCTCAACATCACTTTGTGAGCATTTTCATTGTGAGCATGTTAGCATGCTGACATTAGCATTTAGCTCAAACCACTCCATTTCCATTTGCTGTATCTACTTAGGCAGCTGTCATTTTCAATGATTTGTCTGATTGAAATGTGAAACAGCAGTGTAATATATATATATATATATATATATAATTTTTTTTATATATATATATACACTTACAGGCCTCTAAAATATCCAGAGTTTGAACATTGTGTTTCTGTACAACAGGGTTAAAAACAAGGTTTTTGATCAATGATTTTTATGGCAATAAATCAAAGTTTGTAAATGATTAAATTGTCACTATAATAGAATCTGATTTGATTCCTCTCAGTACTATATGATCAATATATTTGGAAACAGACTTTATATTTGTATTTCAGTTGAAGATAACCTCTGTTAAAAAGGAGCAAACCTTTATGCTGTTCTGCTTTACTGCTTCCTTATTGTGGACTGAACATGTGAACAAGGATGACCTGCATGTAACTAGCCAATAAAAACATTCAACAGTTTTTAAACCATTCAGCCATGTTTCATGATATCAAACACAATGCACTGGATTGATACAATCACACAGTGTCACAAAAACAACCCACAGAGTGTTTTCTGATCTGGTCTGGTTATGTTTAATGCAACTACTTGGTTGAGGTTATTATGGGAGACTCGTGGTCATGAGTCTGTAAGTGATGGGATGTGTTAAAGTCAAACCCTGACCTCCACAGCCCTACTTTTCCTGCTCTGAATGTGATGACAGGTTGTTTGAAGCGGTTTGAACAAACGGCCGATGCGGTCTGTCGTGTTGTTTTTAAGGTAGCAGCGTCTCTGTGGATGTTAATGTGGGTCAGTCACTCTAACACTTGAGACTGAAATATCTTGACAACTATTGGAAGGATTGCCGTGATATTTTGTACAGACATTCATGGTGCCCAGATGATGAATCCTAAGAACTTTGGTGATCCCCTGACTTTTCCTCTAGCGCCACCAGCAGGTTAACATTTGTGGTTCAGAGTGAAATAGCTCAACAGCTATTTGATGGATTGCCGTGACATTTGGTTCAGACATTCATGTTCCCCTCAGGATGAATAACTTCCTTTGACTTTTCATCTAATAATGACATTCCCATCAGCCTCAGCTGTTCTTTATGTTTAATGCTAATTAGCAAACGTTGGCATGCTGACATGCTAAAGTAAGATGGTGAACATGTGCAGCTTCACAGAGCAGTTAGCTGGCTGTAGATTCTTAGTTATTAGAATCTCAAACTAATGAACCAGAGCAGCAGAAAGTGCATTTTGTGTTTGTGTTTATTCATTAGTTCTCTCTCCTGCTGTGTAGGATCACCACGACATGCTGCTGGAGATCGAGAGAGACAAGGCCATCACGGACAAGGTCATCCTCATCCAGAAGGTGGTTCGAGGTTTCAAGGACAGGTGGGCCTTAAAAACCTGATTCCAGTCTTTGTATTGTTTGATGAAACTGGTAAAGTCTCGTGTCACTCTCCAAAACCATTGATCAGATTTTGATAAATATTTATAGAACAATGCAGTTTTCTTTCTTGGTGATGAAATGTTTTGCCATGTAGAGATTCAGTAAATGTTCACACAAACCAAAGTCATTTTAAAAAAGATTTTTAATTTCCTGCCATCAGATCGAACTTCCTGAAGATGAGGAAGTCGGCGGTGTTGATCCAGAAGACGTGGAGAGGGCATCACTGTAGGAAGAACTACGGAGCGGTGAGGAGCACGTCGCACGCGTACACGACAAATTAAATTATAGAAAAGTGTAAACAAAAGTGCAGATGAACATTCAGGTCTTGATTATATCAGCATGATGAAACTCAGTCCAGCTCAGTTTAAGTAATTCATTATTATCAGAAAAGGTTGAAAATAAATCTTCCTCTCTCTTGCCATGTTTTGTTTCTCTCTGTGTCCCTTCAGATGCGAGCGGGCTTCTCTCGCCTCCAGGCTCTGGTTCGTTCCAGGAAGTTGTGTGCGTCTTATCACGTGGCCCGTCAGCGAATCACGTGCTTCCAGGGTCGCTGTCGGGGCTTCTTGGTGCGCCGGGCGTTCAGACACCGGCTGTGGGCCGTTATCACCATCCAGGCCTACACCAGAGGCATGATCGCTCGCCGGCTGTACAAGAGGCTGAAGGGAGAGGTAGAGACACACACACACACACACACACACACACACACACACACACGCCCAGTACATTTACCCAAGTACTGTACTAATTTATTTTTTACTTGAGTATTTTAATCTTCTGTTTCTTGCTATGTATTATATATTGTACTTTTTACTCCACTGCATTTATTTGACAGCTATAGTTACTTTGAAGATTAAGATCTTATGTACAAAACATTTAATCAGTTTATAAAATATACTGCACTGTGACAGATTAAACTGCCTTCTTTTACATGTTTACACAACAGTAATATAATCCTATAATATTATATACATATTGATGTACAGTCAGACTTTGAACAGTCAGACTTTGAATGCAGGACTTTTACTTGTAATGGAGTATTTTTATATTGTTGTATTGGTACTTTTACTTAAGTATCTGAATACTGCACACGTACATTTTAAATGCTTGAATCCATCAATTACATTGCAAGTATACAGGATTCAAATACTCACCATGGTTTTATACATTTTTTAACACTGATGGGTAAAGAAAACACTGCCTGCTCCGCACAGCCAGGCTACACGTTACAGCTGAGATGGAACAAAATTTAAGAACTTTTTTTCCTCTAATTAATGTTGTCACCATAACTCCAGTTGCCGCCGTCCCCTCAGCACTCTCGTTAACTGTTAACTTGGATTCGATACAGTTTAATTTTGATTTTGAACTGAGAAGTTAATGAGACAAACCGCCCACTGAGGTTGAGCCTGAGTTGTTTTGGTAACTAGTCGTTCTTGTTTCTCTCCTCTCCCTTCAGTACCGCAGGAGGCTGGAGGCGGAGAAGATGCGTCTGGCTGAAGAGACCAAACTGAGGAATCAGATGTCTGCGAAGAGAGCGAAGGCCGAGGCTGAACGCAAACACCAGGTGGGAGCTCAACAAAGACTTCCGACATTTAAAAGCACATCCAAAACCCCGCGGTTATGTATCATCTTTAAATGGACTGTAATGTCTTATTCAAGTTCAGGATATCTTGAGTTTCTTTTGTAGAATTTTTCAGTACGTTTACATGCACTCAAGAAATGATGCAGGTAATCGGACAGCATGTATGTATTTGAATTTGTCGTGCGCTTGTGGTTTCTGCTTTTTCTTATTATTACACTGTTATTTTAAAACGAATGTGATATTGTTGTTTTGTAGGAGCGTCTGGCCCAGCTGGCCAAAGAGGACGCCGAGCGGGAGAAGAAGGAGAAGGAGGAGACTCGGAGGAAGAAGGAGATGGTGGAGCAGATGGAGAAGGCCCGTATGGAGCCCGTCAACGACTCCGACATGGTGGACAAGATGTTCGGCTTCTTGGGGACGACGGGCTCTTTCCCGGGCAAGGAGGGACAAGCCCCCGCCGGCTTTGAGGTGAGACGAGAAGGTTTTCCCCTCACTGTTAGAGCCACAAAATACACTAAACCCGCAAATCATATAGTCAGCACAGTTATATACATTCTGAATTAAAAAAGAAATTACAATGACTGATGCATATGGTCCTTAAAAAAATCAAAGTGTCTTCAGTCATTAAAAAACACCAAAGTTTCAGTCTGGAGGTTTTCTGGAGTGACCTGTCTCCTCTGCAGGACCTGGAGCGGACCCATCAGGAGCTGGAGGTGGAGGATCTGGACGAGGCTCTTCCTCTGCCTGAGGACGATGACGAGGAGGATTTATCGGAGTACAAGTTCGCCAAGTTTTCCGCCACCTACTTCCAGGGCACCAGCACGCACACCTACGTCCGACGGCCTCTCAAACAGCCTCTGCTGTTCCACGACGACGAGGGAGACCAGCTGGTAGGTCCCCTTTGACCTCTGACCCCACAACGGTCTGACCAGTTTCAGACAGCTGTGCAGATATTTGCTGTTTCTCTGAAAGATGCTCATGTCTGGCAGGAAAGTCAGCTTTGAAAATGTTTTGGTTGTTCATGAATTAAATACGTGAGAGTTTAAACTTGTCCTTCTGCAGTGACAAACGTCTCACACATCCGGTTCAGCCGCAGTCCAGCTGCGTTTTAAACCCTGAACCTGTTTTAAACTGCAGCCAAGTTAGTCGGATGCCAAGTGACACAGCCCCAATATACTCCTGGTGTTCCCAGAGAGGTTTATGTGAAATGTAGTCTTAATTGTGTGAAACAGTAGGTAACAAAACCGTTGGAAAGCAGTGATTTTTTTAATTAAATTTTTTGTCCATCCTCTCCACCAATAGTAAAGATGCAACAAGCAAACCATGCCTTAACATTCATTTGTATAGATGAGATTTCACCTGATAAACTTGATAAATAAATCTATCCTCCATGTCCCGGCCCAGGCTGCTCTGGCGGTGTGGATCACAGTGCTGAGGTTCATGGGAGATCTGCCAGAGCCCAAGTACCACACGGCCATCAGCGACGGAAGCGAGAAGATCCCCGTCATGACCAAAATCTACGAGACGCTGGGAAAGAAGACCTACAAGAGAGAGCTGCAGGCGCTGCAGGGGGAGGGGGAGGTGAGGAAGAGGAGAGGTGGGAGGGGAGGAAGAGCAGGGATGGGTGGGAGAAGATTGATATAGTTTGAGTTTATAAACGATGAACTCGAGCTGCTCTGTAATGTTCTGCTGTTAGTTCATGTTTCCTTCTGCAAATGAGCTGTAATAAATGGAGTAAGATATTCAATAAGAGGATGCAGCTCATTTATCAGCTTTCATCTGAATTCAAGATTGTGTAAACAGCTTCTAACCTGCAGATATCTAAAAAATGTGTTTTAACTGCAGCTTATTCTTTTTTTCATTAATTAACTGCTCAAATATGTTTAAATTCATTTGAGACCATGTTTTGAAAGCATTGTGAACTTGATTTGGAGTCACATCTGGGTCTTTAGTTATTTCTCTTAAAATTCTTTATCTGTATTCAGCATTTTTCTATTTTTTTCTCCAGACTTTCTGTGTTCTTTACACATTGATTTTCTGTTGTTTATTAATCTGTCTATTAATCCAAAGATTGGAAACGCTTCAAGACAATCTTACCACATGGATCATCAGACGTGCCTGATAATGACAGATCTTTAAATTAATTTTAATCTAATCCTCGTCTAGTTGCTTGTAATATCTTCAGAATGTCTGTTCCCTTTCTGTTAAATGTGAGCAGTTTTAAAGGTGATCCTTTGGACTTTGTGGAACATGTGGTCTATTTCCTGTACCTCTGTTGGGTCCTGGACTTGAGTCTGAGAGTCACAGTTGTTATGTATCGTGTGTGGAGCATCTCTGATTAGCCTTTGAGCTGTTTCCTGTCTTGTCCTGCCTCCAGACGCCTCACTCTGACAGCCAGAAGAAGAACAGCGTCCGACATAAGCTGGTGTCCCTCACCCTGAAGAAGAAATCCAAGATCACTGAGGAGGTGAGAGACAGACACAGAGAAGAGAAGCGGGGATTATAAAAGCTGAGTTGCACAACTAGTAAAGTGACAGTGTGATGCGTTTCAGGTCACCAAGCGCCTGAACGATGGCGAGTACAGTCTCCACGGCAACAGCATGCTGGAGGACCGGCCAACCTCCAACCTGGAGAAACTTCACTTCATCATCGGCAACGGGATCCTGAGACCAGCACTGAGGTACACACACACACGCACACGCACACACACACACACACACACACACGATGGAGCTTCACTGGCAAAATGTTTCCTGAACTTACATCAATATCAATGACATGAATTCATTATATGCATCAATACATCAACTGATGATACATACTAGTTCATAAATTATCGCAGCAGCAAAGAAAAACAATTTATTTCAACTTTTCTATGAATCCAGATGTGCCCTTCACTGAATGAAAGTGTGGGTACTTGAACAGACCCAGTGTATCTTAAGAGACTTTGGGGTTAAATAAAGTTTAAATAAATACATTTATAAATGAAAAAAATGTCAGAAGTTTGATTAATATGGGCCCAGGACACCTCAGACAGGTTTTAACCATAGCTTGTTGTTAAACTGCAGATATCCAGTAACACTGATGCTCCAAGATGAAGATGTAAAAATAAATGCTGTACTAAAAAAGTAAATATAACCTATCTATCCGTGTGTGTGTGTGTGTGTGTGTGTGTGTGTGTGTGTGTGTGTGTGTGTGTGTGTTAGGGATGAGATCTACTGTCAGATCTGTAAGCAGCTGAGTCAGAACCCGTCTAAGAGCTCTCACGCTCGCGGCTGGATCCTCATCTCTCTGTGTGTCGGCTGCTTCGCCCCCTCAGACAAGTTTGTCAAGGTCAGGACCTCCAAACTGAACTTTTCAATCTGAAATTACATCCTCACCATTTACGATAATAAAACTCACAAAATTGGCCGAGATTCCCACAGTTGGTTTGTTTGTTTCCTGAATTGATCCTCGACATTTGTTTTTCTGTGAGAAAGCTAGATGTTTGTGTATGTATTGTTAGTAATTGGAGTAGTAATGGAATTTACACCTTTTTTGTTTTTGTCGTTTGCTCTTTGTTAATGTGGATTTTACACCTGTTTTTGGTTTTTCACCTACAGTACCTGAGGAACTTCATCAGCAGCGGGCCGCCAGGTTACGCTCCGTACTGTGAAGAGAGACTGAGACGAACATTTGTCAACGGGACGAGAACACAACCTCCGTCCTGGCTGGAGCTGCAGGTACAAACACACACACATTGGATTGATTCTAGAAAAATAAGAATGGAAAGTTGTTTTGAATTTTCTAAGGTTTCTTTGTGTTTAAAATTAGCAGTTGATACACATCTTTTTCCCTGAATACTTCAGTGTTATAGATCATCCAGATATTCAGTGCATTTGTCTTGAGAAAATTGAGTGGACATGAGAGCCTATGAGAAAAGCACATTAAATGCACTATTGTCTTATATACTGGCTACTTCTGCAAATACATGATAATTAAACTTTGTTCATATATATACTTAAAGCTACAATACAATGTGCTTCACAAAAGATGAAAAATACACATGAAAAGACAGACGCAAGAAACAGAACATCAAAAACATAGCGCACAAATAAAAGTGATTTCAAATGAATAAAATGAACAGTAAATAAATGACATTACCGTAGTAGAGATCAAATATAGTAAAAAATGATGACTGGACCGAGGAAGTTAGTGTGACCGAGTGAGCGCAGTGAGTTGTTGCTGTTAGTGACAAACTCAGGAGGTCCCTGATGTGGTCTAGAGCGAGACTGTGACATGATTTGAAAACGATCAGGCGTTTCTTTTGGAAACCAGCTCGACTAAAGTTCTGAAATCTGCATCCAGGCCACCAAGTCGAAGAAGCCCATCATGCTGCCGGTGACGTTTATGGACGGCACGACCAAAACACTGCTGACCGACTCGGCCACCACAGCCAAGGAGCTCTGCAGCGCCCTGTCCGACAAGATCAACCTGCGGGACCGCTTCGGGTTCTCACTCTACATCGCGCTGTTTGACAAGGTGGGCGTGCACACACACACACACACACGTTTGTACCACACACATGTGAGGACCATCATTGGCCCCGCCTAGCCTCTAACCTTAAAGCCCCCTCCAGTCAAAAATGTGTTTTCCTTATTCTTACTTGACTGTGATGTTTGAGCTTCACTGTGCAGGTTGTTTTCACATTCATCTGCTGAAGGTGGAAACGTTTTGAAAAATGTTTACATATTCATAGATTCTGGATTTTTCAATGAGGAAGGAGTAGATGTTAATTTAAGAAAAACATCAGATACAAATTATTATTTAAAGCAGAGGATGTTTGTGTCTTAAAACATGTCTGGAGGGGATCTTTAACCTAAACCTATTTCTAACCTTAAACCTAAAACGTAGACTTGATCCTCAAAAAGATTAAATGTCCTCTTCTTCCAAAAGTGTACTCACTCTCAAGCTGCAAAACTGAAACTGATCCTTCACAAAAATATTAATAATTTTAATACCGTTGAATAATAATAGTAATAAATCTACATTAAAGTTTTCAAACCCTGCGTTAAAGAGTTTACAGATTGGCAGTCAAAATATTTAAAATATTTCGCACTAGTGATGGAAACTAAATGAAACAAATAATCAGTGTTTGTAGTAACAGAAGCAGTAAATGTACCTCCTCCTCCTGCTGCAGGTCTCCTCTTTAGGCAGTGGGAACGACCATGTGATGGACGCAGTGTCGCAGTGCGAGCAGTACGCGAAGGAGCAGGGAGCCCAGGAGAGGAACGCCCCCTGGAGGCTGTTCTTCAGGAAGGAGATCTTCACACCCTGGCACTCCCCCGCCGAAGACCAGGTCGCCACCAACCTCATCTACCAACAAACCGTCAGGGGCATCAAGTTCGGAGAATACCGCTGCGACAGGGTGACTGCGTTTTTCTTTGTTTTGTTCTTTATTTTAAAGGAATAGTTTGACATTTTGGGGAACACGCTTATTCACTTTCTTGGTGGGAGTTAGATGAGAAGATTGATACTACTGTCATGTCTGTATGCTAAGTATGAAGCTGGACTCAGCAGCCAGTTAGCTTAGCACAAAGACTAGAAACGGGGAAACGGCTAGTCTGACTCTGTCCAAAGGTTTACACTTAGAAAGTAGTAGAAACCAGAAGACCTCCTTTTTATTATCTCTCATAATAAAAAAATGTTAAAAAGCACCTTGAATAAATCACAAAACAACATATCTCATAGAATTAATACACACAACATACTTAATATCATGCACAAGATAGTACAGTACACATTCATCAATAAGCAATGCCACACATGATATTTAGGTACAATCATTACTAATAATAGTAATGACAAGTAGGAAAACACATGCAGGAAGGGGATCGAGACAGACGAGACAAAACAAAGTGTTTTTCAGAAGTTCTCGGTCTTCTCAGATCTACCTCGTCTGCTTCTCTTTACCTACATTTCTCTTGCCTCTACATTTGTTTTAGGGTTTTTTTGCACCCTTATTGTAAGAACACGAGTCCAGACAAACTTACCAGTATCTGCGTCTGTGTGTCCCCAGGACGACCTGGCAGAACTGGCCTCTCAGCAGTATTACGTCGACTACGGTTCAGAGATCCTTCTGGAGCGCCTGCTGAGCCTCATCCCCTCCTACATCCCCGACCGAGAGATCAGCACCTCCAGAACGGTGGAGAAATGGGCTCATTTCATCATGGCTGCACACAAAAAGGTCTGTCAACATCCTCCCACTGAATTTATCTAGTAGGGGACTTGCAGGGTTCAGCCAGGCTTCTAGGGAAGGTAATGTCAGCCTTGCATGGTATGCTAACTGAAAATGAATTCAGTAATATTGAGTAATCTAGTTCATTGAGTTCATGAGCAGCTGAGTGAGAGAAACCGTTCACGTCAACCTCCTGCTTTTAATTCAGAGTCCGAGACAGAGAATTTCTGACAGCTGCAACGTGTCGTATCAAACTCGCCCCGAAGCCTGACAGTGTTTTAATATTCTGTGAACAGTTTTTGATGGGATGTTATGCTTGGTTTGTTTGAATTCATATTGGTGGGCAATAATTAGGAAAAAGAAAACAATTTTCATATATTTGCATCTACATTGATTGCATGTAACACCATCTGCCACCAAGACACCTCGTGGTTATTTCTCTTTCTTTTCACACATAAACATAATAAAGCATAAATAAATCTCTCTCCCTCTCGGCCTGTTCAGGGCATCTACACCCAGAAGAGGTTTGACCCTCAGAAGGTGAAGGAGGAAGTGGTGGACTTCGCTCGCCACAAGTGGCCTCTTCTCTTCTCTCGTTTCTACGAAGCCTTCAAGTTCTCAGGTGAGCATCTGCACCCTCTTTTACACCTGAACATGTGATCAGAGTCAACGAGGATTGGATTTAATTGAAAGCTCTGTGACAGTGAGTCCTTCAGGTGTGACACCTTTCTCCTGTTCCTCTCAGGTCCCAGTCTGCCTAAAAACGACCTGATCGTTGCCGTCAACTGGACTGGGGTTTATTTTGTGGACGAGCAGGAGCAGGTCCTCTTAGAGCTCTCCTTCCCAGAAATCACTGCGGTGTCCAGCAGCAGGTGAGGCATGCTGGGAGCTGTAGCCACTTAACAGTCACTTAACACTCCTCCTTTGGTATCTCTCCTTGTCCTTTATTTCATCCCTCTTTCATCCTCTTCCTGTTATCTGTTTCTACATTTCCATCTCTCTGTCAGCTGCCTGTTTCCATTCCTGCATTTTTTTTTTTGTCCTTTTCAACCTGCCTCTCTTGGCACATCCTCCCCTTTCTCTCTCCTCTTTCTTTTGAGACTGTCCTCCCAAGACATTTGTTTTCATTCAAGTGTCAAAGCCCTTTACAGCTGTGTGAATTAAAATCTGTCCGTCTGGAGCAAAAGAGGAAGTGAGGTGACGTTGTTATAGAGCCACAAAGTCTGTTTCCTACTGATACTCAACATTGGTTTCTTTTAACCATGACATCAAAGGCACTTTAACTTTAACCAAGTCATCTTTTTGCCTAAACCTAGCCACACCTTTATTGTTGCTGTGTCAGGTCAGGAAACTGTTTTATTTTTGTAACTGTTTTGAAAGGCACTCAAATGAAGTAAAATCAGAAAATGCTTGTATGTGTCGCTCTGGAGGGCACTCACAATCAATGAGTATGTTGTTTAATTTGGAGGACTTGTTGCTCTTTCAGGGGGGGGAAGTTGCAGAGTCAGAGTTTCACTTTGGCGACCATCAAAGGAGACGAGTACACCTTCACCTCCAACAACGCAGAGGACATCCGCGACCTGGTGGTGACCTTCCTGGAAGGCCTGAGGAAGAGGTCCAAGTTTGTGGTCGCGCTGCAGGACAACCCCAACCCCAGTAAGTCCTGAGCACTGACGGGATCCTGTTTATTTTGATTTTACTTTGTGATGTTTGTCGTTTCCTCAAAATCCAAAAAATGAAAAGGAAAGGAGATTTATACTTCTATTTGTTTCTGTTTTCTAACTTGAGGACTGAAGTATTTTGGGAGTTTTGGCCCTAAAAATACTCAAAATGTGCAGAAACACTGTAACACAATGTTTGCATTATATGTTAACAATGATATTCTGTACTATACATACTTAAACAACAAGTAGAAATGCCAGTTAATCATCTCACCTCAGTACAAACTGTGGGTTTTTTTCCACAGCTGGGGAGGAATCAACGTTCCTGAGCTTCCTGAAGGGAGACCTGATCCTGTTGGACCAGGACACCGGCGAACAGGTCCTCAACTCTGGTTGGGCACACGGCATCAACGAACGAACCAATCAGAGAGGAGATTTCCCAGCTGACTGCGTCTATGTCCTGCCCACCATGACCCGACCTCAGCAAGACATCGTGGTGAGAGTAAAAACAACACATCTAAGAGCTTTTATGAACTTCTGTTTCTCAGCAAGAAATCTGCTGAACCTTGTTGTCAGAAAGAGGAGACTCGCCTGTACAGCACTGTTTCATGTTATTGGCAGCTCTGACAGCGTCTGTCACAGCTCAGTCTGCAGGATGCTGAAACTTCTTTTCAGCATTTTTAATTCACAAAGTATTTTTAGTTTAAGCACTTTAACCAGAAGTTGAGTAGTTTCAGGACCACTTCAGTAGTTCCTTCTTTAGTAGTGTTTTGCACACTGAAACGTCAGCATGTCAACATGTTGCTGTAACAGTTTAATCTGACAACATCTGGCTCTTCCTTTAGTTTTAAGACACTTAATGTAAATTGCTTTGAGCAATGTAATGTAATCTAATGTAATCTGATGTAATCCAACCAATCAGGCGCTGGTAACCATGACACCGGACCAGCGCCAGGAGTCTGTTCGTGTTTCGCAGCTCGTCCTGCATGAGAGTGACGACAGGATGAAACCCTACACGCTGGAGGAGTTCTCCTACGACTACTTCAGGTACACACACACACACACACACACACACACACACACACACACACACACAGGTCACATGCACAAAAGCACATTAATGTAGCAAGTTTCTTTCTTACTGATTTAGATTGAGTTCTTATCTTCTGTGTGGACGAGCAAGTGTAAATCCTCCATTTCAGTCATGGAGCAGCTCAGGGATTTGTCCTGGGCCCTTTAGTGTTCTTTATTTTCCTTTTTCAGTCACAGGCATCATATCAGTTGAC
Source organism: Macquaria ambigua (assembly GCA_008360985.2). NCBI lineage: Eukaryota > Metazoa > Chordata > Actinopteri > Centrarchiformes > Percichthyidae > Macquaria > Macquaria ambigua. The sequence goes on along the minus strand of VMKM01000427.1, from coordinate 37,028 downwards.
TCATAGATTTATTGATTTTAGCAATGTCACGCAATTGAGTGAACTGCAGGTCTGCCTTTAGTGAGTTAAAGATTTTCTATCTAGAAACTTCCTTCAGTTAAATTCAGACTTTATCCTCACAGGTTCGGACTCTTCACTCAATCTAATTTTGTAGCATTTAGGCACCTGCACATATTTGCTCCCTCCTGCACAACCCTATGTTAAAACTGTGTGTTTTTACTTGTGAGCTACGTCAAAGACAAATTTCCATTTTTCTGATCTGAACTCACTCATCTTGGCATAATTTTGGATTATTACAAATTACATTTTCATGTCACTCATGTAACCTGCTTCTTCCAGGCCTCCTCCCAAACACACCCTGAGCAGGGTGATGGTCACTAAGAATCGTGGGAAGGACAAGATGTGGAGCTGCACCAGAGAGCCACTCAAACTGCCGCTGCTGAAGAAGGTCGTCAACCACGAGGAGCTGGCTCAGGACGCCTGCATGTCCTTCATAGATATCCTTTAAACAGCTGACGTGACGAAGTTTAAGTCAGACTATCTTGATCATTTCAACATTTTCTGCAGCCTGTCTCACAAAGCAAGTTCAACTTACTCAGGCTCCTTCGAGGTATCTGGCATAACTAAACCGTTCTAACATTGTCAAACCCTGGATAACTGCTCTAACTAACAAAACTGGTTACCAAATTTAAGTTGCATTATTTAATTTTGCTATATTAATTTTAGAATATTTTTATGTATTTTTTTAAGGTTGATGAACATGAATTTAAAGACACTCACATCCAGATTTTCGTGTACATTCTGAATTTGTATTCAAGCTAATCAGGTTGTTTTATTCCTTGACGTTTGTCCCACCTATGATGAAGTACATGGGTGACTACCCGTCCAAACGGACGCGCTCAGTCAACGAGTTGACAGACCAGATCTTCGAAGGAGCGCTGAAGGCCGAACCTCTGAAAGACGAGATCTACTGTCAGATCATCAAACAGCTCACTGACAACCACGTCAAGTGTGTAAACTGACACCGTAATCAGTCTAATCAGTGCACTTCACTATATCAAAGTCAAGTCAGTTTATTTTAGCCCAATATCACAACATGTGTCTCAAAGGGCTGTACATAAAATAAAACAATGAGTAACATTAAGTGAGATAAACTACATATAAAACTTAAACAAAATACTTGAAATATTTAAGTATGGATGATAATATCTTGGTGCTTATTTGAGATTCACACTTTTCATCCCTGTGGCTGCAGTAGTGCAGCAAGCAGAACTTTATGAGCAGAAGCTGAACATGAGTTTTGTGCTGCTGCAGGTACAGTGAGGAGAAAGGCTGGGAGCTGCTCTGGTTGTGTACTGGTCTGTTTCCTCCCAGTAACGTGCTGCTGCCGCACATCCAGCGCTTCCTCCAGTCCAAGAAACACCACCCGCTCTCTGGAGACTGCATGCAGAGGCTGCACAAAGCTCTACGGTAAAACATATTAACTGATTGTAGTTGAATGTTTTTTATAACTTCAGGTCACTGAGAGTTCACATGTGCTTCACCTGTCTAGTTTATTGACAGTTATTAAACCACAGGTGTTTAAACTATATATACTGGACTATGAACTATTCGAGCTCAAGACAGTTAGTCAGTGACTTCATTTTAAACTCTAAACTAAGCTCACAGCTTCTTATCGTCTGACACACAACTGGGTCGTTTCGCTACCTTTTTGTCGTTGCCATGGTAACAGTAACGGATCCAGGAAGTACCCCCCCCATTTGGTGGAAGTGGAGGCCATCCAACATAAGACAACCCAGATCTTCCACAAAGTCTACTTCCCTGATGATACAGACGAGGTATGGCACACATACAGGCATCTACATTTCCACTTGTCAACAGAAAGTGTCGTTTGAAAACTGAGGTTGTTTGTGTCTCAAACCTGCAGGCGTTTGAGGTGGAGTCCAGCACCAAAGCAAAGGATTTCTGCCAGAACATCTCAACCAGACTGCTGCTCAAATCTCCTGAAGGCTTCAGCCTCTTTGTCAAGATCTCAGACAAGGTCAGAGGTCAACGATTGCAAAATCTGTTAAAAATCTGGCACATATGGGAAAGACAGGAGGAGATGTTAGGTGGGGTTTTACCTTCCTCTGGCAGGTGTTCGTCAAACCTGTATCATCTTTTCAATCCACTCGCCAAACTTTGTTTTATTCTATATAAATATAGAATATAAATAACATTATCATGGTTTCATGAGGCCCAATGCGTTTTTGTCAAGGTAGAAATAATGAAACACATTTTTTACAACATTTAAAAAGTGAACTCTGTTTGATATACTGCAATTACTTTCTTGATTAGCTTGCACCAAGTTTTTGTGTGTGTGTGTGTGTATTCTGCAGGTAATCAGTGTGCCAGAGGGAGATTTCTTCTTTGACTTTGTCAGACATTTGACGGACTGGATCAAGAAATCCCGACCAGCTAAAGACGGTTGGTACCTGCATGTGGAAGGAAAAATATTGTCAGGTTGAGTTTAGTGTCAGTATTTGTTTTTACTGTATTAAAACAAATCTGGCCTGTGACCAGAAAGTTGGCAGTTTGAAGTTTGGAGCATTTGTGAAAATCAAAGGGTGGGATATAAATGAGAAATGCTCTTCTCAGCTGACTGCAGGTCTTCACTGTTCTAAATGAATCCATCAGGATTAAACTGTAAGTAAGGACGGCTAACTACTTTGAGATTGTGTTGTACAAATTCAGTCTGTGTAAACAAGTAGAAACTCAATAATTGTGAGAATCTGGACGTCCTCTGCTTGGCGTTCTGTGTGTCATCCATTACAGCTGTGGAACGTAACCCGTGTCAGGTATTATCTAAAGCTGCATTGAAGAAACTAACAATGAGTTATGTTAAAACAGGAACAACACATCTTTAATGTCACCTGTCAGTAGAACACAATACAACAGCATGTCAGCAGTCTGGTGATCTTAAAGAAGTATTCTCCGACCATGGGTCGATGGTTCCCTGTAAATATGGAACAGAGTGAAGAGATACTGTCTTCCCTCCCACCTTGCAGGAATCGTTCCCTCTCTGACCTACCAGGTTTTCTTCATGAAGAAGTTGTGGACCAACACAGTTCCAGGGAAGGACTCCTTCGCCGACTCCATCTTTCACTACTACCAGGTGGGTATTATGGGACAGCAACACTCTCCTACATTCAGTTAATCTTTGTTTCACCTGGCACAGACACATCCAAGGTTTTTTTAAATTTGAAATTTAACATTATTATCGTCTGCTAAAATAATGGCAACACTTCTCCCCCCTCGTTCTCATCTGTTAATTAGGAGCTGCCTAAATACTTGCGTGGCTACCATAAGTGTTCCCGAGAAGAGGTTTTCCAACTTGCAGCGCTCATCTACCGCATCAAGTTTGAGGATGACAAATCCAACTTTCCTACAATTCCCAAGATTCTTCGGGAGCTGGTTCCCCAGGATCTCATCCGTCAGATGTCACCGGATGACTGGAAAAGGGTAAACCTACAAAACTCCAATGACAAAACTGTCTTTTCTGTAGTAATATTGATATTGAATATTCACTTTTTAATTAACTATTCTCCTTTACCTCGCTGTATCCCAGAGTCAAATTCCATGTGTAATTTTGTAAATATTATATATGTTATAATTCGTTATCAGCTGATGGTTTTACTAGAAAAGACGTATCAGTTGGAGTATCTAGTATAGTAGTTGTTGCAACTACAAAAATACACGACTGTACAGTGGTGTGACAGAGTGATGCTTCTTTTAGTGCATAAACAATCTCTGAATGAGTACAGACACCAGCGGCAGAGAAAGAGAAAAATGTTTACGCTAGAAAAAGTTATTTTTACCTGCAAGATACTGAAGCCATTTGCTGTATTTGTATCCACTCTAAATTTGACATTAAGTTATTAAGGATTAAACTGAATTTAATAATTAATACTCTGGGTGTGATGATTACAGTCGGTGGTTGCATACTTCAACAAACAGGCTGGTAAATCGAGGGAAGAGGCCAAACTGATGTTCCTGAAGATCATCTACAAATGGACGACCTTTGGCTCCGCCTTCTTTGAGGTCAAGGTAAACACACCTGTCACTTCCTGTCTGTAGCTCTCACTGGGGATCACTTTGTCTTAGTTGTCTTCTTGTTTCCCTCACCACTTAGTGAAGCATAATCTCCTCGGGGAGCTGTTAAAATCACACAAGTCTCCCGTGGTGAACTTATTAATGCTATCTATATTGTGTTGCTATGAGCTTACTGGTTTCACGGGAAATAAAATCAATCAAATCAATTAATAAAAACTGCTGTTTTCCTTCTGTATCCTCCTCATGGAGCCCACTTGAAAACTATTTTTGTCAAGTAAACATCAGTCACCTGCTCAGCTGCTTCTGAGAACAGTTTCGGCCAAATAAGTCGGAGTGGGTGTCGATTGAACTGACGTTTCAGCAGCACCACTCACGTTAGTTAGTCCCACCTAAGAGGGAGAGATGCAGGAAAAATATGCAAGGAAAGAGGAAACGAGGAAACACCTGATTGGTCAAACATTTCAAACGAAACATAAAAATGATCAGATATGATAGATGATCAATGGATAACAATATAATAACAACATAAATCCTTTTGTCTTTAGCAAACCACAGAGCCCAACTTCCCAGAGATCCTGCTGATCGCCATCAACAAGCACGGAGTCAGCCTCATCGACCCGAAGACGAAGGTTTGTTTTTGTGTAGAAACCATTGTCGCGCCACCTGTCTGAGCATTAAAATAAATCCTTTCACGTCAGTTTTTGACTTTAACATGCACGTAGTGAACACATTCACCTGCAGGCAGCTGGAAGTGGAATCTACATTTTTACGTTACCTGTACTGTGTTTCTTTCATTTCCCTTTGATGCTACACAGTCAGTCAGAGGCCCTGAAGGTAATCGAGACTTACCCCTCTCTGTGTATTTATGCAGGACATCCTGACCACCCACCCCTTCACCAAGATCTCCAACTGGAGCAGTGGGAACACCTACTTCCACATCACCATCGGCAACCTGGTCAGAGGAAGCAAACTGCTGTGTGAGACCTCGCTGGTGGGTGGCAGCAACACATACACACACACACACACACACGTCTGGTAAATCAGACAGAAAAAAGCAGCCATTTTTCACTATTTAACATTTTTTAAACTAAACTTATCGATAGAACAATCTGCAAATAATTCATCATTAAATGAATGTTAGTCGCAGATGGATGGTAAAGTATGACCCAAGACATTCTTTTCTTTTTATATTTAAACCTATTTTAACCCCCTCATCAATAGATTTAACCTCGGGGCTGTTCAGTGTTAGCCAGGCCATAAATCCGTGTATGCTGAAAAAAAAAAAAAAAGGAAAGAAATTCTCTTCAGAATGTAATAGTCTGTCAATTCCCTTCATTTGGTCTCACATAGAAATGCAGGATAACTATTTATAGTGCTGTGATTACATAAAGTTATCAATATCAAAATAATGTGTATGTTTACATTCAGTCTGACTAACGTTATTTGTGTGACTATCTGCTTTGTGCAAGGCAGACAACTAGAGCCGAAGCACGAGCGCAGAAAGACACAGCTAACATTACTGTCCTCACTGCCAGCCTTACAAAACAGCTAATCGAGTATCCAATTAACTGATGTAAACCCAGGGTTACTGGGGAAATCACGTTACTACGAACCATGTAAACTCTTTAATCAAGCTATTATCTAAATGTGGTTATTCACAGTAATCATAAGGATTAACGTTACTTGAGAAGCAACCATTCATACAGCCAAGTGCTGCATGTGTCTAGACTAGCACTAACTTTGACAGCTGGCTATCTTAACTGCTTATCTGCTAAGTTAATAAGCTAAACACTAGCTAGTAATTTTAGCTACTTAGCTTTCACTCACTCAGCCAAATATGAACACTCACTCACTCAGTCATTAGCTTGCACCTTCTGCGCTCCAGCGCAGGGTTTTCTGCCAGAACAGCTGTCAACACGGCGATAAGCATCGCACACATATCGCGGACCAAACAGAGAGTAATTTAAGAGCCTATACTCATAGAATGGGGGTTGATGCATGATGATGATGATGATGATGATGATTCACATGGGTCACATTTTCAGATCGGAAAATCACATCCCTGATAAATTATGCAACTATCATCAAGAAACGAGCTAAAAAAAAAAAGATTTCACTAACATCAAACTGAAGATTTCAGCTGTGTCTTTTCACCGTGTGCGTGTGTTTCCATTACACCTGCAGGGCTACAAGATGGACGACCTGCTGACCTCTTACATCAGTCAGATGCTGACCACCATGAACAAGCAGCGCTCCGGGCGGGGCCAAAGCAAGTGAACTTCTTACTGGCAGGAGGCCGTTGAGCTCGTCCGGCACTTGCGCCCTATTGGACAGCACTGCAGCTGGGGGCGGACCTTTGCCCACCAGCTGTGGTGGATGAGCCGCAGTCCTTCTGTTATCTCAGAAGGGTCAAAGCTCACCGGGGAGAGTTCGGCTGCCAGTAGCGATGACCCCGGCGAAGGCCCCAGCAACTATTACCACTACAGCTACGATGACGATGAGCCGTCCAGTGAGGACGACTACCTCTAAAACCTCCAAACTCTCCGTCCAATAGGTCTGTCTCCCTGGTTTGGTTCAGGATTCAACGGTTTGAACACTGTATTTCTGTATAAGCAGGTCTGTCAGGACTGCTGTCATGTTAATCTTATTTGTCTGATTCAGATTGAACTGAGGACACTCGGTTCTAGTTGGAAGATCTCAGCCTTTAGCAGCAGGTGTTCACTGGCTGAACATTTTAAGGACTTTGTTACCTAGAAATAGTGTAATGTTCTTGTGACACCAGTAAACTTGGGACATTTTACATCTATAAACTACAAGTGAGACTGGTGGACAGTGCACTACACTAGCTAGAAGCTCATGTCGGTTATCTGTGTCCAGGTCACGTTAATCGATTAATTATATTACTAGGAATTATTGGGAAGTACTAACATAAACAAATGCATGCACTTACACATACATGCACAGGCCTTATTGTCCCTACTGGTTTTCCATCTTTCTTTGACCCGTATGATTGTGAAAAGGGTATTAAATTTAATTCTGTGTGGTATTAAGTCATTCATCCATCCAACAATTTAGTTTTGTGTGTGTGAGCATTAGAGCATCACAGGAGCGTTAGTGAAGTTATAGACATTTAGTTTTGTTCCTTTATTGCATCTTGAAATACTGACAAGTTGTTGAGTTTACAGTCTAGTATTGGCTGTAATTTGCTTGTAGAAAATGAGGTCAGAAACCGATAAAGGTTTGTGTTTTCTGTTCTTTCTTATTGACCAGTACCTGCTGAGGTTTTAAGTGTTTTTTTTCATCACTTTGAATTAATATTCACCAAGATTCCTTCTTGGGTTGAGAAAAACATTTATCTATTTCTTCAAGCGTTAAGGGACGTGAGCTGATTTATTTAAAACTTTAATATTGTTGTGTGAGACACACTGGAAACAGACCTGTAATGTGTTTTGGGTCCCAGCCCATAGGTTTGCTATTTATGGCCTGGTCTGTGTGTAACAGTTTAATGTGGGGGTTGTGTTTTTTAATACTTCATTCATGGTTTATGTTTACACCTTTTATTTAATGTTGTAGATTATTATCAGTTGTTTGTGTTTAGTTTTACATTTCATGCCTTAATTGTTTCTCTGTTTCTGTTGAGACTGCATTACCCAGCATTCCTGTGGAGTGCAGCTGCTGTTCTTATGGGGCGTTTGTAAGGGTCCACTTGCTAGCTTTTTCTGGGGCTTTTAGTTCATCTCACAGTCTTCATCAGTGGAAGGAGTTTCTCCATTTGTCATGGAGATGACTCAAATACTCTATGCAGTGATGAAAACCATGAGATGAAAAAAGCACTGGAAAAGGCTAGTAAGCAGACCTGTGGTTAGGTCTATTTTGTCAAACTACTATCACACTCAACAGTTCTGTACTTTTTTAACTGTTGTTACAAATGTCATTTGTCTTAACACATGCTGAATTTTGCAAACTGTGCATTTATAACTTTGAAGTTTTCCATCTTTGTGTTAAAAGGGAAATTTCCACATTACATGTTTTTCAGCACAGTTGCCTAAAATTGTCCTGTTTACTAAGAAACTTACATGCCGAAGTGTTTGCAAATCAATACAAATAAAAATGACTTTGTAGATCTCCCAAGACTGGCATTCTAGTGCATTAAAAAAACAACTTAAAGAATAGAAACACTAAGTGAGCACATACCTCCACACCAAGGCTGAGCTGTGATATAAAATGTAAAGACATTTTTCATCTGCATCTAGACCTGCATCAAAATACACAGTGAAGAACAATCATGACATTCAAATCAAATCAAAAAAATGCTGTAGTTCATGAGAAATGTTAAGAAATCCTTAAAGACACAGATCCTGACCGGGATCCTGAGAAAAGCTGCTCAGAGTAAAATGTTTTAAGTGAGTCAAAATTCTTAGAATTACATAATTGTACTTTTATTCTTACATGAAGCTGTGATGATTCTCTGACTCTTCACCTTTGGAGGCCTGCTATTGGCTGACTCAGTGTTCGAGGGAGGGGATTTTGGGTAGACATAATTGTAGTCCTTTACATTTTTAGGTTTTAAAGGTTTAACTTCTATATATTACACAATTTTGTGTCTGAGATTTCACACAGAAAAACTAACCTTTAGTTAAATATAACATGTAGAGACTCACATGGGAGGAAGACAGAATATCTGCTGTAAAACCAGATAAACATTTGGAATATTTGAAAAACACTCACCCAGGCGCTCTTCCTCCCCCGGTGGCCTTACCTCCACTACGGCTGCATTAAAAACAGATGACCAGTTTTGTTTGTAGTGGCACAGATCTGATTTTTGCTAAGCCAGTGGCTTCAACATGTGGAAGAAGGTGGTCATCTGTGGGTTTAGTTCTTCACTTTAACCGTTTGTAGCACTGATTAGCAAGAATCTTACAGATCAATACATGACTATTCAAAGTCCAGTGTTATGTTTGGCTTTGAAAAGATGTTTTCTTTTTTCTTTTAAAATTATAATGTTTTGCTAGTAAAGGGGATGACTTTAGTAGTAAGAAATAATCTAATTTTGAAGGTAACTCTTCAAATACAAAGATTGTGTTAAGGCTCTAGAAAAAAAGACCCCAAACTTTGCGTTAACGCGTTGATTAATTCACATCAAAAATCAAATCTGTGCCTCAAAGATTTAGAAATTCTTATTTTGTTTGTTTCCTTCATTGTTCTGGTGAAACTCCGCCTGTCACTCTGAAATCTGCCTGGTTTGTGTGAAGAAGGTTTTTTTTAAATGTGTCACTTGGACATCTATTTGTCGATGTGACAAACCCTTCACCCATTAACCTGCACTGGTTTTGTTTTGTTTGTATGATGAACAAATACACTGGTATTTTAACAGTGCCAACCATTCCATTTGATACCTTTATGTTGTTCAGTTTGCTGTTTTCTTTGTGGACTAATGCAAACTTGTGTTTTTCCTGTGGTGTTGCTTTTTAGGTGGAAGCTTTTGTTTTGTCTTGACTGTGTAACTCAATCATCTCAACTTCCTGAAGTGTTTTCATGGTCTGTGTAATGTGTGCTTTCACTTTTGTATAAAATATTAAATAAATATAAATGAATGAATAACTCATGTTGTTCACATGTATTTAACACAGTTGGGACACTGATCTAATGACCTTTGTGTTATTTATATTATGGTGGCTGATGCTGGTATCTTGTTTATCAAGATACTGCTACTGCAACATGTTTGTTCACTAGTATTCTTCTATATTTACATGCTGACTTGTTAGCTTTGTCTGTGTTATACTATTTACAGTAATATAATATAGGGTAGTAGCATAGTTATCCTGATACATCATCACCTGACATCACCTGTTAGCTAGCAACATTTCTGTCTTGGTTGTTCATTTGGTGCTTATTAGCTGGTAATGCCACCGTATAATGCATACTGATACTGACATTTGTTTAGCTAACTGACATGCCATCTGGCAGGATGTTCTGGCTGCAGCAGAAGGGCGGACATGGGTCGGGTGTTGTTTACATGTTACTGATGAAATTTTCTCTTTGATTTTGGCTCTTATTGAATCCTGTTTTAGGGGTCCTACTGCTCAACGTGAACTTTTAGACTTAACTGAAAGATAAAGTAAAATTTTCACTTTTATTCCTACTTGCACACCTAATGAATAATATCTATATGTAGTATTACATGTTATGAACGGTAAAGTTTCAGAAAACATCAAATGAGTAAAAATCACAGTGATTTTTATGATTTTTCCAGGTCAGTATGGGCGCTTCACTTAGATGCAAATAAAATCAATGATGACTGCGGAAACAACTAAACCTGGTGTTGTAGGTTGCTATGGCAATACACAAACATGACACACAGTGTAAAAGGTCTCAGAGGAATCTCACAGCCATAAACTGTATATTAGACCAGGATGAGCCCCCAACAACCAGAACTACCAACACTACAGAGCAGCTTCACCAAGTTCAACCCAACAAGAAACCAAATGAAGAGTTATCAATAACCTGAATATCAACACACAGATCCACTCAACAACCCCGAAAGTGACAAAACAGGCTCCACAGTGCACTCTGTGTGTAACGCTGCAGAGTTACCGATGTAACAAACATGCACTGCACACAAATCTCCTTTTTCTTTGTCACTTGTTCTAAACTCTGACGGTCATTAGTCTAATTAGTGTTGACATACAACTTCCACAGTCACACATCACAGGAGACGCCCAGGTGGAGCAGGGTTCCCTATTTGGACCTGTTTTTTCTCTGCGACCAAACGGAGCCAAACAGGCTTAAAACCCAGCGTCTGATCCATGAAATACAGATAACAACATAGAAGCAACTTACAGTAATTTGTGACATTTCTAAGATCTGAAGAGGAAGACAACATACATAAATGATTTTGAGTTTCCTGTACCTTTAACATTTGATAGGATGTTACATCCTGTTTTCTTTCTTGGTTTGCATCTATTAGGGGTGCAAACAAGAATAAAGTTTATATTTTGTTTGCAATCTCTTTCCATATGTCTTTGTTTCTGCAGCTGTCAGTGTGGTACTAAGTTCTTATTATATGATGTCCCTGATGTACCTTGTCTACCAGGAGCAGAATGTCTTTGCTGCTCCAGTTTGATTTTGTTTTCATTTCAGTCAGTTTTTTCTTCCCTATTTATTAATCCCTATCTTCATATTATGAAAATATATTTGATTGTTGTTAAGTTCACATTTTAATTGCTGGTAGAGATATTAGAGATTTCACAAAAATAACGTAAAAATTAAAATCACGATTTTGCAGAAGAATATAGCTATAGCTCCCAGGCATAAAGAAAACACCAGACAGTGCTACCAACACCCAAACCGTTTTCTAATGTTTTAATACCAGATGACAGTTGCATTTACAATCAGAGAAAAATTACAGTAAAAAAAAGAAACCAAAAATTGGGAACGCTTCTATAAAATAAAATAAAAATAGCCGTTCAGCACAGCACAAGATGTAAAACGCTACAGAGATTTAACCATTTGGAAGAATGGCATCTGGACTATTATATTGTAATATTATTCCATACCTTAGGTTACTTTTCCTCAGTACCAAGTACTGCAGTTCATTATTCAAAGACAATGTTGAGTGTTTATACACTTGTGCACTTTTAGAGATGTTGACAGTTGATGCTTGCACTTATCATTCAGAGTGATTTTCTAATTCAGAAGATCTGATTTTAAGAGATCTAATGTTGCCTGAAAATGTCTCTTACAGTGGGCATCTCTTCCCATTACTTTTCTTGTGCATCCATAATCAGGATCATAATACAAGTCACATTTAAGGACAAGCTTGACAACATGTCTCATGGCACGCAGGTGTTGAACAGGTTGAACAAGTCTCCCTTCCAGTATCAACCCATGAATTCTAAATCACACCACTCATGGAGCCAAATCTAAAACACTGCTTTGATATGGAGACCTTCTACTGGTGGAGTGAAATTCATAACTCCATTTAATAATTGCATTACATGGGCACTGACCTCGAACATACCCTGTAAAAATATTTTTTTTATCTACAGTGCACTCTTGCAGGCATCAAGACAGCAAAGCAGGTATGTTACACTGATCATGACTAGGTCAGACAATGAGAAAGAGAGCATCAAAGCCTTTGAAACCAAGACTCTCTTCAAGTAATTCAAGTAATTTTGTTCACCAGTCTGAGTGAAGGTGAGATTAAACAATGAGAAGCCGTTTGCCTCCAGAGTTTATAGAACTGCCCGTGGGCCTGACGGTGTGTATCTGGTGTCATTAACATCGGTTTCCTCTGAGTATCACCAATTGTCCTTGTGTTTTTTTCCTCTAGATCTTCTTTATGGTTTGACCGCACTAATTTAAGCTTGCTTGCATTATCTTTACTGAAATAACGTGCAGAGCAGCATGCAAGCGTTGCCTGCGTGTGTAAACAGTGTAAAACAGCCATAACTTAACTGGATGTTTGTCTTAAATAGAGATTTAAATGCAAAAACAGAGCCCAGGGTTAATCCTCTGCTTTCAGGATGCCAGATTGTAGTAGCTTGTAAAGTTTGTAAAAATATGCTTCTTGCTAGGTACCAAGCAAATGTGCATGTAAGCTAGCTGACTTCAGACAGAGATTAAATTAAACGTGTTTCTGCTGTCATGTTGTCCACTTCTCTGCTGTTCATCTGCATGCTCAGTATGTGCCAAACAGTCATCGTTTTGTCAAAATATGACTAAAATACATCTTCCATGTTATGTTGTTAAGCTTCATCTACAATTTAGCCAGATTTTGGTGAAAGTTTGTAACGCATTATGTACAGTTGAATAGTGGAGAAGTGGATTGTACTGAAGTGGTTTGAGGAAGTTGTACGAATTCATAAGAAGAAGCTGGTGCACTCAACTCCTGCACTGAACTTCAGTTGGGTGCTCTGCCTTAAAAAAAGCTGTCTGTTTTTGACCTCTGGGTTGCTGCCCTTTCACCTGACTGTGTTTTGGGAAATACATCTATGGATGTTAGGATACTGTTTTCAACTGAAACCACTTGAATCACCATTGGACATCTCTTTACAGACACCATTTAAGTCTACATGAGCGGAGAGTTTGATACGACCAAGACAGAGTTTGTGTGGAGTATCACTTTAAGAAAGCATCTATAAAACAAAAGTTGGATAAATCCAACACATGCAAGGCTCAAAATGCAATGCATCTCCAAAGCAAATCCAATGCAGTGCTGCATTGTCACCAGACTCGCTCACATAAAACGAACGGTCTTATGGTGGGAAACATCATATTCAATAGAATAAATATGGCTGTGCAGTGATTGATAACTATAGCTAAAATGCTTAGCCTACCCAACAGATCAGCTACTATATTCTCAACAAGAACACAAATATAGTTAAACTAAGTGCTAACCACTTATTCATATTACAATACAATACAGTACATTAAGTTGCTTGGTTGCATTTGCAGTCTTAGACAGTCATGTGATTCTGCACTGTAATGACTTTAGTTCTAAATTGTATTAGCACTGTTTCATTTTTTTTTCCTGACTTCAGGACTGAGGAATGCATTGACCACAATCTCATTCAGAGGTCTTGTGTTTCCTTAGAGTTCTTCAAGACACAAAGACAGGGAAACCTAAAGTCTACTTGAGACCAACGTCCAAAATCCAACCAAATCCTGAACTTAAAAAGTCCAATATTTATCAAAGTCAAATGCTAAATGTAAGGCTAGTTGGATAAAATCATGTGCACATGGATTCAGACTGCAGGTTAATGAGCAGCCCACTGTGAACTGTGATACACTGATTCCTTGCAATAGATACCTGCAAGGATGAGCATCCAAGGAGATTTGTCAGAAACTATTGTTATAATTTTTTAGATTCATTCCTGTACATTTACAGTGCTGGATGAATAGTGATTCTGATTCTAAACAATGAAAACAAAGCCAGTCTTTTTTAATGGCACTTACTGCAGCACGGCCTGCTTCAATCTCCAACACTGTGCAGCACACTGGCAAAACCCCTCAGAAAAGCAAGGCCCCTAACCTCATGGACTTTCACACCTGAAAGGTTGAGACAAGACACTCTGGATTTCAGATCTCAGTTTGAGTTAGGACCACATAGCAAAGATGGACTATATAGTCATACGGTACTGTGTGCGTATATTTGTATATTTGAGGAAAAGGCAGATGCTGTATCGACTGCCTTGTAAAAAGAGTGCAAGGTCCAGTTTCTCAAAAGCATCTTTTTTGTTATTTAGAGCAGCTGATAATACATTTGGCACAAATCTGTAGCCAAACTGAAATGACTCCCAGCAAAAAACATCCCTCATATGCTTTTGAGAAACATGGCCCCGCCTGATAATACATTCACTTTAGTACAAAACATAAATAGTAATTAACAATACCTTCTCAAGCCTCGGGTTTACATTCATTCCGTCAGTCCAACAGCGTACAGTTCATACACTGCATCCAACAACTCACAGACACAGAGAGATTCAAATTTAAGACATGGTTTAAGGTTTGGTCTAATGCACCTGATATCTGTACAGCTGAAAATGAAAAAGTATGGCTCCTACATTTTGTCATCATCCAGATGGCTCCTGCTCTGAAGTTACAATTTTCATCACCATCGTCGGCTTTCACTCACTCAGAGCTTCACCTCCGCTCTGCCACTCTTCCTTTGACAAACATTTGGTTTTTACTAGAAACACGAGGCGGAAAGAGTGAAAGTGACTCATGTATTACTACAGCAGTATATGTTCATTGTTTTCTTCTTTCTTTTATGAGGTTTAGTTTATTTAACGTCTTGCGTTGTTGAGCTCAGCTGGTGGTGTTGAATGACCAGAGATGAAAATGTTCTCAAGCATGTCAGCCTCTGGGTTAGTGTTTAACTGTCCTCACTGCCCCGGCATTTGAATGACATCTGTGAGATTACAGTATGATAATGAACACTGGTGCTCCTCAGCTCGTGTCCAGAGTCTCTCTGCTCAGTCCCTGATGGCAGATCTGTGAATGAAGTTTGGTTCAGCAGTTCAGTTCCTGCAGGCAGTCGGCCCACAGACTGAGAGGATGAGAGAGGAAGTGGAGAAAGACAAGAGAGTTTGCCGTCTCTTACTTTACCTGAACATTTTTCTCTGTTCTGTTTTTGGTCACTTTCCAAAAATCTGCCCCCTTTTCTTATTTTAAGTCTCCTTTATCTTTTGTCTTTTATTTAAATGCCCTGAAAACAAATTTTCTCAATCAACTTCTTACTATGAGTGATGAGGTCCTACATGAACACGCAATTTTCTGTCAAAGACAAATACGTTTTGGTTGTTTCACATGAATGATTTCTGCATTTCTGTCTTTCTCTGAGCTTTTCTCACCAGTTTGAAGTGGGGCAAGGCTTAGTTGGAAAAAGGTAAGGTCACAAATTTAGCAACATTTTAAATCAAATGTGATGGCACATCTAGTTTTTTCAGTGTTAAACTCTTATAAATAAATAATATAATAATAATAATAATAATAATATTATAATAATAATATAATAAATAATAACCAAGAATGTTTTTTAATCCAATTTGATTGTTGCTTATTTAACCATAAATATTTAATGTTATCGACTAATACTGACGATGTGAAACCAAGTTTTCAGGGGCTTTAACTCTCTCTCTCTCTCTCTAAACAAGTACTTTTCCATCTCTCATTATCTGTACCTCTCTCTCTCTCTCTCTCTCTCTCTCTCTCTCTCTGTCTCTCCCCCAGTCACTCCTCTGTGATGGTGGGCAGGTGAGGGGTAGTGGGTGAACTGGGCGTGCTCCGTAGGTCAGGCCGCACAGTGACACTGGAGATGGACCACACGTCGCTCAGCTCTGAAAGGGGGGCAAACGTCAAACAGTTCAGAGTTCGTGTCAGCATTGTGGGTAATACAGAGGCCATACTGGAGGAGAGAGGGCTCCAGGCAAGGGTGCATGAGAAACATATATGAAGGGGTGGGGGGTGGGGCTGGGCAAGTACAGGCAGGTAGCCAAGAAAAGGTAATGTGAGAATTGAAAGTATACATTAATATAACCAGGTGTAAGACAGCCATCTATAAATGCAAAGGTGAGATAAAAAAGAAGCAACATACAAACTGCAGAGTTTGCTGCGTGATGCAAGGACACATGCACTGCAGTAAGGACGTATTTCCAGGTTTCATATACTGTAGTTCATTTGTGGTTGTCAAAGTAAATATGGAGTTTTTATGAAGTTTGTGACGCCACTTGCAGCTCTTTAGTACATTTAGGCTTGTACAGCACTCAGATGAGGTGTTACTATGTCAACTACACCTGAGAAGGCCTCATTTTCTCTGATTATAGCAACAATGTTGAGGTAAAGGGCAATTCACACTAACAGCATTTTGTCAGGTGTTTCTGGAGCGTTTCAGACATCCGTCACTCGTCCATCTCCAGACTTTTATTTCTACAAATGTAGTGATCCACACTGACGCAACGATGCACGTGTCAGCATCAGCACATGACCCCGTCGTTTTTTTTACATTTTGAGTATTGTTTTGCTGTTGCTTGCCTAGTGAAGTTTAATCCCCACAGTCATTTAAATCACACAAATGTCTTTCTATGCTTTCTAGGGCTTCATAGAGGGTTCATGCTATTTTTCTACAGGAAACATAGAAACTTGTACAGTTCAAACAGGGTTCTGGGTTCATACAAGTTTCCCGAAGGGCTGACATGCAGGGCTGACATGCAGTGGGTCATGGGTTGAAGACCAAGGGGAGGGAGACGAGGGCTCCAGCAGAGGGGTCAGAGTGGAGGGGGCTCCAGCGAACACAGATGACCTCTGAAGAGTCTGACACACACAACACACCGCAGGAGATCACTGCATGCAAAGACGGTAATCATAAAATAATGTTGATTGATTCAGCCAATCAACATTTAAATGAATACTCTGACATTTTGGGAAATGATTGCTTGCTAAGATTAAGATTAATATCAATTACATGTCTGTGTGTTCAGTACAGAGGGTTTTTTAAAACATCTACCAGCCACTGACAGATAAATGTTCAAATTCACCAGTAAATCATTATTTTGTGTCTGAAATCTACCAGCCACTTTCATATTTTACCAGCATTTGGCTGGTGCTAATTTCCATCCCTGAAGGGTTAGCTAAGGAATGGGTTTGTATTAGGCCATCAACGCTAGCAGCATTTTAAAAAATACTGTCCTCACAACAGCTTTCTCTATTAGTTAATATGCCTTTTGCCATTGTCTCACTCAAGCAATGAGACGAGATATCCTAATCTCTGGCTAACTGCCTCATCAGTAAAAACCCCAAATCACAGTAAATAAAACACAGCTAATATCAGCCAGGATTCAGGAGTCATTAGATAAAATGCAAATGGAACTAATTTTCTAAACTGTTGTCTTACATTTATCCACAACGACACAGTGTAGAAACACAAGCCTCAACAACGAGTGAAGACACGAAAAATGTTCTCATACCCGTCCTGAACTTGCTGTACGGTCCGTTCTCGTGAGTCTGACGGCTGCCGGACCAGAAGGGCAGGCCTCTCTCCCTCCACCTGTGACACACACACACACGCACGCACGCACCAAAGAGAGAGATCAGAGCAGCAGAGAATAACCAGGTGTGTTTCTGTGTTTACCAAAGTGCTTTCAGACTGCCACACGTACCAATGTAACTGCCTTGATGTGTAGACTGAGCATGCATGAGGACGTGTGTGTGTGTATGAGAGGGGGTCCAGGTGAGTGTTGACTAAAGCCCAGGTATAAAAGGGCCTGATGATGAAAGAGATGATGTGAAAACAACAAATAAAGTGCAAATAAAACCACAGAGGAGAAAATGCAAAAAAATATCCAGCCCTTTGTTGTGAAGAGCCTCATCTGGCTGACAGGAAGGGATGAATCTCACTGACATTTACACACTCACTCTTTTCATATCCGCAGTCTAAGGCCAGGTTATGCTAAAAAAGAACTAGTTTGTACTAGTCTCTCCTATTCTGGATCTGGGCATTACACAAGCCAAATGATCTAACCTGATTTCTTTACACACTGAGACAGCTGTTGACAAGAATTCCCAATGTGTTGACTTAATGGAAACCAAACTCAACAATAAACAAGAAACTGTGTTTAAATAAAATAATTCACACCTATATTTCTGACTGCAAAACTTAAATCTGAATGATATAATGAGCAGGGTGTGTGTGTTCACTTCTTTGG
Source organism: Macquaria ambigua (assembly GCA_008360985.2). NCBI lineage: Eukaryota > Metazoa > Chordata > Actinopteri > Centrarchiformes > Percichthyidae > Macquaria > Macquaria ambigua. Next base: position 18,732 of record VMKM01000427.1, on the reverse strand, counting down.
GTTCATCTGTACTTTTTAACTTTAACTGATCACTTGTGTTGTGTTGTGTTGGACTCCAACCCAAAGGTGTTTAGTGGTGCCACAGTATCTCTGCAATTAAGCCTGTAAGACAAATATTGTAACTGATATAAATGATGGCCAATACTACATACAAGTACCAGGTTGAAAAATAAATCAGCATGTCCCAGTTAGCATTTTTGTGTTATCTTGTCTCTCTGTGTCATCTCTGTAGTCACCCTTCACTCACACACATTCTCCATATCATTACATTAATCAAAAACACATTTGTCTTCTCTCTCATCACAGCATATGGCCAAAGTGACATCTCAGATTACATATTAATAATAAAACCTCATCAGCAGCCAGGATGACTCAGCCCTGCTTCACCACCCCAACACCAGACGTTACAATTAGCAGAGGAGGATATGTGTGTGGGTGTGTGTGTCTACGCACCAATGGAATATGAAAACTGCAATGATGAGGAAGGCAGACACAGCATCAGTCAGAATCCACATTAAACTATATTCCTCTGGAGTCTGGAGAGAGAGAGAGAGAGAGAGCAAGGGTTGATTACATTTGCTGAAACAAATGCTCCACAGATTTGTTGGGAGTGTGAACATGAATATCATTATTTCATCTAGTGACCATAAAGTATTGGGCTTTAACTTGAACACCCGTATTAAAAACGTATTCAAACTCAGATGAATTTACAGAGACATGTAGGTGTTGAGGGAAAAGGTTTATATAACCAAAAGGTCGCAGGCTGAATCTACAAACACCCACGATACCTGCTGAAGAGATTTTCAAACTGATACAGTACAGAACCTCTTTGAAAGTCACTGTGGATGAAAGCAAATTCCAGATGTCTAAAATATAAATGTACAAGTCTGGAGCCGTATTCACAAAACATCCTAAGGCTAAAAGTAGCCTAAGTTGCCGACTTAGAAGTAAGGGTAGTGTCAGTCCTAACTTAAAATTAAAATTTTTAATGTTGTACATTTTTTGGACCAGGAGTAATTCACAAAGTATTTTAGCGCAAAACGTCTGTGAGAAGTTAGAGGCAGAGCAATAGATTGGAAAGAGTTGCTGTTGGTTTATAAATCCCTTTACCACCTCTGGCCAAAATACATTTTAAATTATTTTATTTTGCTTTTCATTGTGTTTTTAAATGTTGCTCTAACATATTTCTTCAACTTATGTAACTTCTGTGGATAAGCGCTTTGCCACAAAACTATGTGGGGCAATGAGTACAGGCAGCAAGTGCAACAGAAGATAAGTGTAGTGGGACTTGAAAAGGGACACTCTATTGATCAGTTTACTTGTCAGTTATTATGTCTTCTGTGGTTCTGGAGGGAGCCTTTAGAAAAAATAACCCTGGTGATGTCAGGGTTCATCTGTTTCTTGTGGGTCCCCAAGCTTCATGGAAGTGCAATACTGAATCACTGGAGTATATCTTTAAATGATTATTTGCCTTTTTGCGTTTTCTTCAGCCTGGACCCACTGATGACCTCAGCACTCCGCGCATTACTCCATGATTCGGTCACAAGAGTTACCAGCACAAACATTATGATAGAAATCTGTTTTTATTTCCCCTATTATACATATATAATCCAATAAGTGCACAGACAACTAGGACAGCAGATTTAAAGTATGGTAGTAATAATGGTAATGGAAGTAATGTACTGAATGCTAAGATCACAGATAGAGCTGCATGCAGCCAAACTAAACTAATCTTTAAGAAATATGATGTGAACCTTATTCAGGACAGCAGGGATCATAACATCTGACAATAGAGTTGAAGATTTGAATCTGCTCACCATGAGGAAGAGCGGCTTGTTGATGTTGGACAGGATGTGGATGGAGTTGGTGGTTACGGACTGAGCTCCGGCACACCAGGCCAGAGTGTAGAGCCACGGCTGGCTGATCACATACAGGTTAGTACTGATGTTCACTGACTGGTACTTACTGTAGGGAGAGAGAGGGACGGAAATGATCATATTGTCACTTCTTTGTTTTAAAAATTCAGGAGGAACACATTAAAGAGTCTCCTTAGTCACCTGGTCCTGAGACTCTGTGACTCAACATCCTGTACAATTACAAAAACATCACATTAGCACAAAGTATCCAACCCAATCAAATCATACATAATTAAAAAAATCTTACATCTTGCACTGAAATGACCAAAACCCAAAACAATTGACCCCAAAACTCAACTGTTTTTTGGTCCTAAACGCACCAACACAATAGCCCCGTATTTCACCACTATAGCTGATAAAAAGCTGAAGAAAACAATGACAATGAGCAGGCTCAGTGACCACAGCCTGACTTTGGAAACAGGTAGCACAGACATGACTACCAAGTGACGACAGGCTGCATTCTCACTGTTATCTGCAAGCCAGAGATGCAGAGCTTCATTTCCTCAATAAGAGCACAAAATATACTGATCTACAAGAAGCCTTCCTTCAGAAACCTATTATCATATGTCCAGACATCACCACAAAAACAAGGGTAACCTTCCCTACATCTTGTATGTATTTGCTTGTGTAACTAAAGAGAAAACACACAGCTTTTCTGTTTATATATATTCTAAAGGATTAGACTTGAGAGAAAGGAAAGATAGAAGGATGAATACATAGAAAGAGAGAAATAAAAGGTGAAGGGAAGGTAAGAGGAGAGGAGGAAGGAAGATATAAAAGATGGAGTTGGTGGTTACAAGATGGAGGGAAATAATGAAGGGGGGTTAATGAGAGGAGGGAGAGGAAGAACAGACAGAAAGGGAGGAAGGGAGGGTTTGGATTAGGAAGAAATGAAAGATGGAGAGGGGGAAGGAGAAAGAGTGGTGTAATTTATCACAATGGCAGTATTAAATTCACCTCTCTGTCACTCACACACAAACAAAAAGGTATCTCTCTCTGTGTATCTGGATGAAAGTGTCCTTTGAAAGTCTAATGATCATCTGCTGAGGTGAACAGACGGTCTGTTTTTCTGTCTCACTCAGAGGATGAGTGAGAGAACAGACAGAGAGAAAGAGAGACAGACATCAGTTTTCTATTAAGAGGAAGATCAGAGCTGAAAGGAAATTATTCTTTGCCAGGTTTCCAGGTTATACAACCTGCAGTCGTATAATCTCGTTATTATTTCTGGTTGTGACATCACACTGAGGGTCTCTTCAAATGGTGCGATCTTATTAAATAGCTGTTGAAACAGTGAGTACCAGCTTCATGCTTTATCAGCACTTAATTAACTTCAAAATTAACACTGCAACTAAACAACTCTTATTTTAAATAACACACCCGGCAGTGAGCAACAGAAACAAACAAACTTTGTTTTGCAGTGAAATCAATGAATACTTTGTTCTTAAAAACTGAAGTAGAACTTCTTAAATCTTTTACCATCCACTTTCACTGACTGCTAGTGCTTTGAAACATTACATGAATATGACCATGTAACATATGTATCAATAGATTAGACTCTTTTCAGTCATTGTGGTCACTTTCAAAAGTAACGCCCTGCAGTAAAAATAATTCAGGTATAATGCACGGCAGAGTACACAAATTAAATACAGTGTCTCCCTGTATTTAAAACAATTTCAAAAATAGTAAAAAAAAAGTGTTTTAATTAGGGCACCAACTCCATAACGGGGCGAAACATCATGAGGGACTTAAAAAAATTGTGAATACTGTATATACTGTAATGTAATCTCATTTTCTTTTTGTAAAATTTGATTTCTTTTGGAAAAACAAAACAAAACCCTAAATATTTAAATTATGGATGCACCGATCCAACTTTTTTTCTATGGTGCCAATACTTCAATTCAGGTACCAAGTACCTATTCAATACCAATGCAATACCAGGGTTTTTCATATTTAAAATGTATATGCCTCACTGTGTGGAACTTACGTTTTTTATGTGAGGCCTGGGCCTACTGTGGCACTAAAAATGAGTTGGCACCTAATAAATGATAGTGGAAACATTGATTTTTATCATGACATTGACAAAGAAGTATTTAATATAGAGAGCAGTGCATTCAAATTTTTAATTTAAAAATTTCCTTTGAATTAATAGTGGCATGACTTACTTAAGGTATTCTGTATTACAAAGACACCAAGAAAATGTCTTGAATCATACCCAACCCTGGTAGTGACATACTACAGTTTGTCCATTAGATAATCAGTAAATCACTGTACAGTCGCACTATAGAACAATCACCATGGAAAGTTTGACCACACCTTTTAACATAGTGCTCTGATTACAATAATCACACATGCGAAGTGCTTACGATGTCTTGTGAGCACAACTTTGAGACAACTGTTAGCACACAATGTAACATGAGTCATCCAACCAGGCATCTCTAGTTGGTGACAAATATTGTGCCATCAAAGCTGATATTTCCATGTTTCGATGAGATATTACAGTCAAGATGAATCAACAGCAACAAGGGAAAACTATTTCAGTGGACTGTGTGAGTTGTGTTAAAAACCATCAATGTGTGAGTCACTCAACCATCTTTCTAGCCTCTTTCCAGATTGTTCTCCCACAGCTTCTGTTTATGTACAAGTACCTCCCACTCTGTCTTACCCTCTTCTCTTCTAAACCACCTCCTCTCATTTGAACTCCCTATTCCAACCTGTCTGTACCTCCTCCACTGCTTCTCCTCACCTCTCTCTCCTCCTTCCTGTCACTCCAACCAATTCTCTCCTCTACTGAATAATCCTCTCTACCCAGGTTTTCCTTTCCTCTATTTCTCTCCTCTTTTTCTCTCCTCACTCCTGCCCTTTAACTCCCTCTCTCTCCCTCCCCCCACCTCCTCTCACTTCCCTGAGGTTGTTCTATAAGCAACGAGACGTAGTGGCCATCTGTACCTTGAGTTACATAACTACACACGTGCGCGCGCACGCACACACGCACACGCACACACACAAGGGACAGTTTCAAAAGCTCACAGTGAAATGTCTCGTTTCTCTCAGTAGGTATAAACATGGGTGTTTTACGGTAGATGGATATGATTGCATAATTGAGTGCTTGAATGTACTGTATGTGTATATTTATTTTCATTTTTTATTTTTATTAGGCTTTGTTTTGGACATTACTTACTTTTTTACTATTTGTATTGTTTTCTCTGGCACATGGTGTTCATAGCAAGAGGACTTTGTTTCCTGCACACTGTGCTGATCAGTGTCTTCTTGCAGCAGGAAAACATTTTGTATTTGGGTGAAAAATATTTCAAACCAATCTGGGTATTTTTAGGTTAAAATCTGTCAATAACGATGATAGTTAAAGTGAAATGTGTTTGCTGCAAATTGTGCATGAATCATTGTTACATGAACGCAGCAATTACAAATCTTTTGCTTAAAGTGCGTACATGTTATTGATGTTTATTACTCCATTAATAAATGATTATGTGTGTGTACCTGATCTGTTGTTGTGACATGGTGCTGTAGTGCAGGTTCAGTCTGGTGATGTGGCCGTCTGTCAGTTCCTGAATAGAAGCCTTTTCTCCAGATGTCTGCTGCAGCTCTGGGTCCACAGCCTGGACCAGCTCCCTGTCCTCAGATGGCAGCCATAGCACCTACACACACACACACACACACACACACACACACACACACACAGTCACAATAAACAAAGCAGAAATGTCAATCCTAAGGATCAGTATTGGGGCCGATCTGGGTGACTCTGAATTCTGGTGTCCAGGTTGGCAAAATGCATGGATTCACTAAGCTCCGACTCTAACGCTGTCTCTCTCATTAACAAATTGCAGTGTACAAAACATTCAGGTAGCATCTTCTTATTTTTAGCAGCGCTGATCCTTTCATTTTCACTGATCTTTGTGAGGAAGAATCTCCACTCTGTAACACCGCTGTACAATCATAGTGGACTGAGTGTTTCTGTAGTTCCAACAACTCCAACAGAGTGAGACGTCTTCTCTCTAGCACGTCAGTTTCAGGAGTCTGAACCTTCCAATTAATCTTTCATTCACATCATATCAATAATTTAAGATGATCAGCGTAATAGTTTTGAACCAAGACCTTCGGTATCTGGATTAAGAAGCTTGTGAAAAATGTTTTGCCAAATTTAGTAGGTTACACCTGTCATTTCAGTGTGCCAGATACATATTTAATCAACACTGCATATTTTGCTGCCATGTAAATATAAGTATAGGATCGTTCTCAGTATCAGCACAAAATACATGCTATGGATATGTTTGTAGAGCAATATCCATAGCAGTTTTCACTGAATATCATCTAAGTCATACAACGAACAAACCCACAAATATATTAGTACGATTTTATTTCAGATTTCAAATGAATGTGGAATTGAAAACTTTTTGCACACATCCACCCTGTACAGTTACCTGTGAGGAGTTGATGTGGGCCTGCACCACCTGCAGAGTGGTGTTGATGTATGACTGACTGTAGGGATGTCCGTGCGGGGGCCTGCGCAGGTCAAACAGCACTAATCTGCTGCTACGGGCCGCTACCTCCAGGAACTGCGCCAGTGAAGGAACAGACTGGTTCTGGGCCTGGGAGCAGTCTGCCTCAGACAGGGACGACACAGTACCAAATGGATCCCTCTGTAAGGGAGTGGGTGTGCAGCAGAGTGATGTTGAAAAAAATAATTCATTTTTAGCACTCTGTGCACTTTTTAACATTATCTTAACAGCATCCATTTTATTTACATGTAGCCATGTTATATAAATCCAATTTTGTCAATTTTCATGTTTTTACATGAACTTTCTTCTCTCAAGGTTCAGTAAATCATTCAACCTCTTGGTTTTATGAAATAAAATACGGCATCAACATAAAGATAAGGCAAATTTACATAGTCGCTCTAAAGATGAAATTTGGAGATGTGTTTTTATCCAGCAACAATGTGTGAATTTCACAGTTTTGTGAAAAAACAGTATTGCATTTGAGCAAACTAAGCCACATCTTGAACTATAAATTGTGTGTGTGTGTGTGTGTGTGTGTGTGTGTGTGTGTGTGTGTTAGTCTCACCGATAAGAACCAGTCGCCAGCATTCAGCTGCTGTAGCTCGGCCCAGGTGAACATGGAGGCATCGAGGTGTGTTCGATTTGGGAAAACCTCAGCGACGTTAGTGGTTCTCCTAAGAGTGGAGTCGTGCATCAGGAAGGGAACACCATCATAACTACAGAGATTGACAGAAATATTAAGAGTGACAAAGTGAGGAATCAGGATGTAAGCAAGGGAAATAAAGGACACAAAAGTGAGAGGTAAGTGGTGATGAGGGAATATGAATGAAAGTAGAGGAGAGCAGGGAGGAAAGGAAAAGAAAAAAGGAGAGGAAATGAGGGGATGAGCAGAGAAGATGATTAAAGTCAACAATAAGCATTTAATTCTCCTAAACTCGTTTTCTGCTCAAAACACCAGTAATCAAATTAAGTCTGGCTTTCACAAAGCCATCATAGTCTTTCGTGAACAAACACACAATCTCGGTGAGCCTGTCATCTCAATTAATCACACGAGTGGTATCAGTTATGTACGTGCCCATAAATACACACAGACACACACACACTAACAGATTGCCTCACAAAACCCGACAGTTTAATTACACAGAAACTGCCAAGTAGCCACAATCATTCATACACACACACACACACACACACACACCCCCCTCATTCTTACACACACAGGAACTGCCAGACTCACCAGGGTCAGCAGCAGCATGGGATTAAGCTAACCCGCTAATGCTGAGTCATGCCATGTTGCTAATCTTCCTGTTTTCGGGGGTGTAAAATAGTGTGTAACCCACCAGCCGTGGGCTAATGGGAGGGCTAACGGCATACTGGATTAGCATGGCAATAATCACCTTAGCGCTGAGGGTAGCACGCTAGCATCTGATCTGTACAATTAGCACCAAGGCACAGACTCAGCATCAGTTCACTGCCTGCTGATAATTTTAGCAGCAAGAAAACATGTTTCTGATCTCTCGTGTTATTAAACACTGTTAATGACTGAATAATTTCACTGAAAAAGATAATTGGGTCACCTTGAAACAATTGTTAATGTACATTTTAACAATTTCTTCATGTCAGGTAGTTCTTTAATACATGCACATAAAAACAGATATCGCCATCCTTATCTTTCAGGCCTGCTGTGTGCAAGCACCAATTTAAAAAAGCATCATGTGGAGTTTTTTTTTGTTACGTTAACATCCAGCGTTTCTCACAAAACAAGATACAAATAAAATGGCCAATAAAATGGTTGCTCAGCAAATCATTGCTCTATAGCCCTACTAGTGGTAAGAAGCTCCACAGGGTGCCTTTAAGTTAGCAGAAGTGTTTAGTATTTGTTTTGGGAACAAGAAAAGATCTGGAAACCTGTCAGGAAAGCAGTTAAGTGTGCTTATCCAGTTCTGCAGCTGAAAGACGAATGAAGAAGTTGCAATGGCCACTGCAGTGATAACAGTGTTGTGACAGATACAAGACTGATCCAGAAAAGATGCATGACAGTACATACACACCCTGGAGAACACCACAATATACGTATATCTATTTACTATTATTTATTACTATTTAGTATTACAAGAATACATGTTCTACAGACACATACACACAGGTGAGAGCAGTTAATACCTGATGGTGACATCAGTCTCCAGTCCTTCTCCTCCAGCTTCCACTGCCTTCTCAAACGACATTGCAGTATTCTCTGGAGCAAGCTACGCACGCACACGCACACACACACAATGAGACAAACACATGCCCAGAGTGAGAAATAATAAATATCATAACTAAATATCATAACTAATGGAAATTATGGTCAAAATGAGTCAGTGAAACACAGACTTTAAACAGAATTAAGATCCAGCTGTCATGGTTCACTTCAGTCTCACCATTGGAGCTCCTCTGTGTCCGATGAGTGTTGGGGCGGGTCCCAGCGTTCCTGCCTCTTTAATGCAGGGTGAGTACATTCCCAGAGGGACCAGGTAGAGAGTGAACAGCATGGACAGGTAGAGACCCAGGACAGCCACCTGACGCACTGAAGAATGCACAACAACACAAAAGATACTGGGATGTACATTGATTTAAAAACGTATTTGTCTTTTTTTATCTCTAAATACAAGATGTATGAGGACATAACTCCTGGTTACTAAACCTTATTGCTGATGAATTCAAATGTTCAAAGTAGAAGCCTCTAGAACAGTGGTTCCCAAAGTGGGTGCTCATTTTTTTAATACAATATAGTACTAAATCTAAAATTGTTTAAACAGATAAGCATCTGTGTTCATATATGCATGTTATATTAGGGGTTGGGTGGCTCTGGGTGCAAGGCATTTTGGGTCTTAACCCTCAGTTTTCAGCCAACATTAGTGAGTCTGTTTATAGGTGTGTGTGTGTGTATATCAGCATAGAGTGTAATTTCCAGTTTCAATTTCAAGTATCAGTACACAGATTTTGTTTTTACTGCAATAGCTACACAAAGTCTTCATATGAAATCTGTGCATTACATCATGGTTGATAACAAGTCCATCTGCAGTGCACTGTGCCAAACACACAAACAAATCCAAAAACCAACACGTGTATCTGTTTTCAAGCCTCTAAATATGGCCCAATTCAGGGTTATATGAGTGTGCTGGTGTAGAAATAGGAATTTAATCAGGATTATATACAGTAAATCTTTCCTGATAGGATCAACATGGTGGTCTGGTGCTGAACAACAGCCATATGGGCAACAGGCACAATGACGGCCGTCTGATTAGGAAGCAAATCCGCCAGGGACCAAACTAGGTCTTTTATAGAAGTATCTTGAACAAAATCATTGGTATTATCTAGATAATTGTTCAAACATACAACTAGAAACAAAGTCCAAGCTTATTCACATATAAATGTAACCACTTTGAATCTGGAACTTTGACTGAGGTAAGAAGTTGTTCCATTTAGATAACTTATATAGCTAACATGCTTAGCTGCTTATATCACTTAAACACAGGGTGAGAGAAGAAGAAGGGCTCATGGCTGATTATTTGCGACAGTTACTGCAATAAAAGAAATCAATGACAGTGTGAAAATGATGTTAATGCTCTTTAATCAACATACTGTATAGTTATACTTCCCCACCCTACTGCAGGTCACCAGAGCATTAAAAGAAAGAGAGAGAAGCCCTGCTAGGTTGGATATGTCAACAGGTGCTCTTTGTCAGGCTTCATACTGTTACTAATAGGTACAGTCACATGTTGCCAGATTTGGGGCATTGCCTTGCAACAGGACTCCAGTGTGTTTTCCTCTGTATTTACTCCAATGTGTGCTTTTTTCTGGCTGTCAAGACTAAAAAAAATATGTATGTTGGTGGACATAAGTCATCACATGTGGCATGTCTAGTCTTTGTAAAGTTTAATAATCTTAAAGGTCTGTTTCCAGCTTAATTCAGCATCCCTCCCTTCTCACATCTTAAGTCCCATTAGTGCTTGAATTCAATAAAAACTAACCCATCAACTCTTCCCTTTCACATCCAGGATTGGGTGGGTGTTCATCTTAACACAGTAGAACAGGGGAGAGCTATATTACATCCTGTGCTTTGGCAAATCTCTCTCTCCCTTATCTTCTGCCAGGAGAGACCCCCGGCATGACTCAGCATCACTCTACCCGCTGAATCACCATGGCAACCAGGGACAGTACCCATGGAGACCAAAGAGAGAAGAGAGACGCAGAGAGACATAGAGGTCAAAGCCATTCAGTGGAGAGGAAAAGGCAGTCAGACACAATGCAAGACAGACACACTGACCCCAAGAGAAGGAAAGCAGAGCAGGTAAGAAAGAAGGTCAGAATGATCAAGAGACCAAAAAAAGTCAAAAGAGTCAATGAAAGAAGACAGAAAGGATCAGAGACACAAAGGGGAGAAAGCAAAATTGAGTAGAAAATGAGACATTGATTTTCTGTTACGAGGAAGTGGAGAGAGAGAATGAGGGATGGCAGGGAGGTCTCCAGCTGTTTAATCCCTGCCAGACGAGTGCGTCACATTGCTGAGGGGTACATTTGATTTCAGAATAGCTTAATTCCCGGCGGGCGGGGCAGCTCCATACTACTACAACTGAAGCTTTTAGACCCGAAACTCTTCACCGTCTGCCAGCAATCAGCCAATATGTCATTTCAACAAGGTCCTTCAGCCCTTTCCTCCCTCCAGTTACTGCTGTTACGTCGATGAGAGGTTGGTTGTGCTTGTCACTAGATTTCTGTTCTTCTGTCTCTCTTTCTCTATAACATTCCCAAACATCAAGTATTTTGATATACAAAGACCAGGTGAAATTAAATCGATCGGTTAAAAATACTCAGTGAGGGTGAACAGGTTTTAAATACTGCTTAAATACTACTTGCCAAAGTCCCACCTCATGTCCAATGTTATCTTCAAAGCTGAGAAAGATAAACACTCATCAGCTTGCTTACCTTTCTTGTTCATGCGGAAGAAGTGCAACGCTACTGGCCAGGAGAGAATCGCCATTAGTGAGACTGCAGCCACATGGAGGAAAGGTGCTGTCACCTAAAGATAAAAAGAAGAAGGGATTTCCATTCCATTTCCAAAATGTCAGCACAGTCTCAAACATTTCACTGAAAATATAAAGCACAAATTACAGTTTGTATAAACACAATATAAACAGCCATAGTATTAGCTGTCATTAATCAAATGTTTAAAATTCAAATATAAATCCTGAAATTCTCTCCTCTGATTGGCTGGTGTGTCAGGATTGACTAACCTGCAGGGAGAGAAGGAGAGTCTTCCATTCTTTGCTCCAGAGGTCAGACAGGATGGCAGTGGCTGTGATGGAGAACACCAGTGACACCACGATGCCAGTCTGACACAAACACAGGAGCAAGAGAAAACACAACGTATGACAACTTATAACACAAAAATACAAAGAAGTGTCTAACAGTGTTTGGGTTTATTTATTCTGTGTGTGTGTGTGTGTGTGTGTGTGTGTGTGTGTGTGTGTGTGTGTGTGTGTGTGTGTGTGTGTGTGTGTGTGTGTGTGTGTGAGATACCTTGTGGCTCCAGTGAAGGTACAGCCTCTGACCCTCAGAAAGCAGACACACCGCCAGAACCTGAACAATGTTTAGATATCTATTAAATAATGTTACATAAAGCTGCTTCAGGTCACTCTCCTACAAGGCATTTGCTTCTTTTGAAGCTGACTGTCCAGAACCGACATGGTTTCCATTCAACTTCAGCATTTTTTGAAACTGAACATTGTTAAATCGCAATTTATTTTTTAATAAAAACACAAAAATCCATGTCTTTTCATGCCTTAGCAGATTTAACCTGTAAATGTGTGTATATCTTGACACCGCTAACAATATTGTCAAAGTTGTTAAGTGCTGTGGATGCAGATTTGTCTTTCACTTCGTATGTGTCCATTTTTCTGTATCATATAATAAATCTTACATAATATTTGTCACCTCAGTCAAGCGGACAAGTTCCTAAATGTCACACAAAGTGCTGGGAGAGCAGAGGGGCTAATGAAACGCGCTGTTTCAAGCACTCTGGTTTAGTGAGAAGAAATAAAATAAAGTGACACAGGTTCTGGCTGAGAAAGTTTTACTAGTGGCAATCTGAACAGAAGCAGTGAGGTCAAGTGTCTTGCTCAAGAACATTACAGTAGCTGTAAAGCGTGTTTTCCATCCACACAAAAGGTTTTCTCAGCACATCCAGGGATTTGAACTGGCAACCTTCGATCTAAAAACGACACCGCCTATCTCGGTAACCGAGGTGCAAAGAGTGTATAATCAGACCTCTGAGTACTAGAGAGATATTTTTTGTTTGCTTCTTTTTGTTTTGTTGATTCTATATTATATTTCATCTTGGTGCAAGTGCTTAAACTAGACAGGCTGAAGTCATATCAGTGTGCGTACCAATAGTAGGGCGATGTATGTGAAGAGACCAGCAGCAACGACCAGCAGGACCAGAGACCAGGGAAACCAGAAACCCAGAGTCCCAAAGTTGAACCTGAAGAGGCACAAGAAAAAACATCAACAGCTATGACATACAGTGTGCTTCATGTTGTGAATCAAGTTTTTCATACATTCATTTATTCATTATTAGGATGATCAATTCACTCATTCCTTTATGTTATTTGTTTATACAAGACAACTAACTCTAACCCCATTGTACCCCATCAACCCCACAAATCCCAACAAAAAAACATACTCAAACCAATATGAGTGTATGTGCGCTTGCCAATAAGTACATACAGTATGTGCTGTGTGTGACCCACCAGTCAAAGTCTATGTAGTCGTTCTGAGCTTCAGTCCAGAAATAAAGGAATAAAAAACTCAGGAAGAAGGTGAGGATCAGGAGGCCAAAACTGCCACACTCCACCTGTAACGCACACACAGAAGTCATTTTTGGTCTTACCAAACTACCCACTTCTACCCAAACAGCCATTAAACTCACCTATCTGAATGATTAACTATTAAATCTTTAAAGTGCACTGTAATCAAATTAAAGTCAATCATATTAGCGAGTGCATATGGAAGCAGCATATTTTAATACAAGCTCAGAGAGTATATATGTGCTGACATTTTTTCACAGAAAAGCAGTAACTGACTGTTGGAGTCAGCAAGCCGGACGGAGGAAAAGTGGCTGGGGAATCAATACTCTCTGCACGATCAGCAAACTAACCAAACTCAACTCACTGCTTATAGATGGTGCTGTGTGTGTGTGTGTGTGTGTGTGTGTGTGTACCTTGCTGCAGCAGCACTCTCCTGGCTGCGCCCGGGCTCGTTGGTATCGTCTCCATTGGCAACCATAGAGGCCAGCGAGGCAGGAGACAAACGGCTGGTGTTCATACCTGGTACAATCAAATTAATAAATATTAGAAAATCAGTTACCTGAGTAGAGCATTCAGACATTCATCTGAATAAACTAAAAAACAAAAGTTTGGTATATTTTAAAATACATTGAGCAGCATATTACCTGATTAACAAAATCATTCCTTTTAAATGTACTTATTTTAGAGATTTTAAAGATAAAGAATTCTGGAAAACAACAATTGTCTAGACTTATTCTGAAGTAGCCTGTGTTATTAGAGCTGGCTGCGGAGCACTGGAAACTAAATAAATTGTGATGAAATTGCGCAACCTGGTGTAAAATTTGTGTTCTGATAGCAGGTTCCATTTTGGATCTGGGTCCAGGTTGATAAAATACCCAGATTCTCTAAACTCTGAGGCTAATAAATGTCATATCAAACCTTTTATCTCTCCTTACGCTTTTTGATTTGGCGATGGGCAAAACATTCAGGCATCACTGATGGGTGTGATCTGAAATGTGCCAACAGAGTGGATAAGCTTCTCTAGTGAACCAATTGAGCAGAATCAGGACCTCCAGTATTTGAAGCAAGTAGTTTGTGAAAAATAAGGTGTGCAAAAGTAGGCTGCACCTATTGGTTCAATGTGTCAGATTTCATCTTCAGGTTGCATCTATAGGCTGTCAACATTAATCAGAGCACCACTCAAAACTGTGCTTCTGTCTTCTCAGTGAACAGAATGTACAGATCTCAACTGAATCTTTGAGTTTTAGATATTCATTTCATTTAAAAATGCGTGAATCAAAGTTGATTTGACAAGGGATGCGAAAGGGTATCACTAACACGAGTGCTCTCTTCAAAGCAATGTGAATGCATACAAAACTAATGACTGCTACTTTTCTCCATAGGTACTGCAACAGTTTCCTCAACAACCAATAATGCAAGCATTATCATTCATTATGATAGTTGGCTTTAAAAGGTACTATAGAGAAATCAGACTGTATGTTTACATTCTGGTGTAAGCGTCATCACTGATCGGTGGTGATGGTGATGGCAGATCAGTGCGAGGAACATCGAGGGCTCAAAGACAAAGATTTCAAAGATTTCGAACAAAGAGAGGAGGAGGATGAAGAAGGGACAGGAGAGAGAGGATGGAGGAAGAAAAGGCAGGACTGTTGGCCACCACACTACTTTCACCTAGAGGGAGAGAGGAAAGTTTGAGTCAATTCAAAATGTATTTATAGGAAAACTAGACTCAGCAGGACACTGTGTGTGTGTGTGTGTGGTGGGGGGAGGGGGTCCTGGTTTTATTTCTGTGGCCTGCTTAAACTAACCCAGATGATACAGATACTCTCAAAAATACACACTGACCTCTATCTGATATAACTGTGTATATACAGTACAAGTTGTGTGATTCTACACAACATGCGTCTGCTACAAGATACAGGATGTAGGATTTCAATACAGAGAGATTAGTAGTAATGGTGGGAGTGTTTTGCAATGATGATGATGCATTGATGTTACTTAACGTACATGAGCAGTGTGTGTGTGTGTGTGTGTGTAACACGATATAGTTGTATGGGTGAACCTGGTGTTTGAGGCTGACAGATGGTGAGTACACTGTTGTGTTGATCCCAAACACACTGTTGTGTTGCTCCAGCACTTCAGGACTGAATAATAGATGCATGTTTGTCTCTTCAATCAGCAACAACCTGATAATTAGAGTTAACAATATAAACTTTCTGTGAAGAGAATATTCTACTAAATGACAGATTGATGACAGATCTGAGGGGACACACACAGTCAGTGTCTGAAAGTAGCTTTTTGGGTCAGCTTAGACAGTATACAAAAAAAATTACCAAAAGTACAAAAATGTTGAATCCAACAGTAAAGATAAAGTAATAAGTGCAACGTGCTCTTCAAAAAAATCTTTTTATAATAGATTGTTTCTTGGGTCACATAAGACAGGCACAGGTCCTTTTCACAGGACTTTTTTCACCAGTGAAGACCTCTAGTGTAAAACATTCAGTGAAGACTGCCTAATTTAATCAAGTTGGCAATTCATGAAGTGTAATGACATTTCACCCGTTAACAGTATCAAATCTGTACCATCCTCACTGCTACTGACAGTACCACTACAACTCTACTATACATAAATTCTTCTGCAAACATGCAACCTCAACATTTAGTTTTGAAAAACCTTTCTGCTTTATACTATAGGTTAGTTTGCATAGGTTTGATCCAAATCCATGGAATTGTAATCTGCTCTGATCAATAACATTCTGGTCTATTCTGATATAAAATATTTTTTTTCGTTTCAATTAAATTCTGTCTATGCTATGTAATTCATATTAAAACTGTATTCTATTTCATTCTAATCTAATATATGCTGTACAATTAATTTATGTTCAGTTTTGTTCTTTTTTGTGTCTGTGACTGAAGTCAGCCACTAGACGACCAGGCCGGTTCAACCAGCCAAGTCATCACACGGCTGCCATGGCAACCATGACATCAGATTTGTTATTATTACTGCTGTGAAAAGGATGGAGGGAGGTGGGGTAAACAAGAAAGAACCAGATGGAGTAATGAAAAGGGGGAGATTGAAGAAACGACAGAGTGAAAACGTGAGAGAGTTATTACCACCAGGAGCCATCAAAGCTGTTATGCAGTAGACACAAAACCACACATATTCTGCAGGGTAAGACACAGAGTACCCTCTTTACACTGTCCCGCACACACTTATAGTGAATAATGCATCTTAGAGTGAGCATACAGCAGCATAAAGTAATATGAGAGACACAGAAAGAGAAATACACAAAAACAGAGAAAAAGAAACTGAGTGAGATCAGCAGAGTGCAAGTGACATTCAAGTAAAATGCGAGGTAGCTGAAATCTTGTGATGGAAAAACAATGTCAGCCTGCAGACGGGTCTAATCTATGATTGTGAAAAAGGGAGGAATGACTATATAGAGACATATGAAAGAGGTGTGGAAGGGTTATGTAATACAGTAAAGGTTTCAGGTACAATAAGAGATAAAAGAAACAGAAATAATTATTTAGTGATCTAGACTGTGACCTGACAGGAAGTGATTGGCTGGGTTTAACCGTTAACAAGAGGCCGAAGTCTGACCGCTGTCCATTCAAATGTCTGTGCTTGTATTTCTATTTTCATTTATAAAAGGTCATGATGCACAGGAATGGCATTAACATCAAAGTCAGTTGGCTGATAAGCCAGTACTGCAACAACACAGGGTGTGAAGTCACTTTTTTTGTGTTTTAAATACAAAGAAATATGAGCTTCCTTTATTGTACTGTATGAAAGAAGCTATATACAGTAAATAAAGACAGAAACTGATTCATTTGATTAATCAAAAATACAATGTTATCTGTAAAAGTGGTAATAAAGGTCTAACATTACCTACTGTCCTTTTAAAGGATGTTTTTAGGGCTGTGACAAACTATTATTTTTGATCATTGATTAATTCAACGATTATTTTCTCTTTGCCTATAAAATGTCAGAAAATAGTAAAAAAAAAAAAAGGCCCAATAAAATTGATTAATTGTTTTGTCCACTTGGATGTTTTTTTATGTATTTACCAACTTCCATCAAAGTCTATTTACAGTACACATCTTCTACCTGCTCCTTCTGACCATCTAATAAGCAGAGCGTATGATGAGGTGAAATTAAAGTGACCTCAGAGAAAGTTGTTCTGAATCTTGACAGCTGTTTTGTCACTGAGCAGGTGGAGGTGTCATTAAGTGTATAGACAAGGTCATTGGAGGTCAGCTCAGCCTGTTACTCAAATCACAACAGAGACACTTATTACTGTATACCATTAGTATGGTGATAATGGTGGGAGCTATTGTATTGTCTCCCTTCACCCTGCAGTCAGTTTCTTTTACAGGAGACCCAATATGTGTTTTAGCACCAAACTCAAGTGTCTCTCAACCTGCCAGACCACTTCTGACAGCTGATGAGAGCGTTTGCTTTTTCCTGTCAATACTAGAGTACCTTTTTACTTTCCCTGCTTTATAAACTATGAGTCTGGACCCTAAGTGGGTCAGATGTATGACAGGTGGCGACATCAAGAGAGCAATGACACACTTTAAGGACTCTCTAAGCTCCTGGGGTAAAGGAGAGTTCTTAAATTTAGGTTGAGAAAGTTTCAAAAGCCCTGCTGTCCACGAAGTGAGGACACAGACAGAGATAGCACAGAGAAGAAGGAATGAAGGCGGGAAAGGAGAGATAGAGGAGAAGACCGCCAAAAAACAGGTGGACAAGATGCTGAAGCTTAAAACGTGTTATGATGCTACAGAAGTTCTTCTATTTTTTTCCTCAGTCTTTTTGTCAACCTTTGCATCTACGGCTTCATTCTCTCTCCATCCGTCTGTCTGTCTATTTTCCCTACTTCACTTTGTCTCTCTCAACTAATTGTGTTAACCTCAGTTTTTCTTTCATCCTCTCTCCTCCCCTGTCCATCTGTCAGAGTTCCTCTTTCTCTCTGAATAGCCTTTGGACACTGGCCAGTACTTTAGCAGCTTGACATCAAACTACATGACTGGACAGCAATTCAGCCAGCTCTTTACAAAGAGAGCAAGTCAGCTAGCTAAGGTCAGCTGTCCACACACCTTTCTATTTATATAATGTGTGTATTTATAGGAGACACTGAACATTAAATCAGCAATGACACTCCAGAAATGTTCATGAAAATATTCCACGGTCAGCTAAAACATTTAATTTACACCAGAAACACAAGCCTGTCAACTGGTCAGCTAATCTGAAAGTATACCTACTTAACTGATGACCTATTCAGTAATTGATTACCTGAATACATGTTATGTAGTTAATAAGCATCAAGTGTTTTGCATCCATCTATCTATCTATCCATCTATCCATCCATATATACAGTATGTATACACTGATCAGCCATAACATTATGACCACTGACAGGTGAAGTGAAGAACATTGATTATCTC